>CM072522.1:60767055-60829555 GCA_036898135.1 Oncomelania hupensis | reverse complement strand
GTGGCTACAAAGGAAGAAAAGATGATATTAGCTCACAGCCTCCCAATGATCTCACTAATGATGCCATGGCAACACGGTGGCTGCAAAGGAAGAAAAGATGATATTAGCTCACAGCCTCCCAATGATCTCACTAATGATGCCATGGCAACACGGTGGCTACAAAGGAAGAAAAGATGATATTAGCTCACAGCCTGCCAATGATCTCACTAATGATGCCATGGCAACACGGTGGCTACAAAGGAAGACAAGATGATATTAGCTCACAGCCTCCCAATGATCTCACTAATGATGCCATGGCAACATGGTGGCTACAAAGGAAGAAAAGATGATATTAGCTCACATCCTCCCAATGATCTCACTAATGATGCCATGGCAACACGGTGGCTACAAAGGAAGAAAAGATGATATTAGCTCACAGCTTGCCAATGATCTCACTAATGATGCCATAGCAACACGGTGGCTACAAAGGAAGAAAAGATGATATTAGCTCACAGCCTCCCAATGATCTCACTAATGATGCCATGGCAACACGGTGGCTACAAAGGAAGAAAAGATGATATTAGCTCACAGCCTCCCAATGATCTCACTAATGATGCCATGGCAACACGGTGGCTGCAAAGGAAGACAAGATGATATTAGCTCACAGCCTCCCAATGATCTCACTAATGATGCCATGGCAACACGGTGGCTGCAAAGGAAGAAAAGATGATACTAGCTCACAGCCTCCCAATGATCTCACTAATGATGCCATGGCAACACGGTGGCTACAAAGGAAGAAAAGATGATATTAGCTCACAGCCTGCCAATGATCTCACTAATGATGCCATGGCAACACGGTGGCTACAAAGGAAGAAAAGATGATATTAGCTCACAGCCTCCCAATGATCTCAATAATGATGCCATGGCAACACGGTGGCTGCAAAGGAAGAAAAGATGATATTAGCTCACATCCTCTCAATGATCTCACTAATGATGCCATGGCAACACGGTGGCTACAAAGGAAGAAATGATGATATTAGCTCACAGCCTGCCAATGATCTCACTAATGATGCCATGGCAACACGGTGGCTACAAAGGAAGAAAAGATGATATTAGCTCACAGCCTCCCAATGATCTCACTAATGATGCCATGGCAACACGGTGGCTACAAAGGAAGAAAAGATGATATTAGCTCACAGCCTCCCAATGATCTCACTAATGATGCCATGGCAACACGGTGGCTACAAAGGAAGAAAAGATGATATTTGCTCACAGCCTCCCAATGATCTCACTAATGATGCCATGGCAACACGGTGGCTACAAAGGAAGACAAGATGATATTAGCTCACAGCCTGCCAATGATCTCACTAATGATGCCATGGCAACACGGTGGCTGCAAAGGAGGACAAGATGATATTAGCTCACATCCTCCCAATGATCTCACTACTGATGCCATGGCAACACGGTGGCTGCAAAGGAAGAAAAGATGATATTAGCTCACATCCTCCCAAGGATCTCACTAATGATGCCATGGCAACACGGTGGCTACAAAGGAAGAAAAGATGATCTTAGCTCACATCCTCCCAATGATCTCACTAATGATGCCATGACAACACGGTGGCTACAAAGGAAGAAAAGATGATATTAGCTCACAGCCTGCCAATGATCTCACTAATGATGCCATGGCAACACGGTGGCTACAAAGGAAGACAAGATGATATTAGCTCACATCCTCCCAATGATCACTTTAATGATGCCATGACAATACGGTGGCTACAAAGGAAGAAAAGATGATATTAGCTCACAACCTCCCAATGATCTCACTAATGATGCCATGGCAACACGGTGGTTGCAAAGGAAGAAAAGATGATATTAGCTCACATCCTCCCAATGATCTCACTAATGATGCCATGGCAACACGGTGGCTACAAAGGAAGAAAAGATGATATTAGCTCACAGCCTCCCAATCAACTCTTTAACCGATGCCTACGTAATCAGGTAATTTCTCAGACCCTCCAAATCAAAACATTCGGTTTTGTTCGACCATAATGTAATACCTTTAAAGAAAATGACTATATATAGGCCATTCCAAGATCATAATGTAATACTATGATCTCTCTCTCTTTTCTTCTTTCTCTCTCTCTCACTCTCTCTCTCTCTCTTTCTCTCTCTCTCTCTCTCTCTCTCTCTGGCGCCCCGGAACTTGTAACGGGCATAGAAAAGTATACATTTTCTTTAACACATATAGACTGAAGTTTTAAAATGGACCAGAATACAGTGCTTACTGTCGGGATCCATTGTCGGATACAATGGCTCCTAATTATTTGAACTGTGCACTGTGTTGATGGATTGGCCTTAGACTTTGATGTCCTTTCTGATGCCATTGGTGTTGTTAGTCATCATTTTGGTCTTCTCTGCACTTATTTCCATTCCATAGGCTCTGGAGGTGGTGTCAAGCCTCTGTACCAGCTGCTCAAGTTCTTATTCCTCTCCAGCCAATCCATCAATGTCATCCGCAAAACGAAGGTTGGAGATTGCTCTACTTCCTATGCGGACTGTGCATTCGTAATCTGCAAGGACATCTGACATGATGCGCTCTAGGAAGATAATGAAAAGTGTAGGAGGGAGTAGGCATCCGTGACGCACACCAATTGTTGATCTGAACCTGTTTCCGACGGCGCCGTTATGAAGGACTGCACTGGTAGCCTTGTCATGCAGGCTTTTGATGACTTAATTTTAGGGCTGATGTTGTACACTCTCATGGTTGCCCACAGAGCTCAATGCCAGACTCGGTCAAATGCCTTCTTGAAGTCTACAAACACATATTATAGATGTTTTTGGTGCTGTAGGTATTTATTGCAGATTATTATGAGGTTGAAAATCTGCTCAGTGGGTTCTTGCCCTGCCCTGAATCCTACTTGTTCTTCAGCTATGATTTGTTCAGCTTGGGGTTTCAACCTGTTGAGAATTATTTTCTGGAGGACCTTGCTTGGATGGCTGATAAGGCTGATGGTGCGGTAATTTTCATACTCCTGAAGGTTACTTTTTTTGGGAAGAGTAATGACAAGCGACTGGGTCCATGGCGTAGGCCACTCCTCACTCTGCCAGATCTTGTTACAGATAATGGTGAAGTAGATGTCAACACAATGACCACTACCTTCAACTCAGTTGTGACAGATGGCGCCACTGAGATCCTTGGCAAGCATCGGCCAAAGAAAAAGCCGTGGATCACACCGGAACCTTTGGATCTGTGTGATAAACGAAGAGGGATAAAAAAGAAAAAAAGAACAGCTCAAAGGGAGTTGATGCCTACCGAAAAATCAACAATGACATCCAAAAAGGCACGCGCACAGCAAAGGAGAACTGAATAGGATATCAATGCCAGGAAATAGAGAACAGTCTGAACAAGAACAACAGCAAGAACCAGAATGTGAAGCGGCTGACAAGTGTTAAACAGCCCGAGGTCTCCATGATCCAACCCCCGTTTACAAAAACAAAATAGAATATAAATATCATTGTAAAATATTTTTTTTTAATCACATAACTTTAGAAATATGCCTACATTGCTAAATAATAATATCATAGAAAGCTCCTGTGACCATTTTGCAGAAAACTCTTCCAAATCTCCTCATTTTTGAATGAGGTCTGTTGGGTCACCTTGGGAATATTGAACGGTGCAAGGAGGCAGAACAAGAGGGAGACAGAAAAAGAGTTGGGAGGACAACGCTCGAGAATGGACTGGCTTGACACTGAGCGAAGTCATCAGGGTTTCTGGAGACAGATAAAGATGAAGTACGCTGGTAAAACGATCATCTGTTGTGCCCCAACAACTTTCGCGATACGGGATAGGATAGGATAGGATAGGATAGGAGAGGAGAGGATAGGATAGGATTGGATAGGATAGGATAATAACCTACCTTCAAAGGGCTCCAGAGAGGATTATGCAATGTCGTGCACTGACCTATCGGCCTATTCATTGGCTCAGCAGTTTGAATTATCCACTCCGTCATCATCAGCAAGGTCTGACGTTCAGCATCACCTTCAACCGCGTACGAAGCATACATTTTTTGTGTTGATAGGTTGTAGGCCTATTGTTTCCACAACCTCAGAAACGTCGACATCGTTATCACTGTCACTATTAGAAACAACGCCTAGAAAAGGAAAGCGTTCTTCTTTCATGTTGGTAAAATGACGTCATTTAAGGCGAGTTTCTTGTCACGTGTCCCTCCTTGTCTGTACAAAGTAGGGGCACATTCATTGCTAATTACTTTCGAAAGCCCAGATAAACATGGCGAGTTTGGGGCTCAATAACTAGGTAAGGAAACATAGTTAAACCGCCCTTTCTTCTCCATCTTTACCCATTGCAAAAGTAAAAGTCAAGTGTAGAAGTTGTCCTGTAAGAACCTCTGAATCACACATAGTCTCTCTGTCTCTGTCTCTATCTCTGTGTCTCTGTCTATCTCTGTGTCTCTGTCTATCTCTCTGTCTCTGTCTCTGTCTCTCTCTCTCTCTCTCTCTCTCTCTCTCTCTCTCTCTCTCTCTCTCTCTCTCTCTCTCTCTCTCTCTCTCTGCGCTGTTCAGTTGTCACCAGTGGGTGAACAGCTTGTTTTCAATGATTACCTGGACTCTATAAGCAATGACTAACTAACTAACTAGGCCAACAAGAGGGAAAATTAATATTGCTTCCATAAATATCGAAGATAGTTAGGCCCAAAATACAACATCAGTCAAAACAATAACAACAACAACAACAGCAACAACAACAACAACAACAACAACAACAATAATAATAATAATAATAATAATAATAATAATAATAATAATAATAATAATAATAATAATAATAATAATAATAATAATAATAATAATAATAATAATAATAATAATAATAAAAAGAAGAAGAAGGAGAAGGACAAGAAGTGGAAGAAGGAGAAGAAGAAGAAGAAGAAGAAGAAGAAGAAGAAGAAGAAGAAGAAGAAGAACAAGAACAAGAACAAGAACAAGAACAAGAACAAGAACAAGAACAAGAACAAGAAGAACAAGAAGAAGAAGAAGAAGAAGAAGAAGAAGAAGAAGAAGAAGAACAAGAACAAGAACAAGAACAAGAACAAGAACAAGAACAAGAACAACTATTTTATACAGCGCAAATCCAGACTAAAAGTTTGCTGTAGATGCTGGCACACGTTTACACAGCCATATACTGGCAAGGATAAACAATGTTGATCGAAAAAATCATCAAATACTACAAAGTGAGCAGTAAAAAAAACATACACCAAGAATAAACCAAGTCATGATAAAATATGCATTGTCAAGCTAAGAAGGTAAGAAAGTCGTGCACAAACATGAAAACACACACACACACGGTACATAACAACAACAACAACAACAACAACAACAACAACAACAACAACAACAACAAAGTATTGATAACTATGTTGACGTCAGAAACATCAAAGGTGGATCCATGCTTCCTGCTACATATCCCCCACCTCCACTTCAAGTTAACATTTCTTAGTTATTGATTAATAATTCATTGAGTTCCTATCTCTGGGAGACATACAATACAATACAATACAACTTTATTCATCCCAAAGGGCAATTACATTATAAGTTTATGAGGCAGCATAAAGAAACTCAAAAAATGTATCATAAACCATTTTTGGAAAAAAAAAAGAAATACATAAATTTAAAAAACATTACACAAGCACACACACGCGACATGCAGATAAACTTCTCCAACACGCATTCCAAACAAACAGGCAAACATGACTAACCTTGCAATCGACGAATACAGATGCCTTTTCCACAGCTGGGATACCAGTCTTACAGCAATGTCACCACACAGATGGCAGTTTGTATCAATGATATTTCTCCCTTTCAACCAAAACAGTGTCAACAGTGTAAAAACACTTCCTTCTGTGAATGGCACTGACTAACTAAACAAGCACACATACTAAACTCCACAAGGATGTTAAAGCCATGTTGCTGCTTGACGTTAAACTAGACCTAACAAATATTGTACAGCAGTACTTATAGTGTTCAATTAACATCCGTCATTGAGTGTGCAGTGGATGCCAGTGGAGAGAGAGAGAGAGAGAGAGAGAGAGAGAGAGAGAGAGAAGGAGAGAGGGAGGGAGAGAGAGATGGAAAAGAGAGAATTATGATAATTATAGTACCGTATGATTCACACCCCAAAAGAGAGTTCCATACGGAAGCACCATAATACGTAGTACTTTGTACAGATCAGTTCTGGGAGTTATTTGGTCCATGGCTCATTGCTAGTTTTACAGAGAATATATTTAAAAACAATAACACGAAGTGTCATGGTCACAGTGGTGAAGAAACGGAAAATCCGATGGTATGGCCAGAGCATTGCAAAGACCATGCTGCAAGGCACAGTCCAGGGAGACAGGAGAAGAGTGAGACAGAAAAAGAGGGGCTGGGGTGGTAGCAGACAAAATTCAAAAATGGACCGGCGTGACAATGAGTGAAGCCATGAGGGCTGCTGATGACCGGCGTGACAATGGGTGAAAGCCATGAGGGCTGCTGATGACAGGCGTGACAATGAATGAAGCCATGAGGGCTGCTGATGACATGCGTGACAATGAGTGAAGCCATGAGGGCTGCTGATGACAGGCGTGACAATGAGTGAAGCCATGAGGGCTGCTGATGACAGAGTAAGATGGAGGACGCTGCTTAACGATCATCTGTGGTGCCCCAACGAATTTCCAGTTATGTTTAGGCTATGATAGTATTTAAATAAGCAGATGCATCCTCATGTTTAATGTTAAATATCAACATAGCAGGATTATGTAGATGGTAGTATTTATCAATAGTGGGTACACTGATAACACCAGTACAGGCAACTATCATTCCTATGACTGTAAACCATAGTTTTAATACTTCCACTGTCTCTATGTTGACATAACAACAATACAGTTAACTATCATTGTTGGTGGTAGTTATTATAAGTGGTTACATTGATAACAACAATACAGTTAACTATCATTGATGGTGGTAGTTATTAGTAGTGGTTACACTGATAACAACAGTACAGTTAACTATCATTCCTATGGCTGTCAACCATAGTTTACATACATCCACTGTCTCTATGTTGACATAACAACAGTACAGTTAACTATCATACCTATGGCTGTCAACCTATAGTTTATATACTTCCACTGTCTCTATGTTGACATAACAACAGTACAGTTAACTATCATACCTATGGCTGTCAACCCTAGTTTACATACTTCCACTGTCTCTATGTTGACATAACAACAGTACAGTTAACTATTATACCTATGGCTGTCAACCATAGTTTACATACTTCCACTGTCTCTTTGTTGACATAACAACAGTACAGTTAACTATCATACCTATGGCTGTCAACCATAGTTTACATACTTCCACTGTCTCTATGTTGACATAACAACAGTACAGTTAACTATCATACCTATGGCTGTCAACCCTAGTTTACATACTTCCACTGTCTCTATGTTGACATAACAACAGTACAGTTAACTATCATACCTATGGCTGTCAACCCTAGTTTACATACTTCCACTGTCTCTATGTTGACATAACAACAGTACAGTTAACTATTATACCTATGGCTGTCAACCATAGTTTACATACTTCCACTGTCTCTATGTTGACATAACAACAGTACAGTTAACTATTATACCTATGGCTGTCAACCATAGTTTACATACTTCCACTGTCTCTATGTTGACATAACAACAGTACAGTTAACTATCATACCTATGGCTGTCAACCATAGTTTACATACTTCCACTGTCTCTATGTTGACATAACAACAGTACAGTTAACTATCATACCTATGGCTGTCAACCCTAGTTTACATACTTCCACTGTCTCTATGTTGACATAACAACAGTACAGTTAACTATCATACCTATGGCTGTCAACCCTAGTTTACATACTTCCACTGTCTCTATGTTGACATAACAACAGTACAGTTAACTATTATACCTATGGCTGTCAACCATAGTTTACATACTTCCACTGTCTCTATGTTGACATAACAACAGTACAGTTAACTATTATACCTATGGCTGTCAACCATAGTTTACATACTTCCACTGTCTCTATGTTGACATAACAACAGTACAGTTAACTATCATACCTATGGCTGTCAACCCTAGTTTACATACTTCCACTGTCTCTATGTTGACATAACAACAGTACAGTTAACTATTATACCTATGGCTGTCAACCATAGTTTACATACTTCCACTGTCTCTTTGTTGACATAACAACAGTACAGTTAACTATCATATCTTTTGCTGTAAACCCTAGTTTACATACTTCCACTGTCTCTATGTTGACATAACAACAGTACAGTTAACTATCATACCTATGGCTGTCAACCATAGTTTACATACTTCCACTGTCTCTATGTTGACATAACAACAGTACAGTTAACTATCATACCTATGGCTGTCAACCCTAGTTTACATACTTCCACTGTCTCTATGTTGACATAACAACAGTACAGTTAACTATCATACCTATGGCTGTCAACCCTAGTTTACATACTTCCACAGTCTCTATGTTGACATAACAACAGTACAGTTAACTATCATACCTATGGCTGTCAACCCTAGTTTACATACTTCCACTGTCTCTATGTTGACATAACAACAGTACAGTTAACTATCATACCTATGGCTGTCAACCCTAGTTTCAATATTTCCACTGTCTCTATGTTGAGTAGGAAGGGAAGAATCATTCACAAAGAGATCAGTCTTGGATTCCTTTCGCCAGCAGATATTAATGGTAGACCACCAATGAGTTGGAAAGAAAACAAAATCGGGATATGCTCCTTTGACAACCACATCTGACGTGACGGGATAGACTCCTTTGACAACCACATCTGACGTGACGGGATAGACTCCTTTGACACACCACATCTGACGTGACGGGATACACTCCATTGACACACCACATCTGACGTGACGGGATAGACTCCTTTGACACACCACATCTGACGTGACGGGATAGACTCCTTTGACACACCACATCTGACGTGACGGGATAGACCCCTTTGACACACCACATTTGACGTGACGGGATAGACCCCTTTGACACACCACATTTGACGTGACGGGATAAACCCATTTGGCACGACACAACTGAGTTGACGAGATAGACCCCTTTGACAACCACATCTGACGTGACGGGATAGACTCCTTTGACAACCACATCTGACGTGACGGGATAGACTCCTTTGACACACCACATCTGACGTGACGGGATACACTCCATTGACACACCACATCTGACGTGACGGGATAGACTCCTTTGACACACCACATCTGACGTGACGGGATAGACTCCTTTGACACACCACATTTGACGTGACGGGATAAACCCATTTGGCACGACACAACTGAGTTGACGAGATAGACCCCTTTGACACACCACATCTGACGTGACGGGTTAGACCCCTTTGGCACGACACATCTTACGTTACGAGATAGACCCCTTTGACACACCATATCTGACGTGACGGGATAGACCCCTTTGAAATAACACATCTGACATGAACCATCATTACATAATTCTTGCTGTCGACACTTTCTTGCACTTTTTAGTCTTGTACTAAAACAAAAGGATTGACTAAGAATGACGATTTGGGAAGTATACCGTTATTTTATATATTTATTTCTTTTAATCAAAAAAGACCATTAACTAGATCAATGCTTTTCTTACATCTAGAAAAAGGACTTTTCCAATACTGTTCCGTCGGTTAATTGTACTTAGCTAAGTATAGTACAGGTGTGTTCAAGCTGTTTGGCACCAAAGTTTAGGTCTGAAGCGAAACTGAATAAGTATAAAGCAATATGTTATTTTCTAAATAATGACTAATTTGGAAAGGGAGATGTCTTTGTAGAGGGTTAAATAGAACAGTCAGTATTGACATTGGTGGGAAAGGGAGATGTCTTTGTAGAGGGTTACATAGAACAGTCAGTATTGTAAGCCCCTCCGGTTGGCTTATCAAATATTTAATTTTTAAAAAAATAATAAATTAGTAAATTTGTAAGCCTCTTTGGAAGGCTAGAAAACCTTTTGTTGTAAATTTATAACTTGACTATTAATTAATAACTAGGTTGCATGTGCCTGTGGTTGTTTTGGCTATACATGTACCTTGGCCTATAGGACCTTTTGTCTTTTGAAGCAGACGACAAGGGAAGCATAGTGACATTGTATTATTGTGAACTGTGTGTTTTTGCTTTCTAGTGGTGTAGAAATTTGATCGTCGAATTGTATTTGAGATTGATTTCTGTGGATGTGTGTGAAGAAAAATATTCTTATTTTATCTAGGGATAGTTTTGGTGCTGGATCTAAATATCGAAACTGAGTTTTGTGTGTGCAGTGAAAATGGCATACCAATTGAGAACTATTTTTAACGAATTCTTGGATGTGTTGTGTGGTGAAATTTGAGTGGTTAATAGATTTTTTCAGAGTTGCTAGGATCGTTTTGTGAAGGAAAATGTGATTGATCGGTAGACTGTGAAAAAGAATTTCCGGTTGCCATATGTTGTCAAGGTAACCTGATTTAGAATTTTAGCGGGATTCTAGATCTAGACAGTATGTTTAGTTTTCTTATGAAGAATTAATTCTAGCCTTTCCGCTGTCTGTAATTTTGTTAGTCTTTTATAGCAAATAGAATTGTAAATGAAATGAAGTGTGGAGGAGAAGTTTTAGATTGGGGGTTCCCATTATAAAGACAAAAGAAACAGTTCAATGGAAGAATTGCCTAGGCCCTTACATTTATAGTTTGAAGAAGTTAATGGAAAATGGTGCTAATTCGGTGCAGCTATCCAAGTCACTTGCAGCACTAATCCTAAGTGTTTATGGTTGTTAATGCACAGACCCAAATTTTTATGCATAGATTACAGTATGTCTGCACCGGGCGTAAACATGGAAGAAAAAGTTGACTGGGAAAATTACACAGAGATTTTTGTTGACAGTTCGGAAAGGTCAGAGAAAATGGTGTTAAATCGGTGCAGCTGTCCGACTCATAGGGAGCGCTGATCTTAAGTGTTTCAGGTTGCTAAAAAACCGACTCTCGTTTTTCTGCACCGATTATAAATATGTTCGCACCGGACGGGAAATAGGTCGATTATTCATACCTCAAAAATTGCCGCCATGTCGGTGCCAGCCGGTGCAAGATGTTTGAGTCCGTGTATTTTCTTTAAGAATTATCAGATTCTACTCCTCGATGGTTCCTAATAAAGTATGACCAATAAACTTCTTACCTATGATTATGGTAGACCCTGTTATTTTCCAAAAACCAATACATTTGATTAGAATCTGTATCCACTAGACTTTTTCATCCTCTCTTTGACACATAAATGATAGCACCACTACTTGATTTGCTAGTATAGATCACGTGTTGTGAAACATGGATGCTGATTGGCTGCTTTACCCTTTTGTTTCGCTTATAAAACAGAGTGTAATGGCCGACAGAGGGTTTACGCTGATTTAGATCGAAGATGATGACAGCTTGAATGTGAAAGTAAATTTCGTTAGGTTTGCGCATCCGTGGACTTAGTTTTTTTTTTCTCCCTTCTTTTGAACGCTGTTTTGAGCCTTTTCGGAACTTTAGAATTACAATAGCCCACTAAGTCCACGTAAAGAACAAAATTTCTAACTAAATTCTCCTAACCCAGTAAATATTTTATTGCGAAAATATGAAATTTCTAAATTCTGACGGTTATTCTCGGAAGTTGTGAATGGATTTGAATACTAGAATTTCTGTGTTTCTGTGACTTTACAATATTTTATTTTACTAGTTTTGATTCATGGTGGTAGCCTGGTATTTTATGTTTTGAATCTACGTAGCTTCAACGTCTTTTGTTTCCGACGAAATACCCGGAATTTCCTTTTTCTTTATGAATTTAACTTAAATAATAATTTTTAGAACGCTAGAAAATATGCAACAACCTGAAATCTGTAATCAGTTATTATTTTGTTATAATCATAGAACGAAATATTTAACAGAATTCAAATAATACTAATCTTTATAATATGAAATTTTCTAGAAGTACAATCTTGTATGTATCGAAAGCTATTGTTTTGCAAGAAAGATAACTGTTAAAATTTTGCATGAATGTGAATGAGAGAAAAATCCTGAAACCAAACCCCAAAGAAAAGAATAAATTATTTATTTTATTTCCCCAGCATTCTGTGTGTGTTCTCGTTTTGTATTAAATGTTTTGTGAAGTGTCGTTTAAATAAAATTCGTGTTTAGTTAGTAGTTCTTTTTCTTTCTAAATACTCTAATTGTTTAGTCTAAGACAAGAATTCTGATTCTATCTCTACTTGAAGTTAACCAGTCACTGTGCATTTTCATTTCATGCATCTCAAATACACTTTTATAATTTTTACAAACAGAGTTTAAAATAAAATTTATTATATTTTACACATAACTTTCCATAATGAAAGTAAACTAATTTTTCTCTGACAGACCTTTGTTTCCTCAGGTTGTGGCTTTTGGGAAGGCATCCATTCTATTAATATTTTGGAAAATGCATTCTCTCCGCTGTGGGCGGGAGGTGTTGTTTCTTTTTGGGATTGCTGTGGATTTGGAATGCCTCGGCGAGCCTATACCTGTGAAAAGATCGGTTTGTCGGAGATGGTGTCAGAACTGATTTTTTTTTTTAACCCGGCAACCTCTTGTGAGCCCTTATGAAGCCATTCCTGACAGAACCCTGCCAGTGGTGTGATCTCTCTTTTTGTGGGGTGCGCCATGGGGTGGGGGGTGAAAGGGGCTTACAGTATTGACATTGGTGGGAAAGGGAGATGTCTTTGTAGAGGGTTAGATAGAACAGTCAGTATTGACATTGGTGGGAAAGGGAGATGTCTTTGTAGAGGGTTAGATAGAACAGTCAGTATTGACATTGGTGGGAAAGGGAGATGTCTTTGTAGAGGGTTAGATAGAACAGTCAGTATTGACATTGGTGGGAAATTGTCATGAACTGAGCAAGCACCATATGGTGTAGGTGCAGGGATCACAATGGCTTTCTTAAATGCTAACAGGAAAACATTTTGTTCTAATCACAGCTTGTGTAATGTTGGTCATTGTTTCACTTACATAGGAAAACATTGTGTTCCATGCACAGCTTGTGTAATGTTTAATGATTCACTGACATAGTGATGTGACCTATTAACATTAACCACTTTCAATTATGTGTGTCCAGAGAAGAGAGAGAGACAGAGACAGAGACAGAGAAACAGAGAAAAAGAAAAAGAGTGACAAACAGAGAGAGACAGAGAAAGAAACAAAGAGAGACAGAGACAGACAGAATGAGAGAGTACAGATAGAGAGCGAGAGACATAGAGAGATAGACAGAGAAAGACTGGAAGAGACATAGAGATAGAATGAGAGACAGAGAGGAAAAGAGAGAGACAGAGACAGAAACAAAGAGACAAAGACAGGCAATGAGAGACAGAGATGAAGGATGTTATTAAGCTTTTTCTGTTTAGTCGAACTCATAGCGCAGAGAGAGAGAGAGAGAGAGAGAGAGAGAGAGAGAGGGAAACAGAGAGAGACAGAGAGAGACAGAAAGATAGATGAGGGAGAGGAGAGAGAAAGAGACAGACAGACAGAGACAAAGATGCAGCACGGTACGTTACTAATAATACAGGATGATATCACACTTTTTCTGTTCAGTCCAACTCAAAGTACAAAGAGAAAGAGAGAGACAGAGAGAGAGAGAGGGGAGAGGAGAGAGAAGAAAGAAAGAGAAGAAAGAGAGAGGAGGGAGAGAGAAAGAAAGAGAGACAGAGAAAGAGAGGAGAGGGAGAGAAAGAAGGAGAAGGAAGAGAGAGGAGGGAGAGAGAAAGAAAGAGAAGGAAGAGAGAGGATGGAGAGAGAAAGAAAGAGAGAGACAGAGAAAGAAAGGAGAGGGAGAAAAAGAAGGAGAAGGAAGAGAGAGGAGGGAGAGAGAAAGAAAGAGAAGGAAGAGAGAGGAGGGAGAGAGAAAGAAAGAGAGAGACAGAGAAAGAGAGGAGAGAGGGAGAGAAAGAAAGAGGAGAAAAAGAGAGGAGGGAGAGAGAGAAAAAGAGAAAGAGAAAGGCGGGGGGGGGGGGGGGGGGGGGGGAGGGAAGCACTAAACTCATAAGGTTTGGACACAGCTCAAAATTGCGGTCAGTGAAAACTGTAATAACTCAGTGCATAAACCGTAAAGCGTAAAGCAATTTTAGTTAAGTTGTTACTACTGAAAGCTTTCTACACTGCCTTAACAACACCAACAAACCCAACAGAAGAAATAAATGTGACAACATCGTGATCATACAGTTTACACAGCACACCGTTCATAATTATGCCATTGTATAAAGCACGTCGTTCATATGCCATTGTAGAAAGCACGTCGTTCATATGCCATTGTAGAAAGCAAGTCGTTCATATACCATTGTAGAAAGCAAGTCGTTCATATGCCATTGTAGAAAACACGTCGTTCATATGCCATTGTAGAAAGCAAGTCGTTCATATGTCATTGTAGAAAACACGTCGTTCATATGCCATTGTAGAAAACACGTCGTTCATATGCCATTGTAGAAAACACGTCGTTCATATGCCATTGTAGAAAACACGTCGTTCATATGCCATTGTAGAAAGCAAGTCGTTCATATGCCATTGTAGAAAGCACGTCGTTCATATGCCATTGTAGAAAGCACGTCGTTCATATGCCATTGTAGAAAGCAAGTCGTTCATATGCCATTGTAGAAAGCACGTCGTTCATATGCCATTGTAGAAAGCACTTCGTTCATATGCCATTGTGGAAAGCAAGTCATTCATATGACATTGTAGAAAGCAAGTCATTCATATGCCATTGTAGAAAGCACGTCGTTCATATGCCATTGTAGAAAGCAAGTCATTCATATGCCATTGTAGAAAGCACCTCGTTCATTTGCAATTGTAGAAAGCAAGTCAATCATATGCCATTGTAGAAAGCCAGTCATTCATATGCCATTGTAGAAAGCAAGTCGTTCGTATGCCATTGTAGAAAGCAAGTCGTTCATATGCCATTGTAGAAAGCAAGTCGTTCATAAGCCATGTAGAAAGCAAGTCGTTCATATGCCATTGTAGAAAGCAAGTCG
Source organism: Oncomelania hupensis (assembly GCA_036898135.1). Taxonomy (NCBI): domain Eukaryota; kingdom Metazoa; phylum Mollusca; class Gastropoda; order Littorinimorpha; family Pomatiopsidae; genus Oncomelania; species Oncomelania hupensis. The sequence continues at coordinate 60,814,441 of CM072522.1, read as the reverse complement.
TTCATAAGCCATGTAGAAAGCAAGTCGTTCATATGCCATTGAAGAAGAAGACGAAGAAGAAGAAGAAGAAGAAGAAGAAGAAGAAGAAGAAGAAGGAACAGCAGCAGCAGAAGAAGAATGGATACTAGAGGCGCCTTATTTCCAATTGAAACTCAAAGAGCGGCGATCTGTATCAACATGCATACTCACATCTTTCATCCACTGTCACACACAACGTACACACATCTATCACTCAAACATGTGGTGTAAATGCAGGGAGAGGCTATTATAAAGAAAAGAAAATTAAACTTTTATTATTTGTTTTGGTTGAAAGTTTAAAATGTTGAAATTTAAGATTGACTGCATCCAATACCATTATTAAATGCTATGGAGATCATCACTGTCATCCAATACCATTATTAAATGCTATGGAGATCATCACTGTTATCCAATACCATTATTAAATGCTATGGAGATCATCACTATCATCCAATACCATTATTGAATGCTATGGAGATCATCACTGTCATCCAATACCATTATTGAATGCTATGGAGATCATCACTTTCATCCAATACCATTATTAAATGCTATGGAGATCATCACTGTCATCCAATACCATTATTAAATGCTATGGAGATCATCACTATCATCCAATACCATTATTAAATGCTATGGAGATCATCACTGTCATCCAATACCATTATTAAATGCTATGGAGATCATCACTATCATCCAATACCATTATTAAATGCTATGGAGATCATCACTATCATCCAATACCATTATTAAATGCTATGGAGATCATCACTATCATCCAATACCATTATTACATGCTATGGAGATCATCACTATCATACAATACCATTATTACATGCTATGGAGATCATCACTGTCATCCAATACCATTATTAAATGCTATGGAGATCATCACTTTCATCCAATACCATTATTAAATGCTATGGAGATCATCACTATCATCCAATACCATTATTAAATGCTATGGAGATCATCACTTTCATCCAATACCATTAAAATTAATAATAATAATAATAATACAGGATGCTATGAACGCGCTTTTCCCCAAGGCTCAAAGCGCGGCGATCTATACCAACATACACGCTCACCTGTCTCATTTACCCTCACACACACCAAATACACATACATCACTCAAACAGGTGGTGTAAAGGCAGGGAGATCGCTCTTAGAATACAAAGAAAATCTATTTTTTATTTTTGAAATTTTTATATTGACTGCATCCTGTACCATTAATGAAGGGAGGGAGGAAACCGGAGTGCCCGGAGAAAACCCTCGGTGACCTCAATAGTCTCGTACCTAAGTCACATACGTTCGCCCCTTGCGGGAATCGAACCCGCGACCTTCGGCATAGGAAACCGGCGACTTATCCACTGCGCCACGAGGCCACCCCATATTAAATGCTATGGAGATCATCACTATCATCCAATACCATTATTAAATGCTATGGAGATCATCACTTTCATCCAATACCATTATTAAATGCTATGGAGATCATCACTATCATCCAATACCATTATTAAATGCTATGGAGATCATCACTTTCATCCAATACCATTATTAAATGCTATGGAGATCATCACTATCATCCAAAACCATTATTAAATGCTATGGAGATCATCACTATCATCCATGATGGATCATGTCCAATGTTTATGACCTCCTGTGGGCTTAGCTTGGAATGCCTAGTACTACGAGTAGTAGAGTCACGTGACACTTCATTCATGATAGATCCTGTCCAATGTCTATGGCCTCCTGTCAACTTGGCCTGGAATGCCTAGTACTACGAGTAGTAGAGAGAGCGAGTCACGTGACACTTCATTCATGAAGTTGACAGACACGCCCCTGTCTTGTGGGCCAAACTTTCTCACACAGAGAGAGAGAGAGAGAGAGAGAGAGAGAGAGAGAGAGAGAGAGAGAGAGAGAGAGACAAAGAGAGAGAGAGAGAGAGAGAGAGAGAAGGAGAGAGGGAGAGAGAGAGAGAGTCTTTAGCTGCATTTCAATTCACGTCTTATTTGGCGTTGCGCTCTGTTCTACACGTCAGTTTGTTTAACCATGGAAGTACAAACTATGGAAACACATCTCCTTCTTTCTATGACTAAGGGAGTTCGCAGCCAAGTCACGTGGTTTTGCCCTTGTGTTCGATACTTCCGGTTGCAGAAAGTCTTATGTCCGCATCATGGAAATACAAACCAAGGACCAATTAGATGACGTTGTTGAGGCATGTACATAATTTTTCCTGTCTAACTTTCTATGTACTAACGAAGAAGAAAATAAGTACTAAATCTAATGTTCTTCATTCAAATGTGAAACCTGATGTTTTCGACTGTGCAAATAGCCGCTATCGGAGAGATCGCCATTGACGTGTAATTCACTCATTGTCACTTCTTCTTCTTCTCCTTCTTCGTAATACTGTCGATTCGAGGAAAATGATTCCACAAGGTGCATGCTGGGAGTGTTCTTGTTACCGGCACTCACCCGTCTAGGACATGAGCGTCAGGATCTTTCAAGTCCGTTATGATGGAATGTATGCGACACAGACTAGACCTCGGTTTATACTCTCATCCGAAGGAGTAGGAAATGGGAGTAAAGTGTGTTTCCCAAGAACACAACACAATGCCCCAGCCTGGGCTCGAACCCGGGACCTTCAGATCCGCACGCCAACGCTCTACCATTAGGCCAACAGGTCAACAGGGTCAAAATATCACTATCAAAACATGTACGCCATTCAGCAACCGGAAGTTTGGAACACACACGTCCAAAAAAAACGGGAAGCAGAGAACTTCGGGCCTTCTCGCCGAAAACCGTGCCTCCATATACTGAAGAATCCATAGTTTGTTTAACTGCGGCGGAGAGAGAGAGCGAGTGTAGCGATGCAGCGTGCGACAGACTCGCGCTTGAAGTACTCAACACTCAGTGTCAAAGCGGCGCGTGCACTGTTCCTCAACACCATGTTTACACATTGGCTACGGCTGACCCGGGGTTTTGATCAATGATATCAATTGCATTGTTCATTGCTTTATTACACATTAATGTATTTAATCGTTGTTTTATGGAGAACAGTAATGGTTGTTATATAGACAACAGTAATGGTTGTTATATAGACAACAGTAATGGTTGCTATATAGACAACAGTCATGGTTGTTATGGTTGTTATATAGACAACAGTAATGGTTGTTATATAGACAACAGTCATGGCTGTTATATAGACAACAGTATTGGTTGTTATATAGACAACAGTTATGGTTGTTATATAGACAACAGTAATGTTTTTTATATAGACAACAGTAATGATTGTTATATAGACAACAGTATGGTTGTTATATAGCCAACAGTATTGTTTGTTATATAGACAACAGTAATGGTTGTTATATAGACAACAGTAATGATTGTTATATAGACAACAGTCATGGTTGTTATATAGACAACAGTACTGATTGTTATATAGACAACAGTATTGTTTGTTATATAGACAACAGTATGATGTTATATAGACAACAGTAATGGTTGATTGTTATATAGACAACAGTAATGATTGTTATATAGACAACAGTAATGATTGTTATAGACAACAGTAATGATTGTTATATAGACAACAGTAATGATTGTTATATAGACAACAGTACTGATTGTTATATAGACAACAGTAATGGTTGTTATGTTGTTATATAGACAACAGTAATGGTTGTTATATAGACAACAGTAATGATTGTTATATAGACAACAGTAATGGTTGTTATATAGACAACAGTCATGGTTGCTATGGTTGTTATATAGACAACAGTAATGGTTGTTATATAGACAACAGTAATGGTTGTTATATAGACAACAGTATTGTTGTTATATGGTTGTTTATATAGACAACAGTAATGGTTGTTATATAGACAACAGTAATGGTTGTTATGTAGACAACAGTATTGGTTGTTATATAGACAACAGTAATGGTTGTTATATAGACAACAGTATGGTTGTTATATAGACAACAGTATCATGGTTGTTATAGACAACAGTCATGGTTGTTATATAGACAACAGTAATGGTTGTTATATAGACAACAGTAATGGTTGTTATATAGACAACAGCAATGGTTGTTATATAGACAACAGTAATGGTTGTTATATAGACAACAGTATTGTTGTTATATAGACAACAGTAATGGTTGTTATATAGACAACAGTAATGGTTGTTATATAGACAACAGTAATGGTTGTTATATAGACAACAGTAATGGTTGTTATATAGACAACAGTAATGGTTGTTATATAGACAACAGTCATGGTTGTTATATAGACAACAGTAATGGTTGTTATATAGACAACAGTAATGGTTGTTATATAGACAACAGTAATGGTTGTTATATAGACAACAGTAATGGTTGTTATATAGACAACAGTAATGGTTGTTATATAGACAACAGTAATGGTTGTTATATAGACAACAGTAATGGTTGTTATAGACAACAGTAATGGTTGTTATATAGACAACAGTAATGGTTGTTATATAGACAACAGTAATGGTTGTTATATAGACAACAGTAATGGTTGTTATATAGACAACAGTAATGGTTGTTATATAGACAACAGTAATGGTTGTTATATAGACAACAGTCATGGTTGTTATATAGACAACAGTCATGGTTGTTATATAGACAACAGTCATGGTTGTTATGGTTGTTATATAGACAACAGTAATGGTTGTTATATAGACAACAGTCACGGTTGTTATATAGACAACAGTAATGGTTGTTATATAGACAACAGTCATGGTTGTTATATAGACAACAGTCATGGTTGTTATATAGACAACAGTAATGGTTGTTATATAGACAACAGTAATGGTTGTTATATAGACAACAGTAATGGTTGTTATATAGACAACAGTAATGGTTGTTATGGTTGTTATATAGACAACAGTAATGGTTGTTATATAGACAACAGTAATGGTTGTTATATAGACAACAGTCATGGTTGTTATATAGACAACAGTAATGGTTGTTATATAGACAACAGTAATGGTTGTTATATAGACAACAGTAATGGTTGTTATATAGACAACAGTCATGGTTGTTATGGTTGTTATATAGACAACAGTAATGGTTGTTATATAGACAACAGTAATGGTTGTTATATAGACAACAGTCATGGTTGTTATATAGACAACAGTAATGGTTGTTATATAGACAACAGTCATGGTTGTTATGGTTGTTATATAGACAACAGTAATGGTTGTTATATAGACAACAGTAATGGTTGTTATATAGACAACAGTAATGGTTGTTATATAGACAACAGTAATGGTTGTTATATAGACAACAGTAATGGTTGTTATATAGACAACAGTAATGGTTGTTATATAGATAACAGTAATGGTTGTTATATAGACAACAGTAATGGTTGTTATGGTTGCTATATAGACAACAGTAATGGTTGTTATGGTTGTGATATAGACAACAGTAATAGTTGTTATATAGACAACAGTAATGGTTGTTATGGTTGCTATATAGACAACTGTCATGGTTGTTATATAGACAACAGTAATGGCTGTTATGGTTGTTATATAGACAACAGTAATAGTTGTTATATAGACAACAGTAATGGTTGTTATACAGACAACAGTAATGGTTGTTATATAGACAAGAGTATTGGTTGTTATATAGACAACAGTAATGGCTGTTATATAGACAACAGTATTGGTTGTTATATAGAAAACAGTAATGGTTGTTATGGTTGTTATATAGACAACAGTAATGGTTGTTATATAGACAACAGTAATGGTTGTTATGGTTGTTATATAGACAACAGTCATGGTTGTTATATAGACAACAGAAATGGTTGTTATATAGACAACAGTAATGGTTGTTATATAGACAACAGTAATGGTTGTTATATAGACAACAGTCATGGTTGTAATATAGACAACAGTAATGGTTGATATTGTTGTTATATAGACAACAGTCATGGTTGTTATATAGACAACAGTCATGGTTGTTATATAGACAACAGTAATGGTTGTTATATAGACAAAAGTCATGGTTGTTATATAGACAACAGTAATGGTTGTTGTATAGACAACAGTAATGGTTGTTATATAGACAACAGTAATGGTTGTTATATAGACAACAGTCATGGTTGTTATATAGACAACAGTAATGGTTGTTATATAGACAACAGTAATGGTTGTTATATAGACAACAGTAATGGTTGTTATATAGACAACAGTAATGGTTGTTATATAGACAACAGTAATGGTTGTTATATAGACAACAGTAATGGTTGTTATATAGACAACGGTCATGGTTGTTATGGTTGTTATATAGACAACAGTCATGGTTGTTATATAGACAACAGTAATGGTTGTTATATAGACAACAGTCATGGTTGTTATATAGACAACAGTAATGGTTGTTATATAGACAACAGTCATGGTTGTTATATAGACAACAGTAATGGTTGTTATATAGACAACAGTAATGGTTGTTATATAGACAACAGTAATGGTTGTTATATAGACAACAGTAATGGTTGTTATATAGACAACAGTCATGGTTGTTATATAGACAACAGTAATGGCTGTTATGGTTGCTATATAGACAACAGTAATGGTTGTTATATAGACAACAGTAATGGTTGTTATATAGACAACAGTAATGGTTGTTATATAGACAACAGTAATGGTTGTTATATAGACAACAGTAATGGTTGTTATATAGACAACAGTCATGGTTGTTATATAGACAACAGTCATGGTTGTTATATAGACAACAGTCATGGTTGTTATATAGACAACAGTAATAGTTGTTATATAGACAACAGTAATGGTTGTTATATAGACAACAGTAATGGTTGTTATATAGACAACAGTCACGGTTGTTATATAGACAACAGTCATGGTTGTTATGGTTGTTATATAGACAACAGTAATGGTTGTTATATAGACAACAGTAATGGTTGTTATATAGACAACAGTAATGGTTGTTATATAGACAACAGTAATGGTTGTTATATAGACAACAGTCATGGTTGTTATATAGACAACAGTCATGGTTGTTATATAGACAACAGTAATGGTTGTTATATAGACAACAGTAATGGTTGTTATATAGACAACAGTAATGGTTGTTATATAGACAACAGTAATGGTTGTTATATAGACAACAGTAATGGTTGTTATATAGACAACAGTAATGGTTGTTATATAGACAACAGTAATGATGTTGTTATATAGACAACAGTAATGGTTGTTATATAGACAACAGTAATGGTTGTTATATAGACAACAGTAATGGTTGTTATATAGACAACAGTAATGGTTGTTATGGTTGCTATATAGACAACAGTAATGGTTGTTATATAGACAACAGTAATGGTTGTTATATAGACAACAGTAATGGTTGTTATATAGACAACAGTAATGGTTGTTATATAGACAACAGTAATGGTTGTTATGGTTGCTATATAGACAACAGTAATGGTTGTTATGGTTGTTATATAGACAACAGTAATGGTTGTTATATAGACAACAGTAATGGTTGTTATATAGACAACAGTAATGGTTGTTATGGTTGTTATATAGACAACAGTAATGGTTGTTATATAGACAACAGTAATGGTTGTTATATAGACAACAGTCATGGTTGTTATATAGACAACAGTAATGGTTGTTATATAGACAACAGTAATGGTTGTTATGGTTGCTATATAGACAACGGTCATGGTTGTTATATAGACAACAGTTATGGTTGTTATGGTTGTTATATAGACAACAGTAATAGTTGTTATATAGACAACAGTAATGGTTGTTATATAGACAACAGTAATGGTTGTTATATAGACAACAGTAATGGTTGTTATATAGACAACAGTATTGGTTGTTATATAGACAACAGTAATGGTTGTTATGGTTGTTATATAGACAACAGTAATGGTTGTTATATAGACAACAGTGATGGTTGTTATATAGACAACAGTCATGGTTGTTATATAGACAACAGTCATGGTTGTTATATAGACAACAGTAATGGTTGTTATATGGACAACAGTCGTGGTTGTTATATAGACAACAGTCATGGTTTTTATTGTTGTTATATAGACAACAGTCATGGTTGTTATATAGACAACAGTAATGGTTGTTATATAGACAACAGTCATGGTTGTTATATAGACAAAAGTCATAGTTGTTATATAGACAACAGTAATGGTTGTTATATAGACAACAGTAATGGTTGTTATATAGACAACAGTAATGGTTGTTATATAGACAACAGTAATGGTTGTTATATAGACAACATTAATGGTTGTTATATAGAGAATAGTAATGGTTGTTATATAGACAACAGTAATGGTTGTTATATAGAGAACATTAATGGTTGTAATATAGACAACAGTCATGGTTGTTATACAGACAACAGTAATGGTTGTTATATAGACAAGAGTATTGGTTGTTATATAGACAACAGTAATGGCTGTTATATAGACAACAGTATTGGTTGTTATATAGAAAACAGTAATGGTTGTTATGGTTGTTATATAGACAACAGTAATGGTTGTTATATAGAAAACAGTAATGGTTGTTATGGTTGTTATATAGACAACAGAAATGGTTGTTATATAGACAACAGTAATGGTTGTTATATAGACAACAGTAATGGTTGTTATATAGACAACAGTCATGGTTGTAATATAGACAACAGTAATGGTTGATATTGTTGTTATATAGACAACAGTCATGGTTGTTATATAGACAACAGTCATGGTTGTTATATAGACAACAGTAATGGTTGTTATATAGACAACAGTAATGGTTGTTATATAGACAACAGTAATGGTTGTTATATAGACAACAGTAATGGTTGTTATATAGACAACAGTAATGGTTGTTATATAGACAACAGTCATGGTTGTTATATAGACAACAGTAATGGTTGTTATATAGACAACAGTAATGGTTGTATATAGACAACAGTAATGGTTGTATATAGACAACAGTAATGGTTGTTATATAGACAACAGTAATGGTTGTTATATAGACAACGGTCATGGTTGTTATATAGACAACAGTCATGGTTGTTATATAGACAACAGTAATAGTTGTTATATAGACAACAGTAATGGTTGTTATATAGACAACAGTAATGGTTGTTATATAGACAACAGTAATGGTTGTTATATAGACAACAGTCATGGTTGTTATGGTTGTTATATAGACAACAGTCATGGTTGTTATATAGACAACAGTCGTGGTTGTTATATAGACAACAGTAATGGTTGTTATATAGACAACAGTAATGGTTGTTATATAGACAACAGTCATGGTTGTTATATAGACAACAGTCATGGTTGTTATATAGACAACAGTAATGGTTGTTATATAGCAACAGTAATGGTTGTTATATAGACAACAGTAATGGTTGTTATATAGACAACAGTAATGGTTGTTATATAGACAACAGTAATGGTTGTTATATAGACAACAGTAATGGTTGTTATATAGACAACAGTAATGGTTGTTATATAGACAACAGTAATGGTTGTTATATAGACAACAGTAATGGTTGTTATATAGACAACAGTCATGGTTGTTATATAGACAACAGTAATGGTTGTTATATAGACAACAGTAATGGTTGTTATATAGACAACAGTAATGGTTGTTATATAGACAACAGTAATGGTTGTTATATAGACAACAGTAATGGTTGTTATATAGACAACAGTAATGGTTGTTATATAGACAACAGTAATGGTTGTTATATAGACAACAGTAATGGTTGTTATATAGACAACAGTAATGGTTGTTATATAGACAACAGTAATGGTTGTTATATAGACAACAGTAATGGTTGTTATATAGACAACAGTAATGGTTGTTATATAGACAACAGTAATGATTGTTATATAGACAACAGTAATGGTTGTTATATGGTTGTTATATAGACAACAGTAATGGTTGTTATATAGACAACAGTCGTGGTTGTTATATAGACAACAGTAATGGTTGTTATATAGACAACAGTAATGGTTGTTATATAGACAACAGTCATGGTTGTTATATAGACAACAGTCATGGTTGTTATATAGACAACAGTAATGGTTGTTATATAGACAACAGTAATGGTTGTTATATAGACAACAGTAATGGTTGTTATATAGACAACAGTAATGGTTGTTATATAGACAACAGTAATGGTTGTTATATAGACAACAGTAATGGTTGTTATATAGACAACAGTAATGGATGTTATGGTTGCTATATAGACAACAGTAATGGTTGTTATATAGACAACAGTAATGGTTGTTATATAGACAACAGTAATGGTTGTTATATAGACACAGTAATGTTGTTATGGTTATATAGACAACAGTAATGGTTGTTATATAGACAACAGTCATGGTTGTTATATAGACAACAGTAATGTTGTTATGTTATATAGACAACAGTAATGGTTGTTATATAGACAACAGTAATGGTTGTTATATAGACAACAGTAATGGTTGTTATATATAGACAACAGTAATGGTTGTTATATAGACAACAGTAATGGTTGTTATATAGACAACAGTAATGGTTGTTATATAGACAACAGTAATGGTTGTTATATAGACAACAGTAATGGTTGTTATATAGACAACAGTAATGGTTGTTATATAGACAACAGTCATGGTTGTTATATAGACAACAGTAATGGTTGTTATATAGACAACAGTAATGGTTATGGTTATATAGACAACAGTAATGGTTGTTATATAGACAACAGTTATGGTTGTTATGGTTGTTATATAGACAACAGTAATAGTTGTTATATAGACAACAGTAATGGTTGTTATATAGACAACAGTAATGGTTGTTATATAGACAACAGTAATGGTTGTTATATAGACAACAGTAATGGTTGTTATATAGACAACAGTAATGGTTGTTATGTTATATAGACAACAGTAATGGTTGTTATATAGACAACAGTGATGGTTGTTATATAGACAACAGTCATGGTTGTTATATAGACAACAGTCATGGTTGTTATATAGACAACAGTAATGGTTGTTATATAGACAACAGTAATGGTTGTTATATAGACAACAGTCATGGTATTGTTGTTATATAGACAACAGTAATGGTTGTTATATAGACAACAGTAATGGTTGTTATATAGACAACAGTAATGGTTGTTATATAGACAACAGTAATGGTTGTTATATAGACAACAGTAATGGTTGTTATATAGACAACAGTAATGGTTGTTATATAGACAACAGTAATGGTTGTTATATAGACAACAGTAATGGTTGTTATATAGACAACAGTATGGTTGTTATATATAGAACAGTAATGGTTGTTATATAGACAACATTAATGGTTGTTATATAGACAACAGTCATGTTGCATGGTTGTTATATAGACAACAGTAATGGTTGTTATATAGACAACAGTAATCGTTGTTATATAGAGACAACAGTAATGGTTGTTATGGTTGTTATATAGACAACAGTTATGGTTGTTATATAGACAACAGTAATGGTTGTTATATAGACAACAGTAATGGTTGTTATATAGACAACAGTTAATGGTTGTTATATAGACAACAGTAAATGGTTGTTATATAAGCTCAACAACTGCCCAAGGCGCTGAAGGATTCAGGATCTCTCTCAACTCAGACCACCCAGCATAATCCTGGGTGACGCCTTGTCTGACGCTCAGACCACCCAGCATAATCCTGGGTGACGCCTTGTCTGACGCTCAGACCACCCAGCATAATCCTGGGTGACGCCTTGGGAGTGGAGACCACCCAGCATATCCTGTGACCTTTCATATAAGTAACGACTTGAGGCACCACAGTCATCGTTTAACAGTACCGAACATCTCTTTGTTCCAACCCTCATCTCGTTTTCTCCATCTTTCCACCAGTGTTAGGCCATTCCATTCTCGAATGCTGTCCTCCCACCTTATTTTCTATATCCCTCTTATTCTGCTTCGTTGCACCGTGCCTTGCAGGATGGTCTTTGCAAGGCCTGATGCTGGTGACGTGGCAATACCATCGGAGTTTTCGTTTCTTTACCACTGCGAGAATGTCATCGTGTTGTCCAATGGCTTGTGAGATGGTCTTTCGAACTTCGCCTTTGGTGATGTGCTGGGTATAAGAAATGCCCAGAAGTATTCTGTTGCATCTCATCTCCATGCTTTGTATTCTTCGTTGTAGATCTGCTGTGAGGGTCCATGTTTTGCAAACAGATAGGAAGATGGAGATAACAAGTTCGTGTTCCTTTCCAGTAATCCATCATTGTCATCAGCAGAAACGGAGGTTGGAGATGGCTCTACTCCCTATGCTGACTATGCCTTCGTGATCTGCAAGGACATTTGACACGATGCGCTCTATGAAGATGTTGAAGAGTGCTGGAGAGAGTAGACATCCCTAACGCACACCGATTGTTACTCTGAACCAGTTCCCGATGGCGCTGTTGTGGAGGACTGCACTGATAGCCTTGTCATTTATGCTTTTGTTGACTTCAATAATGTTAGGGCTGATGTTGTACACTCTCATAGTTGCCCACAGAGCTGCATTTCAAAATCGGTCAAACGCTTTCTTGACGTCTACAAACACATGATATAGATGTTGTTGGTGCTGTTAGTATTTCTCGCAGATTATTCCGAGGTTGAAAATCTGTTCAGTGGTACTTCGCCCTGCCCTGAATCATGCTTGTTCTTCAGCTATGATTTGTTCAGCTTGGGGTTTCAACCGGTTGAGTATTATTTTTAGGAGGACCTTGCTGGGATGGTTTATGAGGCTGGTGGTGCGGGAATGTTCACCCTCCTGAAGGTTACCCTTTTTGGGAAGAGTGATGACATGCGACTGGGTCCATGGTGTAGGTCTCTCCCCACACTGCCAGATCATGTTACAGATAAAGGTGAGACCGTCAATCATCGCTTCTCCTCCTGCTTGAAGCAATTCTGCGGTTATATTGTCCACTTCCGCTGACATCCCTTTCTTCAGGGATTGCGCTGCTGCCTCGACTTCTTCTCGGAGAATCGGGAGGATTTCTTCTTCTTCTTCTTTGTTCTGGGGACATGCTAGAACCGATTGGTCTCCGTTTGGTGGGTGGCTGTAAAGGTCAGAGCAGTACTCTGTCCATCTGTCCAAGACTTCTTGTTCTTCTGTAAGGCATATGCCAGACTTGCTTTGGATCGTGGAGGCCTTGGGCTGTTTTAAACTTATCAGCCGCTTCACAGTCTGGTAGGCTTTCTTACTGTTGTTCTTGTTCAGACTGTTCTCTATTTCCTGGCATTGATCTTCTATCCAGTTGTCATTTGCTGTGCGCATGCCTTTTCGGATGTCATTGTTGATTTTTCGGTAGGCAGCAGCTCCCTGTGAGGTTTTCTTTTTTTTTTCTTTTTCAGCTCTCTTCGTTTATCACACAAGTCCAAAAGTTCAGGTGTGATCCACGGTTTCTTCTTTGGGCGGAGCTTGCCAAGGATCTCAGAGACGGCATTTGTCACAGCTGAGTTGAAGGTGTTGGTAATGGTGTTGAAATCTACTTCACCAGCTCCCAAAATGAGCAGTGGTGCAAATTTCTCTCCAATTGTGGCCTGAAATATTTCTGACACTTCCGAGTCTTGCAGTTTTGTCCATGTCGAACTTTACTCCGGTGCACTTTGCTGTGTTTACTCTCTTCAAGTAGAGCCGGAAAGATATCATCACGAGATCGTGATCACTTCCAATGTCTGCTCCTGGAAACGTGCGTGTCCTGCCAATGTTGACGCTTGATCTGAAACGTGTCTTGACCATGATGTAGTCAATCTGGTTGTGATATTTCCCGTTGGGACTGTGCCATGTCCATCGTGTGAATATTTTTGTGGAGACCAAGCGCGTTTTCAATCAACCAATCTTTAATGTAATATCTGTTCACACATTTAGGTGATAATACACATTGAAAATGTAACTTTTAAAACATTTTAACTATTTAAAAACATAATTTCAAAACAAACAATGTATCAAAGTCTACTAACAGGATATTTAGCAATATCTTTCACAACGTTTGTAACATTTGGATGATATAGATCCGTGTCTACAGAATTTTCATATTCAGTTATGTTATGTCCATTTAGTTCAAATATCTTTTAAAACTGAGCATTCAAATAGAATGTGATGTACTGATAGACTTGTATTACACATACAATTAACATCAGCGGAGTATTTAGTGCTCCATGCATCCACTCTTAATTAATATATTAACTTAGAAAGTGGTCTTGAACAATTCAGGATAGATATATTTTTAACGCTATTATCATGATACAAAGCATGGAGATAAGATGCTACAGAAGATTTCTGGGCATTTCCTATACTCAGCACATCACCAACAACGAAGTCCGACAGACCATCACACAAGCAATTGGACAACACGATGACATCCTCACAGTGGTGAAGAAACGGAAACTCCAATCGTATGGCCACGTCATCAGATCAGGCCTTGCAAAGACCATCCTGCAAGGCACGGTGCAATGAGGCAGAAGAAGATGGAGACAGAAAAAGAGGTGGGAGGACAACATTCGAGAATGGACTGGCTTCAAACTGAGCGAAGCTATGCGGGTTTCCTGCAGACAGAGAAAAATGGAGTACGTTTATTAAACGATCATCTGTGGTGCCCCTACGACCTTCGAGTTACGGGATAGGATAGGATAGGACATCAAAGATTCCAGAAAATAATGTGTAAACCTTAATGGGTCGTATTTCATTGTATCAAAACTAATTTACTGTAATGTATGTGTGACCAGGCCAGACAAAACATTATTGACTGTAATGCATGTGTGACCAGGCCAGACAAAACACTATTTACTGTAATGTACGTGTGACCAGACCAGACAAAACACTATTTACTGTAATGTATGTGTGACCAGGCCAGACAAAATCACTATTTACAAGATGAGGTGAATGCAAGCTATCTGAATCATCACTAACATCCATGATAGATCCTGCCCCAAACAGAGAGCCATTGTTTACATCAAGTGACACAATGTCTCTGTTCTCTTGTCAACTTAGCTTGGATTGCGCAGTACAACGAGTAGTAACGCGTCACGTGACACTTCATTCATGAATTTATGAGATTGACAAAACACGCCCCGTCTTGTGGGTCGCGCTTTCTCCACAGGAGAGAGAGGAGAGAGAGAGAGAGAGAGAGAGAGAGAGAGGGAGAGAGAGAGACAGAGAGAGAGAGACAGAGACAGAGAGACAGAGACAGACAGACAAACAGACGGACAGAAAGACAGACAGACAGACAGACAGAACGACAAACAGACACATTGAGGCAGAAAGAGACAGAGAGAGAGAGAAAAAAAGACAGAGAGAGAGAGAGAGAGAGAGAGAGAGAGAGAGAGAGAGAGAGAGAGAGAGAGAGAGAGAGAGAGAGAGAGAGATAGACAGAGACAAGGAGAGAAACAGAGACGTTTCTGACGTGTGGACATCCTCCGTGTATTCATCAAAAAACATACAAACAATAAAACAAACAAATTCTTCAGGCCACCAGCCCCTAGAAAATATGGTTGGTCACGCGGTTTGACAAAATTGTTGTACTTGATCTCTCAAGAATTACAATGGCGTTTACTTTCGTTAGGTTATTACATCAGCTCAAGTGTATCTGCTCATAAAATTCAGTTCGTATTTAAAAAAAAAAAAAGGTAAAGGTAGTCCCATAGCCTTGTGGCCGTAGGAGAGCGTGATGTTGGAGATCACACTTATCTTGGGCCAGCGTAATGAGGGTGATGCGCATCTCTCTCCCTCGCTGCTTTACCTTCCCCAACCTTAAGAGAGTAGGTACTCAGTCACAGTTGAGTCAACTGGGGGCGTTGTTATTTGTCGCTTCACGTTTTGCGGTCACCCATCCAAGTGCTACCGCTGGACCTAAAGCAACAATCAATCAATCAATCAATCAATCAATCCAAGTGCTAACCGCACTGGATGGTGCTTAACTTGCGACACAGTAGCGAGTGCTCCAACAACTGCGCTATCCGACACCCGTATTTGTAGTGCATGATGAAAAGAGAGAAACGGAGAGAGAGACAGAGAGAGAGACAGAGAGAGAGAAAGAGAGAGAAAGAGACAGAGAGAGAAAGAGACAGAGATAAAGAGAGAAATAGATAAAGAAAGAGATAGAGAGAAAGAGAGAAATAAAGAGAGAGAAAAAGAGAGAGAGAAGGGAGAGAGAGAGAGAGAGAGAGAGAGAGGGGGGGGGGGACTACGATAGTATACATATAGAAGACAGAAGTATCTTCAGAAATGATTATTAATTTTGAAAAGTAATTCGTTAACTGTTAATACCTTGCTCTTTGAACTGACCTTTTTTAAATGGGAAAAAGCGCTATATAAATATCCTTATTATTCCTTATAATTTAATACCTTGTGTGTATACTTCCGTCTTCTACATGTATTTGTAATTCCCAAAACTGAATTTTGAAATAATTCAAGGTATTGAAATATTTATCAAAAATATATTTAGAAAAGCTACGCAAGAATAAAACATGACATCAAGGCATAATTCGCATATCAAATCAATAATAAAAAGAGAAAATATCAATCTAACAATTCACTGTGAATAGAAGTCCAAAATGAATGCACAGACATCGTAATGTTCAACATAAATGCACAGACTTCGTAATGTTCAACATGAATGCACAGACTTTGTAATGTTCAACATGAATGCACAGATTTCGTAATGTTCAACATGAATGCACAGACTTCGTAATGTTCAACATGAATGCACAGACTTCGTAATGTTCAACATGAATGCACAGACTTCGTAATGTTCAACATGAATGCACAAACTTCGTAATGTTCAACATGAATACACAGACTTCGTAATGTTCAACATGAAAGTGGAATCCAATGTAAGTACAACACGTTACTAGATGATGTATCACTGTCTGTAATATACAACACTATACATTGACAACAGCGACTGACTGACTGACTTTACTTTATTTATTTATTTATTATTTTTTTTTTTTATTTACCTTATTGTCCCTTCATAGGGAAATTCTGGACCGCTTCCCCTGGGGAAAGCGTAGTCGCAGCCTGTGGCGCGCCCAAACCCAACCTACCTAACATTAGTTGTGATCTTGAAATTTTGCTGGGGGAGCAAACCGGAGTACCCGGAGAAAACCCCCGAGACGTTGCCCGAGTCGAAAGTAAATAATATTCGGAGAAACATAACGCCCCGATGCTGGATCGAACCCACACCTGTCAGGCGCCATTGGTTTCTGGCCTGTGGATAAGGCAAGTTAGTCCCGCCTTAGCCCACTTGGCCACAACGATACTATACTATACGATACTATACAACACTATGCATTGACAACAGCGACTGACTAACTGACACCCCCGTTGGGGTGTCGGGGGTTTCAGTATAAATAGTATCCCCACTTTCTGGAAATTTAGTGCTTTAAATTCCCACTGTCGCTGTCTTTCTCATTTGCTCTTTCTCATTCCTGCTCTGTTCTATCAATCTGCTATACTATCTTCTTCTTCGCTAGATCAGTCACCTACCTTTTTTCTTGAAAACTCTTCCGGGACAAGACTCCTTAATTGTGTATGAGGTCTGTTGGATCAGTTTGGGAATATTGGACGCTTTCTGCCAGGTGGTCACTAGGGCTTCCTATGATGTTGTTATTTAGCAATATAGGCATTTTATATGTATGTGTTTTGTTGATAATTTATAATGATCTTTGTATTTTATTTTGTTTTTGTAAACGGGGGTTCGATAATTTAGAGTACAGCCTCAGCGTCCCCTGCGTGGGATGTCTTTGTTGTAAAGTGACTGGCTGGTGGAGAGCTTTCAGTTTTACCACTAGGGTTGTTTCAGCAGATCTTTTATGCGGATCAGGGGTTGTCCGGTCCTGATTTGGCTCGGAAGAGTCCGCTGGACCTAAAGCAATAATCATGTAATGTAATGTAATGACTAACTGACTTGACTATACAACACTATACATTGACAACAACGACTGACTAACTGACCTGCCTATACAACAGCTACATCAACTGAGATGTGCTATGCCTACAATGACTACACAACAGCTACATCAACTGAGATGTGCTATGTCTACAATGACTATACAACAGCTACATCAACTGAGATGTGCTATGTCTACAATGACTATGCAACAGCTACATCAACTGAGATGTGTTATGTCTACAATGACTATACAACAGCTACATCAACTGAGACGTGCTATGTCTACAATGATTATACAACAGCTACATCAACTGAGATGCGCTATGTCTACAATGACTATACAATAGCTACATCAACTGAGATGGGCTATGTCTACAATGACTATACAACAGCTACATCAACTGAGATGTGCTATGTATACAATGACTAAGGAGAGAATGGCAACTATCTCTACATTATACTATTATTTTCAACATCACAATTCAGTTCATACAAATAATTTCTTTGCTGCACAATTATGGAAAATACAGAAAAATTACCACATTATTAACACACCTTGATTCCGGCAGTGGAATTTTCCAAACGGTAATTATTTCAGCAATCAGAAAATAACATTATTATTTGAAACAAGATATATCACTTATTCGTCCTATTTTTTCATGAAAACTAATCAGCATTCCAAGGATAGAGACATTAATTATAAACACTGTTTGATAATACATGGAATAAAGAAATGTAATAAAAGAAGTACAGAGACATTCCTATCGTTTGATAATAACTAAACATTGAAATGGATCAACACAATCACTGTACTACAAGTGTCCATTGGGAGCTTGAGGTTAATGTCCAAGAACATGGCAAAACCAAAATCTCCATTACTTTGCATTTTAATGTCCCGGATTGATTTAAGCTTTTTCTGGGCACGCATTTTCATGTAGAATGTTGCAAGTTTCATAAGGAACATGTGAGTCATATGGGCTTTGCCCTTCTAGTTGCACAATAAGATGTCTTCTGTTGATGTTGTTAGTTGTCCATGTTGTTGATGTTGTTAGTTACTGCTGTCCATGTTGTTGATGTTGTTAGTTACTGCTGCCCATGTTGTTGATGTTGTCAGTTACTGCTGTCCATGTTGATGATGTTGTTAGATACTGCTGTCCATGTTGATGATGTTATACATGTGCTTTGCAGTCGTTGCTGCTGCTACTGGCGGAGTTGATGTTATCGTTGCTGTTGCTATTACGACAATGAGTTACTGCTGCAGATATTGTGATTGTTATTTTTAGTTCTAGCTGTTGTATGTGCTACAGATTGAGTTACTGTTATCGTTGGCGTTGCTGCTGCTACTGACAGAGTTGCTGTTATCGTTGACGTTACTGCTGCTTCTGACATGAGTTACTGTTATCGTTGGTGTTACTGCTGCTACTGACAGAGTTACTGTTATCGTTGATGTTACTGCTGCTACTGACAGAGTTACTGTTATCGTTGGTGTTACTGCTGCTATTGACAGAGTTACTGTTATCGTTGGTGTCACTGCTGTCACTGACAAAGCTACTAGTGTTGGTGATGTTGCTGAAGACGTCACTCTCCTTGTGGTTTCTCACAGCGTCACTGTAGTTGTTGTGGTCAGGGTTACTGTGGTTGGCAGTCTTATTGTCGTCGCCGCTGCTGTAATTGTTGCGGACAACGTTCTACTGTGGCCGTTGCTGCGTAACACCTGGTTTCTTAGTGTCACGATCTCCTAACTGTCGGCGACGTCGTCGATGTTGACGTTGCTGGGCTGGTGATGATGATGCTGCTGGTGGTGATGGTGATGGTGATGATGCTAATGGTGATGATGGTGGTGATGGAGGTGGTAGTGGTGGAGTGGTGGTTGAGGCTGTCGCTGGTGTCCACGTGGTCGCCGCCGTCTGAAAAGAGACAAGGCATCAGTACGAGTTTTCCACTGACGTCGACATCAAATCATCATCATCATCATCATCATCATCATCATCATCATCATCATCATCATCATCATCATCATCATCATCATCATCATCATCATCATCATCATCATCATCCACAGCACCACCATGATAACTGCCACTTCAGCAATGGCTAGTCATAACAGTGTAGATTTCTGTTGAAGTAAAGACAAGCCCAGGTGCTCACGCATAAAGACGCTTCATCGTACTCACAGACAGACACGAAACAGAGAGAGGAGAGAGAGAGAGAGAGAGAGAGAGAGAGAGAGAGAGAGAGAGAGAGAGAGAGAGAGAGAGACTTTAGACTTAGACTTTAAACGTTTATTGCAATTACAACATGTTACAAGGATATTAATTTTAAGCTTACAGCTTATTCTTACAATTAGTCCTTGTTTCAGGCACCCACTCAAGCATAATACATTGATACAATCAATTAAACCTGCCACATGTTACATATATAAAAGTAAAACTATAATAATTTCAAAACAATAACTTTTTAACATATCTAAACGTCATCTGAACAATATAATATTATACCATTATAATATGGTGACCTGTGGGTGGAAAAATTATGAATTTAAAATATGGTTAAAAAGCATTAATTTAAATGATTTGATTGTTTTGTTTTGTTTAATGATCGGAGGAAGTTCATTCCATAAAGACGGTGCTCTGAACCCAAAACTAGTCTTAAATAGATCAATTCTTGGTTTAGGTAAGAGATAATTTTGGGAATGGTATACATTTGATGATTTAGTTAAAAATCGGGTTAGATAGTTTGGTGCAATATTGTTGTGAACTTTAAACATAAGCATGATCATATTATATTGAAATTGTTTATTTAGAGGTAAAATGTTTAATTTTATAAATTTTTCATCTGTTGAAATAGTTGTACAGTTAGAAATTAATTTTATTGCCCGTCGATGCAATGAAGTTATTTTTTGTATTTGATTATGACTAGCAGCACTCCACACAGTGGAAGCATAGTTAATATGTGAAAGACAGTGTGCATGGAATAACACTTTCCTGGCATATTCAGGAACAAAACATCGTAGTTTTTAAAGCAAAAACGTACTTTGGGAAAGGCGTTTACATATTTGATTAATGTGTTTATCCCATTTGAATTCTGAATCAATAGTAACTCCAAGTATACGATGGTCTGTTACTTGGTGGACACAAGTGTTATCTATTGTAATATGTAATTGTAAAGGCTGTAATTGATGCTTTTGTCTTGTTGTGATTATCATGCACTCTGTTTTTTAAGGATGAAAAACCATTTGATTAGTTAGACACCAGTTTATCACATCATTTAAACTATTTTGTAAAGATGTTTGTATGGACGTAATGTCTTTCCCAGAACAATGTATTGTACTGTCATCCGCAAACAAATCACAGATTACATTATTATCTGATATTTGGAGGTGGAGATCGTTTATATAGATACAAAATAGAAGAAGGCCCAGTATCGAGCCTTGAGGAACGCCACATTTTACTGTACCTTTTGCTGAGTAATGGCCATTTACTAACACTGTCTGCTCTCTATCACTTAAGTAAGATTGGAAAAAATTTACAGTTGCAGAATGTCACGTGTAAAACTCAGCTGTAACAGATGCCGCCACTGAGATCCTTGGCAAACACCGACCAAAGAAGAAGCCGTGGATCACACCTGAACTTTTGGATCTGTGTGATAAACGAAGAGAGTTAAAAAAGAAAAAGAACACCTCACAGGGAGCTGATGTCTACCGAAAAATCAACAATGACATCCGAAAAGGCATGCGCACAGCAAAAGAGAACTGGATAGAAGATCAATGCCAGGAAATAGAGAACAATCTGAACAAGAACAACAGCAAGAAGGCCTACCAGACTGTGAAGCGGCTGACAAGTGTTAAACAGCCCAAAGTCTCCACTATCCAAAGCAAGTCTGGCATATGCCTTACAGAAGAACAAGAAGTCTTGGACAGATGGACAGAGTACTGCTCTGACCTTTACAACCATACACCAAATGGAGACCCATCAGTTCTAGCATGTCCCGAGAGCAGAGAAGAAGAAGAAATCCTCCCAATTCTCCGGGAAGAAGTTGAGGCAGCAGTGCAATCGCTGAAGAAAGGGAAGTCAGCGGGAGTGGACAACATACCAGCGGAACTGCTACAAGCAGGAGGAGAAGCGATGACTGATGCTCTCACCATTATCTGTAACAAGATCTGGCAGAGTGGGGAATGGCCTACACCATGGACCCAGTCGCTTGTCATCACTCTTCCCAAAAAAGGTAACCTTCAGGAGTGTGAAAATTACCGCACCATCAGCCTCATCAGCCATCCCAGCAAGGTCCTCCTGAAAATAATTCTCAACAGGTTGAAACCACAAGCTGAACAAATCATAGCTGAAGAACAAGCAGGATTCATGGCAGGACGAAGTACCACTGAACAGATTTTCAACCTCAGAATAATCTGTGAGAAATACCTACAGCACCAACAACATCTATATCATGTGTTCATAGACTTCAAGAAGGCATTTGACCGAGTCTGGCATGCAGCTCTATGGGCAACCATGAAAGTGTACAACATCAGCCCTAAAATTATAGAAGTCATCAAAAGCCTGTATGACAAGGCTACCAGTGCAGTCCTCCATAACAGCGTCATCGGGAACTGGTTCAGAACAAAAAATCGGTGTGCGTCAAGGATGCCTACTCTCTCCAACACTCTTCAACGTCTTCCTAGAGCGCATCATGTCAGATGCTCTTGCGGATCACGAGGGCACGGTCAGCATAGGGGGCAGAGCGGTCTCCAATCTTCGTTTTGCGGATGATGTTGATGGATTGGCTGGAGAGGAACAAGAACTTGAACAGCTTGTACAGAGGCTTGACACCACCTCCAGAGCTTATGGAATGGAAATAAGTGCAGAGAAGACCAAAATGATGACCAACAACACCAATGGCATCAACACGGACATCAAAGTACAAGGCCAATCTCTCAACACAGTGCACAGCTTCAAATATTTAGGAGCCATTGTGTCAGACAATGGGTCTCGACAGGAAGTCCTCTCCAGGATCGCACAAACAACTGCTGCCCTGACAAGGTTGAAGCCCATTTGGAAAGACAGAACCATCAGTCTACATTCCAAAGTAAGAATGCTGCGCTCTCTGGTCATCTCCATCTTCCTATATGCTTGCGAAGCATGGACCCTCACAGCAGATCTCCAACGAAGAATACAAAGCATGGAGATGAGGTGCTACAGAAGACTTCTGCGCATTTCCTATACCCAACACATCACCAACGACGAAGTCCGACAGACCATCACACAAGCCATTGGACAACACGATGACCTGCTCACAGTGGTGAAGAAACGGAAACTCCGATGGTATGGCCACGTCACCAGATCATCAGGCCTTGCAAAGACCATTCTGCAAGGCACAGTGCAAGGAGGTAGAAGAAGGGGGAGACCGAAAAAGAGGTGGGAGGACAACATTCGAGAATGGACTGGTTTGACACTGAGCGAAGCCATGAGGGCTGCTGAGGACAGAGAAAGATGGAGTATGCTGGTTAAACGATCATCTGTGGTGCCCCTACGACCTTCGGGTTATGGGACAGGATAGGATAGGATAGGATAGGATAGGAATGTCACGTGGGGTTTATGGGTTACTGAGCTCTGCACAATGGAATGCTGTAACCCTCACGCTTTATTCGATGGGAACTGCTAGTTAGTCACTCGCTGAATTACTTTAATAAATTTATTTGTTTAGCTCGGTCTGTGTTAAGGCTGGGGTTCAGAGATAGATAGAAAAATGGTAAAAGATCACTGTCACAATAGCTTTCACACGGCTATGAATCATATGTAGTCCAGCCACTTGATAAGTTAAAAATCACACATTTATTTCTTCTACTCTATACAAGATCTTCGATGTGATAATATACCTTAAAATGTCATAAGTCAATGCAAATAATTCGATCGCTGATAGTCTATGCAGCTGTTATGTCTTCATCGGGCACTGGCTTCTAGATTTCATGAAGACTGGACTACTGTGGTCCGTTTTACTACAGTTCTGCAGATTGGACTACTGTGGTCCTTTTGCTATCAGTTTGGGTGCACTTCTTCCGTGTCACTTAACTGCAGTATGGTGTGTTTGAAGCCCTTCGTTGAGGTAGCTTCTAATACACGATGTGTCGTCGTGTAGTTTGGTCCCTTGCCACGCTGTGGGGTCTTGCAGGGGGTTTTCCAGGGTTGCTCCCTCAGCCTTGTGCTGTAGGGGCTAAACAGCCAACTTGGTTTTCCTGTGGAGTTGGGTGCACGGGATAGCTCGCCTGCTCGTCTGTAATATAAGAGACGAAATTCTGCACAACCCTGAATAATCGGTTTGTGCAGAGCGTCTCACTGAAAGCCAAAGTAGCCCTCAGTGATAGCTCCACCTCTCTATACATAAGCGATCAACATTCTGCTACGTCCGTGGTCCACTGGAATCTCAACTCTACTGTCCTATACATACATAAATATCAATCGTGGCTAACTACACACAGAATTAATAATAATATAAACATTCACTGGTACAGCCACTGGTCTGCAAACATACATATAGATTCAACAACAGTGGTTCCGTCAGGTATACAACATGGTGGCGCAACCGGTCGTGTTTCGCCACGTGGTCACGCAAATTCGGATTAACAATTCACATCTATGCATGGCAAATTCTACAAACATAATTTCAACAATAATATAAATATATCACGATGAAACAGAAGTATGTTCATTTACCTGTTTGACAAAGTCAGGCCTCGTGGCTACTTGATAGAATTCTAAGATTCTAAAGTCCTGTTTCCTGGTCTATGAGTGAAGATAGTTCTCTGCTCCGGTCTAGCTGTGTAGACTTCGGTGTCTTTCGTAGCACTGACTTAAGCTATGCTAGGTTTTGACCCAGTCAGAACCGGCTCTAACCGCTCTGCCTGCGTCTCATTGGTTAAAACTTTCAGATTCAAGGCACAAAGTGCTGACGTCACTAACTGCCTGCGTCAAGCTCGCAGTGTGTGTACCTCCTATACTGTAATCGGCTGCGGTGTAATACACTAACTTTCTAAGGTTACAATGACTAAACAGGCTAAATAGTAAATAGGCAGAGTAAAACTAGTCATCTCGTCACAGGCTCTCTCAACTGAAAAAAGGCGATGACTACTAGATTCGACCTTTTTCTACTACAGAGCCTAGTTTAACACTGCACTATATTAGGGTCCTATTTACAAACTAATTAAGTTGCTCTACCTGCGCTGCAATGCTATGCCAGGTAGCTATGGACACTAGTGACAGGGGTTTACTGGACGGGGACGAATTCTGGTGCTGTGGCCCTTAGTTGTGTTGGGTGGGCGACAGCTGCTGTGTCCTCCACGAGATGGCGACTGAGGTAGTCGGCTCCGTGGTTCTCTTTGCCGGGGATGTACTCGATTTGGAATGAGTATGCCTGAAGGGTGAGTGCCCATCGCATCAGGCGAGAGTTCAAAGACTTGGAGGCTGCCAGGAACGATAGTGGTTGGTGGTCCACCTGAACTGTGAAGTGGGTCCCATACAGGTATAGTTGGAACTTCTGTATGGCCCAGACTAGTCCAAGGCATTCTTTCTCCGACGTGGCGTAGTGGGTCTCGGCGGGTCTCAATTTTCTGCTGGCGTATGCGACAGGGAATAGCGTCTCTGCATTCTTGGGGTCGCGCTGTAGCAGTACTGCTCCAAGGCCTAAGTCGCTTGCGTCGGTGCGAAGCACGAATGGCTGAGTCAAATCGGGTAGGAGGAGTACTGGCGCCGATGTCATTCTGTCCTTGAGGGTTTGGAATGCTGTCTCACATTCCGCTGTCCAAACTACTTTGTCCGGGGCGATTTTCCGGGTTCCATTTGTCAGTGGTACGGCGATGCTGTTGTAGTTGGGGATGAACTTCTGGTAGAAGCCGCAGAGTCCTAGAAACGACTGCACTTCCTTCTTGGTCTTGGGCCTAGGAGCGTCGAGTAGGCGTTTCACGGTCTTTTCTACCGGTCGCAGGCTTCCTTGACTTATGGTGTGTCCCAGGAATTCTAATTCCGTGAATCCAATCTGACATTTGGTGGGTCTTGCCGTCTGTCACGTCCCAACTGCCTCAACAGTGGTTCGACTTGCGTGCACTTCCACACGAGAAAAAAACCCAACACCTAAATAAACTCTAAAAGACAAAACCAGAAGTAACAAGACAATTTCTTTATTTCACACTCATTCGCACTAAAAATTAACTCCCTTTATCCCACTTCCCAACCTACCAACCCTCAATCCCACTAATAAAACCCCAAACTAATACATAAACAATTCGCTCAAAATAATAATGATAATTGAATCAAAATGGAAAATGACTAACTACAAAATGTACAAGAGATTTATAATAATTATGGGCTGAAACAGCTTACTGCCAACAAGGTAAATAACAGTAAGCAACTGCTTTAAATCTTTATAAATGTTCAAACTTTGTTCCACTTAAACTTCAAATAGATACAACAAGTCTTTTATATTATATAAAATGAATAAGAAAATTTATCCTTTATGCAGAATGGAAGTTGTAAGAAATAATCTAAATTATTAATTAAATAATATCTGGCGAAATAATTCCCCCAGACAAAACTATACAATCACAGGGCTACTTAATCTAGTAGGTAATATTACACAACAACGTTTATCAGTCAATTCAGATTAAATATATTTCAATGTGCTGTAATTTATAATTTACCACATGTAAAACAATTATCGTTCCTCACAACAGATTATCATTGGTTATAGTTATTTGTTGTGTAATGGTGGAGTGTGTGTGCGTGTGCTTTATAAACGAAATAAAGTTCCTTGGGCGAATACCATAACCTTCGCAACCGAGGTTGACACACGGAAAACACGGCGTAATAGGCCGAGGCACACAAGCTTCACACCAGCAAGGTTTCAGCACACCATCAATGATCTGCTCTATGGTTTTGGTGTTGAATTTGTTGGTACATCTACAACAATACATACAAGAATACGCAACCATTAATAATTATATTACAATATACTGCACAAGCACCCCGCTATCGGAATGGTTGTCTCCCTTTCCACATCCTTACTCATCCTCCCTGTCATCGCGCATATACATTCACAAACACCTCCTTTCTGTCATCTCTTCGCTACATAACAGCGAATTCTTTTATATCAATTTATAATTATTTAATTTATAATACGTTTTAGAAAACTCTCTCTCTCTCTAGGTATTTATGCAGCAAACAATATGAAACAATAGAATTAAGAAAACATAATTAACTATTCATTCACACTGCATGCATAACCCAAACCCCCGAACGCTATGGCCAACTGAGAAATTGAGGTAAAAACTTACGGCTACCAGTGGATTCTCCGGCCTGTAGACAAAGACACACGAACGACGGGACAAACACACAGGCACAGATGGTTAGGCAAGGTGATTACACAGGCATAAGAAGTCCTAGACGGAGTCACAGGTCACCCGACGTTATACGTAGATAACTCAGATTTCACCGAGAATACACAGTAGGTATTCTAAACAGCTTAGAAAAGTTTTAGTTAAACAAACACTTCCAAAGTGTTCCCAAAACAATCCTCCTCTTCCGTTAATAGGCTCTTTTTCGTCGACGGTCTGATCTGTACGACCCACAGACAAAGTCACTAACTGGCACCTTGACCCAACTTGGATCCGTTGATTCTGGCTACAAAAACGATATGCAACTGTTGCTGCTCCTATCAAAATATACAGTGCAAGGGGTTTTATACGATCAGCTAAGAATCTTCCAGAATATACTTCTTTTCATCATAATTCATTCCCTGCACCGTTCGCGATTAGAGCACGCATTTCACACATAGAATATCGCATGGCAGCAATTAATCTTCTCAATAACAAAATAGCCAACTATGCTGTTTTTCTAACATAGTACGTTCTGCACGGGCGCAATACATTCGCTACTTTTATTAATTATAAACTAAATTAATTTATTCTGATTCTCTCCCCTTGACTACCGTAACTTTTAACCTCTATGTACAGGCTGATGATTAAACTATATACATAGGCGCGCGACTGCAAACTGCGTAGCGTGACACAGCACCCCACCAAGACGAAAACTAACAGTTTTAGTTCTTAACAACCACGCTACTCAGTTCTGCTCAAGAAATCAGCTGGTACATTTTCCTTCCCTGGAATACTCTCCACTATCAGATCGAAAGGTTGGAGTTGAAGTGCCCACCTCATGAGTCTACAATTTGTAGTCTTTGCTTGCTGCAGGTATTGCAAAGGTCTGTGGTCGGTCTGCACAATGACTGTCCGATCGTACAGGTACTGCTTGAACTTTTGTACGCCCCAAACCAATGCTAAACATTCCTTCTCTATGGTGGAATAATTCCTCTCTGCCTGGTTTAGCTTCTTGCTGGCACATGTGATTGGTTGTAAACCCAACCCTTGGTCCTGGCACAGAATCGCCCCTATTCCAATCTCTGATGCGTCAGTCTGTAGCACTAATGGTTTTTCCATGTCTGGCATACAGCATACGGGTTTGGAACATATGCGGTTTTTGAGCGTCTGGAACGCTACTTCACAAGCCTCGGACCACTGTACGGGACCTGATTTGCCTCCCTTGGTTAAGTCGGTCAGCGGCACCGCTATCGCAGCAAAATTCGGCACAAACTTTCGATAGTACCCTGCTAATCCCAGGAATGACCTGACCTGTTTCTTGGTAGTAGGACGTGGTGCATTCTGGATCTTGTCCATCTTTCCTTGTTCCGGCTGCACTTTGCCCTCTCCCACTATGTGTCCCAAATACTCTAGCTTGCGCCTGGAACGCTTCCTACCACCAAATCGAAATCTGACTACTTCGTCTTTCTTCTTTACTGACCCAATCGGCGAACTGACTGGTGAAACTGCCCGCCTGATTGCTCCCATGACTAACATAGTCCCAATCTCTGTCCTGATAGTTTCCACCTTCGAATGAGGCAAAGGTTTTATAGGACCCACAATACCAACTGCAACTCTCTGAAACGGTTCATCAACTAGAGGTAGTTTCTGCAGCGGAACTTTTGCTACCCTACCCCTGGGAACTGTTTTCTGGCATTCGGGACACGATTCGCAGAATCGCCTAACGTCCCCGCACATTCCTGGCCAATAGAACACCCCCCATATCCTCTCACGTGTCCTCTTTCCACCTAAGTGTCCGGCCATCGGAGGGTCGTGCGCCAGGCGCATCACCTCTCCTCTGAGCTTGCTAGGCACGACTAGCTGCGTTAGCTCCTCTTCTCCCTGATGGTGTACCCTGTACAAAATGCCCTTCTTTTTGGTGAAGCTAACCCTCGCTTTGCCTGACTTGAGTTTCGTCCCTTGCTTCTCGCACTCTCTAGCTCTAGCTAAAGTGGGATCTTCTTCCTGCATCTTGGCCAACTGATCGGGCGTCACATCGAGTTGGAATGGCTTCGGAATCGGCAGTGCTTTCTCCTGCTTCCCTTCTGCTTTGGCCTGTGCCCTGGTCTGAACGGCGGCTATCGCACACTCTAACCCATCTACAGCTACGGGACTTCGATAGCCTCCCTTGAAGGTAACCCAGTTGCCAAGAATGACATCAGGTACAACTTGCTCGATGACGATCAATTCTACTGTACCCTTCACGAAAGCTGAGTCTACTTCTACGTACGCTGTAGGATACTTCCCTGACTTGACCTGATCAGCGAACATGACCTCGATCTCTCTACCGGTCATATCCTCAGGGCGCACCCACTTGGCTGCTACTGCCCCCACTTCGGCACCAGTATCTCTCAGAATCTTCACAGGCTGACCCCTGACTGTTCCCATGCTCCACGGGTTGTACGGCTGAATGGTACTAAAGCTAGCCTTAGTCATTTCCGAGTGAATCGGGCCTGAATCCGCACTGACAGTGATACGTAGCAACTGTTTCGGACCACGGCACTCCTTCGCTACGTGACCTAGCTTCCCGCACCTGAAACACTTCACAGGACGTTTCTCCCCACTAGGTTCCCTCCTCTTATCCTCTTCACCCTTGTTGCCACTGGGACCACTCCTCGCTGCCCCTACAGGTTGACTGACAGCACGATTACCCCCCTTGTATGGCACGCTACCGAACACTGGCCTGTTACTCACTGTCCGTTTCGCGTCTACGTGTAACTGGGCAATCTCAGCTGCTTGCTCGCCGTTCTCAGGCTGCCTCTCCCTCACAAACAGTTCTAACTCAGGGTTCATCACTGACAACAACTGTTCAGTCAGAAAGACATCAAGCACTACGCCCGCATCATCTATATCTTTCTTAGCCAAAGAAAACCATCTCTTCACTAAGACTTGTACTCTACTCAAGTACTGCGGAAAAGTCTCTGTGCCTTCTTTCCTACTCCCCCTGAACTGCTTGCGGTAGTAGTCAGCATCTCTCCTAAACCGCTTCAGAAGAGCCCCCCTGACCACTTCGAAATCGACTATCTGCTCTGGAGTTAACTTCAGATAAGTCTCTCTTGCCTCCCCTGACAACAACGGTGACAACCTAGCCGACCACGTCTCTTCCTTCCATTTCTGCGTTCTAGCTATTTGCTCAAAGTGCTGAAGATAGCTTTCAATATCCTCTTTGCCATCAAATGGTTGGACCTTGATCCTGTAGCCATCAGCCTGAATTCTATCCCTCCTCCGTTGGGCTTCTAGTTCTTTCTCTTGTTCTAACTGTTGCCTAAGCCTTTCTCTGTCGTCCTCCCGAGCCTGCTCTCTAGCGGTACGTTCCTCTTGCAGACGCAACTCAACGTTTTCCCGTTCGGAGTCTATTTTCTTTTCTAAGAGCTTCAGTTCTCTAGCTTTATCTTTGCGCTCTTGTTCTAGCCTTCTTTCTACTATGGCTAAATCTTCTGCCCTCCTCTTCTCCGCTCGAGCTACCTCTTCCGCTCTCCTCTTCTCTTCCCTGGCCAACTCTTCTGCCCTTTTCTTCTCTTCCCGTTCTATCTTCCTCTCGAGCCTGGCAGTTTCCACAGCTCTATCTTTCCGCTCTAGTTCCAGCTCCCTCGCTAATCTAGCGGCCTCCTGCTCCCTAGCCACCCCGTCTATCACAAAACTGGCTAGAACTGCGTCCTTCAGCCCCATGCTAGTGCCCAGCTCTCTGTATTTAACATAGATATCCATACTGTCACTACCTTTCCCTGCCATGGACGTAACTGAGGTTGGAGTAAGATTGGCTGCCATACGAGATCTATGAGCGGAAGGCGTACTCACTGTGGGTTTCCCGTCAGACGGTCCCGGACGCGAAGCGGCTGTGTCGGCCTCGGTGTACTGGTCCATCGCTCGCGCTTGCTCAGCTGCTCTACGAGTCGCAGCCCTTGTCAGCATACAGTCGCGGACTAAGAATGAAAGTGGGAAAAAAATGGGTGAATAACAATGAAACAAATAACGATTAACACATATACAAACAGTCGAACAAATGACAAGTAAACAGTGACAGGAGCCGGAGAAGTCCCTTATCGTCTAGGCCTCGACGACAAAGTTGTTTACCTCAACCCCCCGTTTGTGCACACACGCTCGGGGTGTGAACCCTTTTGCGCAGCGCAACCTCACTCCCGACCAACCACCCACTGGCCACTCATCCGACACACAAGACGACAAAGAAACAAACACTGACTTCTGGTATCTAAACAAATAACAATAAATCTACCCAACTATTCCCCCCTAACCTATCCTAGATCTATCCCACCGCTGCCACCAAAATGTCACGTCCCAACTGCCTCAACAGTGGTTCGACTTGCGTGCACTTCCACACGAGAAAAAAACCCAACACCTAAATAAACTCTAAAAGACAAAACCAGAAGTAACAAGACAATTTCTTTATTTCACACTCATTCGCACTAAAAATTAACTCCCTTTATCCCACTTCCCAACCTACCAACCCTCAATCCCACTAATAAAACCCCAAACTAATACATAAACAATTCGCTCAAAATAATAATGATAATTGAATCAAAATGGAAAATGACTAACTACAAAATGTACAAGAGATTTATAATAATTATGGGCTGAAACAGCTTACTGCCAACAAGGTAAATAACAGTAAGCAACTGCTTTAAATCTTTATAAATGTTCAAACTTTGTTCCACTTAAACTTCAAATAGATACAACAAGTCTTTTATATTATATAAAATGAATAAGAAAATTTATCCTTTATGCAGAATGGAAGTTGTAAGAAATAATCTAAATTATTAATTAAATAATATCTGGCGAAATAATTCCCCCAGACAAAACTATACAATCACAGGGCTACTTAATCTAGTAGGTAATATTACACAACAACGTTTATCAGTCAATTCAGATTAAATATATTTCAATGTGCTGTAATTTATAATTTACCACATGTAAAACAATTATCGTTCCTCACAACAGATTATCATTGGTTATAGTTATTTGTTGTGTAATGGTGGAGTGTGTGTGCGTGTGCTTTATAAACGAAATAAAGTTCCTTGGGCGAATACCATAACCTTCGCAACCGAGGTTGACACACGGAAAACACGGCGTAATAGGCCGAGGCACACAAGCTTCACACCAGCAAGGTTTCAGCACACCATCAATGATCTGCTCTATGGTTTTGGTGTTGAATTTGTTGGTACATCTACAACAATACATACAAGAATACGCAACCATTAATAATTATATTACAATATACTGCACAAGCACCCCGCTATCGGAATGGTTGTCTCCCTTTCCACATCCTTACTCATCCTCCCTGTCATCGCGCATATACATTCACAAACACCTCCTTTCTGTCATCTCTTCGCTACATAACAGCGAATTCTTTTATATCAATTTATAATTATTTAATTTATAATACGTTTTAGAAAACTCTCTCTCTCTCTAGGTATTTATGCAGCAAACAATATGAAACAATAGAATTAAGAAAACATAATTAACTATTCATTCACACTGCATGCATAACCCAAACCCCCGAACGCTATGGCCAACTGAGAAATTGAGGTAAAAACTTACGGCTACCAGTGGATTCTCCGGCCTGTAGACAAAGACACACGAACGACGGGACAAACACACAGGCACAGATGGTTAGGCAAGGTGATTACACAGGCATAAGAAGTCCTAGACGGAGTCACAGGTCACCCGACGTTATACGTAGATAACTCAGATTTCACCGAGAATACACAGTAGGTATTCTAAACAGCTTAGAAAAGTTTTAGTTAAACAAACACTTCCAAAGTGTTCCCAAAACAATCCTCCTCTTCCGTTAATAGGCTCTTTTTCGTCGACGGTCTGATCTGTACGACCCACAGACAAAGTCACTAACTGGCACCTTGACCCAACTTGGATCCGTTGATTCTGGCTACAAAAACGATATGCAACTGTTGCTGCTCCTATCAAAATATACAGTGCAAGGGGTTTTATACGATCAGCTAAGAATCTTCCAGAATATACTTCTTTTCATCATAATTCATTCCCTGCACCGTTCGCGATTAGAGCACGCATTTCACACATAGAATATCGCATGGCAGCAATTAATCTTCTCAATAACAAAATAGCCAACTATGCTGTTTTTCTAACATAGTACGTTCTGCACGGGCGCAATACATTCGCTACTTTTATTAATTATAAACTAAATTAATTTATTCTGATTCTCTCCCCTTGACTACCGTAACTTTTAACCTCTATGTACAGGCTGATGATTAAACTATATACATAGGCGCGCGACTGCAAACTGCGTAGCGTGACACCGTCAATCCCGTGTCTCTGAGGCGGGCGAGTAGTTGTTGTAGGAGCGTGACATGTTCCTCCCATGTAGGCGTTGCGATGAGGATGTCGTCCATAAACGAGTGTAGGTGCTCGCTGCTCAGGGGTGCCAGGAGTTTCCGCATCATGGCGCTGAAGATGCTGGGTGCGTTGTGGAGTCCGAATGGAAGCACGTTGAACTCGAAGTGTCCTTCCATAGTGCTAAACGCTAGGTACTTTCGGACTTGTGGTTGTACTGGTATCTGATAGTATCCTTTGCTGAGGTCGATGCGTGAGAAGTACTTCGCTCGCTGTAGCTTGGCAAATAGGTCTGTCTGGTCCGGGAGTGGCTCTGGCTGGAACTGCGTTACCGCATTCAGGAGTCTGAAGTCGATGCACAGTCGATGCTCTCCGTTGGGTTTTCGCAACAATACCGTGCCTGCGCTGTAGGGTGAAGTAGACTCTGAGATGATTCCGGCTGCCAGTAAGGTGTCTATGTCTTCCTTGATGGCTCGCTGCTGCGACAGTGGCATCGGGTAGAGCTTCTGGCGGACGGGTGTTGGGTCGGTCACCGTTAATGTTACTTCGACGAGGTCTGTCATCCCTGGTCGGTCTGTGAGCACAGTCTGATGTTGTCGAATGACCTGTTGTACTTGCTGTTGCTGTTTGGCGGCTAGGTCTCCGTTGAGTATCACGTCTTTGTAGGTTTCTTTGGAATGCAGGGGATACTCTACTGCATTCGTCTCCATGCTTTCTCCTTCTTCCGCGATGGCGATGGCTAGCAAGTTGTGAGTGCTGGGGGTCGCTGGTCGGTCCGAGTATTTCTTGAGGAGATTGATGTGGTGGTATCGGGCTCTCCCGTTCACCTCTACTTGGTAGACTGTCTTGGATTTCTTGGCAGTCACCCGGTACGGTCCTCTCCAAGCGATGTCCAGCTTGTTGGTTCCACTTGGAAGTAAGAGTAGCACTTGATCGCCGACTTGCAGTTCTCGGTCCTTCGCGTGGCGGTTGTAGTACTTCGCCTGACGGGCTCTTGCCTTCTTCAGTGCTTCACCCGCTTTCTTCCACGTTGCTTTGAGGGTTTCCTGCAGGTCTGCGACGTACTTGGTGGCACCTCTGGGTGTGTCGTCTATCTTGGCTTCCGTCCAACTTCTGCGTAGGGCTTCTAGCGGTCCTGCTAGAGGTCGGCCGAATAGCAATGTTGACGGGGTGTAGCCTGTGGCTGCATGGGGCGTTTCTCGGTATGCGAACAGTGCCGCATTCACGTAGGTGTCCCACGCTTCTGGGTTGTCGTCGGCGACTTTCCTGAGGATGGTGAGAAGGGTTCCATTCAGTCTTTCTACTTGTCCGTTGCTGGCTGGGTGGTACGGTGGTGTGCGAATGTGATGTACTTGTATCAACTCGAACACGTCTTGCATCAGGCGGCCGGTGAACTGAGATCCGTTGTCCGTTCTAATGCTGTCCGGGAATTCGACTCTGGTAAAGATGGCGATGAGTGCATCTGCAATCTTCTTGGTGTCGATCGCTGGCAACGGGACTGCTTCGCACCACATCGTACATGCGTCGACGAGTGTGAGTAGAAATCTGTTCCGCTTCTTGGTCATGGGCAGTGGTCCGACTATGATTGTCTACTGAGACTTGCTGGAATGGTACGCCGACTACTACTGATGGTCCTAAGGTAACTGGTACGGTGTGATGTCGCGGGGAATATCGTTGACATTGGTGGCAAGATTTCACGTAGCGCTTGACATCCTCCGTGATTCCTGGCCAATAGTAGTGTGCGCTGATTCTCTGCACTGTGGCTCCAATTCCCATGTGTCCGCTGAGTGGCATACTGTGGCCTAATTCTAGTACTTGGGCTCGAAGGGTGGCTGGTAGTACTAGTTGGGTGTGATCTCCATCTCCTTGTCGATGTAGAACTCCCTCTTCCATGTAGAAGTCTCCCTTGTGCGGGGGTGTGTGCGCCTTGGGTAGCTTCTGGAAGCACTTCGCTATCGAGGTGTCCGCTTTCTGTGCTGTTTTGATCTCTTCGAGTCCTGGATTCGGGGCTAACTCGGGCTGGGGTGGTTGGGTTTTAGCTTGGGCCCTGGTTTGCACTGCAGCTATCTCTACAGTTTTAGGGGGCGTGCCTAAGAACACATACCTACAACCTAGCACTAGATCATACAAGGGTTTCTGTAAAACAGCTGCTTGGATTCGTCCTGTGACGTACCTACTCTCTACTTCTATCCAAGCTATTGGGCAAGTAGTTGTCGGTTTCGTCAAGTCTGCTCCTTGTAGTTCGACTTTCTTGTCCGTCAAGTCCGCGCGCGATACAAGAGATTCGCTAACTATCGCGTCGTATGATAGACCTGTGTCATACAGACAGTTCGCTTCTTTTCTGTTGACCTTGACCGTGTCTGTCACCGATGGGTGATCTCCGATGGGGTGTGGCTTGTTACCGCTACTTTGAGTTAGAACTCTGTGCGCTGGCCGGCTTTCGCGCTCTTCCCTACGTTGTGCGGCCAACTTGAAACATTCTGCGGTGGAGTGATTATTTTTGTTGCAGAACGAACAATAGCGTTTCTGTTCTGCGGGACCTCTTTTCCCGAATTCCGTGTTGGGTCCTTTATTTTGCCCAGGTCTGGGGTTATTGGGCTTATTCGCGGTGCGCTCTTCCCGGTGAGGGTGTCACAGGCGGACTCTTTAGCTCTGTGGCCCCTGCTCGCGGCAATCCTCCCTGCTTGCCTCTGACCACGCGATCCAAGCCCCGCCCCTCCGTATAGTCCCACGTGATCCGGGACCGGACTTTCGAAAAGTTAAGAGATAGCTTCGTCAGTCCACTTCTGCAAGCCCAAGACAACACATCGCCAGCTTGAGACACGTCTGCCTCCACGTTGCGTCCTCTGAGCTCAGCTAATACTCTTGTGTTCAACCCGTTTCCTGGTCAAGGTAAGAGTGGTGATTTATTCCATATCATTTAGCCACCCATCACCCGTCGATTTCCCCACATGTTCGTATGTCTTGTAGATATTTACGTCCGTGTCTGTGTTTTGGCGTGATGAATTGCTTGTGATGTACCATTTTGCTTTATGTACCCATTATCTGTAGTTTGATTGTTGTACATGAACATGCCATGCTTGTATTTATACATGTATATCCCCCTATCTACATTCCTGTATAAATTCCCCCATGCCATGATCGCCCTGCTGTATAGTCTAAAGTACCCCAGTTAATCCCCATTGCATATAATAGCCATTGCCCTGTATTCACACCTTTTGCTTCACCCCTGATCCGAATGTGTAAATATCCACCCCTGCTGTTTGTAACCCCTCTTAGGCGCCGAGACTCTAATGCTTTATCGGCCGCTGTTAAATTCTCCCAACCCCTAGTAGCCATTGTTGATATAGATGGACAATTGGGAAGTACCGGTCATTCCTGACCAGGGCTTCCAAATTCAAATCTGACTGGCATGCGCGCTGAACGGCGCGGCATCCAGAGTGTGGGTGCCCCTCTGACGCAGAGAACTAATCATTTGCAGAACGGGTTCTTATACGGGCCTCTGCGAGACTCAACCACGCTGCGTGCCATCCATATACTCTGGTTGCCACTGAGAAGCGAGAAGGAAACTCAGCCCCACCCTGCCACGGGCAGATGACCGGTTCACCCCACGCCAGCTATTGCACAACGACCCGACCCAGTGACCTAGATTGGTCAACCCACGCCACAGTCGCCAACTGACCATTGCACAACAACCATCCAGTCTCCAGCGGCTACAACAGCCGAATAATCTGCAGTTAAGTCTCTCCTCTGCGCACACCACAACTCTGCAACAATCTGGTTGCCCACGCTTAATCAACCAGCTACCTCGTGCCACCTGATGAAAGCAGTCCATATTCGCCCCTATTGACTTTCTCTAGTTAAACCAGAATAACTCCAGACTACTCTGTACTTCTTTAGCCCAGTACTCTGACCCAGTGTAACTTACCCCCCCCCCCCAACGGCTGACCTACATCCTTGTAATAAATTATTGATATTATACTACAACTACCCTGCTTCCCTTGTTTAAGTTCTCCTCTATTTTATTCTGTATACCTCTCGTCTGTCCTCAGCACTCTTTAGCATTCCCAAGCATTATTCCCCTGAATGTCATCACGCATCGGCCTAGTACAAGGGAGGAGATACAGCGCGGGGGAGTAATTGCTAACCCACATCCCCACAACCCCCTATATTCGTGACAGAGGGCTTCGTTTCTGTGCCTCTTTCCCGTTAGGCTTTAGGTCTCGCCTGAAGCTCTTGGCTTCTCCGTGGGCGGCCACATACCTATCTGCGACCTTGACCAGATCTTCCAGTCTTTCCGCACCCTGCTCTACTGAGAATGTTCTCAGCTCGGGGGTCATGGTTTCCCGTAGCTGTTCCCATACTAACAGTTATGTCAGTCCATCATATGTCTTAGCCGTGGCTGACTGGCTAACCCACTTATCTAACATTGTGGACAACCAATCCGCGAACTGAGCATAGCTCTCTCCTTTCACTCTCCGGTTGGTGCTGAATTTTTGCCGGTAGCATTCTCCTGTTAGTTCGAATCCCGTTAGGAGTGCCTCTTTTACCTTGTGATAGTCAGTCACTCTGTCAGTCGGTAGCTTACTGTAGATGTCATATGCCTTTCCTCTAAGCCCTTGACTAAGCTTAAAAGACCAATGGGTGGGATCTAGTTTATACTCAGTTACTAGGCGGTCAAACCTAGTCAGATAGAAATCTAGACCTTCTTCTCCCTCATTGAATGTCCCCAGTGGAAATGACATTTCTAGTACGGGGTTGGATGCTACCTCTAGTTGATCTGAGTGGGGAGGGGTTGAGGAAGAACTTGAAGCTCCTGATCCCAATCTCCTTAGCTCTAACTCATGCTGTCTGTCTTTTTCCTTTTCTGCCCTCTCATAATCCCATCTCCTACTTTCTGCTTCTCTCTCTGCTGCTATCTTCTTCTGTTCTCTTTCTGCTTCTAATTCTAGTTTCTTCTGGTCTGCTTCTAATTCTAGTTTCTTCTGGTCTGCTTCTAATTTCTTCGCTTCTCTCTCTCTGCCTCTAATTCTGCTTTTCTCTGTTCTGCTTCGAGTTTCTTCGCCTCTCTCTCTGCTTCTAACTTCTTTGCCTCTCTCTCTGCTGCTCTCTCTGCCTTAGCCTCCTGTTTCTCTACATCTGCATTGATATACGCAATTAGGTCTCCCCCTGCTAAGTGTAAAGCTTCTCCCAATTCCTTGAAGCGCAATCTCAAGGCCACTGGGTCCGACATTGTCAAACGTGTCTATGACCAACCTCTGAATCAAGTGGAATACCAAAACACTAGCAATATTGCAATTCAATAACAACAATGCAACGACTATAAAATTCGTAATCAATACTAGAATAAAACAAGAGTCAAATGGCATACAACAGTTATTTAAGCAAAACCTGCAAAAGAACAATGCAACATACAGGCACAAAAAAGAATTGAAGCAAAAAAGTTTTTAAGCAAAGAATAGTGCACAAAAACTGAGTCAATGTTATACCCTTACAACTATTCTTATTCTACTACTACTACTAATGTTATCTAATTTTATTATACCCAATTCCTATTATACACAGATCCTGACTAGGCTCGCCAATTAAAGTGTCACGTGGGGTTTATGGGTTACTGGGCTCTGCACAATGGAATGCTATAACCCTCACGCTTTATTCGATGGGAACTGCTAGTTAGTCACTCGCTGAATTACTTTAATAAATTTATTTGTTTAGCTCGGTCTGTGTTAAGGCTGGGGTTCAGAGATAGATAGAAAAATGGTAAAAGATCACTGTCACACTAGCTTTCACATGGCTATGAATCATATGTAGTCCAGCCACTTCATAACAGTTAAAAATCACACATTTATTTCTTCTACTCTATACAAGATCTTCGATGTGCTAATATACCTTAAAATGTCATAAGTCAATGCAAATAATTCGATCGCTGATAGTCTATGCAGCTGTTATGTCTTCATCGGGCACTGGCTTCTAGATTTCATGAAGATTGGGCTACTGTGGTCCGTTTTACTACAGTTCTGCAGAGTGGACTACTGTGGTCCTTTTGCTATCAGTTTGGGTGCACTTCTTCCGTGTCACTTAACTGCAGTATGGTTTGTTTGAAGCCCTTCGTTGAGGTAGCTTCTGGTACACGATGTGTCGTCGTGTAGTTTGGTCCCTTGCCACACTGTGGGGTCTTGCAGGGGGTTTTCCAGGGTTGCTCCCTCAGCCTTGTGCTGTAGGGGGCTAAACAGCCAACTTGGTTTTCCTGTGGAGTTGGGTGCACGGGATAGCTCGCCTGCTCGTCTGTAATATAAGAGACGAAATTCTGCACAACCCTGAATAATCGGTTTGTGCAGAGCGTCTCACTGAAAGCCAAAGTAGCCCTCAGTGATAGCTCCACCTCTCTATACATAAGCGACGAACATTCTGCTACGTCCGTGGTCCACTGGAATCTCAACTCTACTTTCCTATACATACATAAATATCAATCGTGGCTAACTACACACACAGAATTAATAATAATATAAACATTCACTGGTACAGCCACTGGTCTGCAAACATACATATAGGTTCAACAACAGTGGTTCCGTCAGGTATACAACATGGCGGCGCAACCGGTCGTGTTTCGCCACGTGGTCACGCAAATTCGGATTAACAATTCACATCTATGCATGGCAAATTCTACAAACATAATTTCAACAATAATATAAATATATCACGATGAAACAGAAGTATGTTCATTTACCTGTTTGACAAAGTCAGGCCTCGTGGCTACTTGATAGAATTCTAAGATTCTAAAGTCCTGTTTCCTGGTCTATGAGTGAAGATAGTTCTCTGCTCCGGTCTAGCTGTGTAGACTTCGGTGTCTTTCGTAGCACTGACTTAAGCTATGCTAGGTTTTGACCCAGTCAGAACCGGCTCTAACCGCTCTGCCTGCGTCTCATTGGTTAAAACTTTCAGATTCAAGGCACACAGTGCTGACGTCACTAACTGCCTGCGTCAAGCTCGCAGTGTGTGTACCTCCTATACTGTAATCGGCTGCTGTGTAATACACTAACTTTCTAAGGTTACAATGACTAAACAGGCTAAATAGTAAATAGGCAGAGTAAAACTAGTCATCTCGTCACACAGAATTGTTCAGATACACCGATAATTTACTGATCAATACGGAATGATTAACCATATCAAAAGCTTTTGTAAAGTCTAGAAAAACGGCACCAGTAATTTCATTCTTATTAATTGCAGAGAGCCAAGTATCACATAATCTAACCAAAGCAGTATGGCACGAATGATTTTTACGAAAACCAGATTGGAATGGATGAAAAAGAGCATGTTTCTCCATGAAAGTATTTACATGTTTATACATATGTTGTTCAAGTGGTTTAGATAGAACATTTAATAATGAAATAGGTCTAAAGTTATTTGGATCAGAAGTGTCCTTTGTTTTTGGAATTGGAACACCTTTAGCCAATTTCCAAGCATCAGGAAATATTCCAGTGTTAATACACAAATTATAGATAAAAGTTAATGGTTCAATGATGTAAGGCAGTGCAAGTTTTAAAATCAAAGAATTAATATTATCAAAACCGCAAGACTTTTCGTTTTTTAGACTTGTTATATATCTGGATACGTCATGAGTATTTAAGAGGGGGATGAAACATGTAGTATTCGGAGTTAGTCTGTCTTTACAAAAATTATCAAGTAATGCTGTAAGACTGTACGCAGGTTTATGACAAGTGGATTTAACGATATTATCAGTTATAGATAAAAAGTGATTATTAAAGGTTTCAGCTGATGGAGTGATAACAGCTGTGAGAGAGAGAGAGAGAGAGAGAGAGAGAGAGAGAGAGAGAGAGAGAGAGAGAGGGGTGGATAGAGAGATAGAACTAGAAAGAGATAGAGGAAAAAAAGAGAGAGAAACAGAGAGAGAGAGAGAAACAGATAGTGAGAGAGAGAGAGTTGCTGTTGATAGGACTCTTACTGTTGTTATTGGAAGCAGCTCTACTGAAGTCGGCACTGTCGTTTCAGTCGTCATTGTCTTTGTGGCACTGGTGGGGGCGGTGGTGACCCTGTTGTGGCTGCAACAGACAAACAGTTTCACATCCACGCCAACTAATCGTCAACCTCTATCTCATCGTCGTCACTGTCGTACTCGCTGTCATCATCTATCGGCTACGAACTTAGCATCTTAGTGAATACTATACAAATGTGCATCATCATCATCATCATCATCATTATCATCATCATCATCATCATCATCACTGTCACTTCAGCAACGGATAGTCAGAACAACAGTGAAGGTTTCTGTTCATGTACATACAAGCCCAGGTGCATACGCATGAAGACGCTTTATCGTACTCACAGACAGACAGACAGACATACAGAGCGGAGAGAGAGAGAGAGAGAGTGAGAGAGAGAGAGGATGACAAGGGAGACAAACAGTCAGTCACAGAGAGGGGAGAACAATAGAGAGGGATGAGAAATTGAAAGAAGGGTGGAAGAGAGATAGTAGAAGAGAGAGGCAAGGAGCGCGAAAGAGAATAGAGAGTAAATAAGATAGAAAGAAAAACAAGAGTGTGAGAGCAAAGGACAGAGCGAGAGCAGAAGAGAGAGAGAGAGAGAGAGAGAGAGAGAGAGAGCAGGCGAGAGAGAGCAGGAGAGAGTGGGCAGGAGAGAGAGAGAGAGCAGGAGAGAGAGATAGAGAGAGCAGGAGAGAGAGCAGGAGAGAGAGAGCAGGAGAGAGAGAGCAGGAGAGATAGATCAGAAGAGAGAGAGAGCAGAAGAGAAAGAGCAGGAGAGAGAGATCAGAAGAGAGAGAGCAGGAGAGAGAGCAGGA
Source organism: Oncomelania hupensis (assembly GCA_036898135.1). Taxonomy (NCBI): domain Eukaryota; kingdom Metazoa; phylum Mollusca; class Gastropoda; order Littorinimorpha; family Pomatiopsidae; genus Oncomelania; species Oncomelania hupensis. The sequence goes on along the minus strand of CM072522.1, from coordinate 60,771,957 downwards.
GAGAGAGAGAGAATGAGAGAGAGAGCAGGAGAGAGAGCAGAAGAGAGAGAGAGAGCAGGAGAGAGAGCAGAAGAGAGAGAGCAGGAGAGAGAAAGAGCAGAAGAGAGAGAGCAGGAGAGAGAGAGCAGGGGAGAGAGAGCAGAAGAGAAAGAGCAGGAGAGAGAGATCAGAAGAGAGAGAGCAGGAGAGAGAGCAGGAGAGAGAGAGAGAATGAGAGAGAGAGCAGGAGAGAGAGCAGAAGAGAGAGAGAGAGCAGGAGAGAGAGCAGAAGAGAGAGAGCAGGAGAGAGAAAGAGCAGAAGAGAGAGAGCAGGAGAGAGAGAGCAGGGGAGAGAGATCAGAAGAGAGAGAGCAGGAGAGAGAGAGATCAGAAGAGAGACAGCAGGAGAGAGAGAGCAGGACAAAGAGAGATAATAAGAGAGAGAGAGAGCAGGAGAGAAAGAGCAGGATAGAGAGATCAGAAGAGAGAGAGCAGGAGAGAGAGATCAGAAGAGAGAGAGCAGGAGAGAGAGATCAGAAGAGAGAGAGCAGGAGAGAGAGCAGAAGAGAGAGAGAGCAGGTGAGAGAGAGCAGGAGAGAGAGATCAGAAGAGAGAGAGCAGGAGAGAGAGAAGGAGAGAGAGAGAGAGCAGGAGAGAGAGCAGGAGAGAGAGCAGAAGAGAGAGAGAGCAGGAGAGAGAGAGCAGGAGAGAGAGCAGGAGAGAGAGAGAGAGATCAAAAGAGAGAGGGCAGGAGAGAAAGAGAGCAGGAGAGAGAGCAGGAGAGAGAAAGAGCAGGAGAGAGAGCAGGAGAGAGAGAGCAGGAGAGAGTGGGCAGGAGAGAGAGTGCAGGAGAGAGAGTGCAGGAGAGAGAGATAGAGAGAGCAGGATAGAACATAGGAGAGAGAGAGAGAGCATGAGAGAGAGCAGGACAGAGGGAGAGCATGAGAGCAGGAGAGAGAGAGATCAGAAGAGAGAGAGCAGGAGAGAGAGAGAGCAGGAGAGAGAGAGAGCAGGAGAGAGAGATCAGAAGAGAGAGATCAGAAGAGCAAGAGCAGGAGAGAGAGCAGGAGAGAGAGAGAGAGAAGGAGAGAGAGAGCAGGAGAGAGAGAGCAGGAGAGAGAGAGCAGGAGAGAGAGCAGGAGAGAGAGAGCAGAAGAAAGAGCAGAAGAGAGAGAGCAGGAGAGAGAAAGAGCAGAAGAGAGAGAGCAGGAGAGAGAAAGAGCAGAAGAGAGAGAGAGAGAGCAGGAGAGAGAGATCAGAAGAGAGAGCAGGAGAGAGAGATCAGAAGAGAGAGAGCAGGAGAGAGAGAGAGCAGGAGAGAGAGCAGGAGAGAGAGAGCAGGAGAGAGAAATCAGAAGAGAGAGAGCAGAAGAGAGAGAGATCAGAAGAGAGAGAGCAGGAGAGAGAGCAGGAGAGAGAGAGATCACAAGAGAGAGAGAGTGGGAGAGAGAGAGCAGGAGATAGAGAGAGCAAGAGAGAGAGAGCAGGAGAGAGAGAGCAGGAGAGAGCGATCAGAAGAGAGAGCAGGAGAGAGAGCAGGAGAGAGAGATCAGAAGAGAGAGAGCAGGAGAGAGAGAGCAGGAGAGAGATCAGAAGAGAGAGCAGGAGAGAGAGCAGGAGAGAGATCAGAAGAGAGAGAGAGCAGGAGAGAGATAGAGCAGGAGAGAGAGCAGGAGAGAGATCAGAAGAGAGAGAGCAGGAGAGAGAGAGCAGGAGAGAGAGAGCAGGAGAGAGAGAGAGAGCAGGAGAGAGAGCAGGAGAGATAGAGAGCAGGAGAGAGAGAGCAGGAGAGAGAGAGCAGGAGAGAGATAGAGCAGGAGAGAGAGCAGGAGAGAGATCAGAAGAGAGAGAGCAGGAGAGAGAGAGCAGGAGAGAGAGAGCAGGAGAGAGAGAGAGAGCAGGAGAGAGAGCAGGAGAGAGAGAGCAGGAGAGAGAGAGAGCAGGAGAGAGAGAGCTGGAGAGAGAGCAGGAGAGAGAGAGATCAGAAGAGAGAGAGCAGGAGAGAGAGAGCAGGAGAGAGAGAACAGGAGAGAGAGCAGGAGAGAGAGAGCAGGAGAGAGAGAGCAGGAGAGAGAGAGCAGGAGAGAGAGAGAGCAGGAGAGAGAGCAGGAGAGAGAGAGAGAGCAGGAGAGAGAGAGCTGGAGAGAGAGCAGGAGAGAGAGAGAGCAGGAGAGAGAGAGCAGGAGAGAGAGAGCAGGAGAGAGAGAACAGGAGAGAGAGCAGGAGAGAGAGAGCAGGAGAGAGATCAGAAGAGAGAGAGCAGGAGAGAGAGAGTAGGAGAGAGATCAGAAGAGAGAGAGCAGGAGAGAGATAGAGCAGGAGAGAGAGCAGGAGAGAGATCAGAAGAGAGAGAGCAGGAGAGAGAGAGCAGGAGAGAGAGAGAGCAGGAGAGAGAGAGAGCAGGAGAGAGAGCAGGAGAGAGAGAGAGCAGGAGAGAGAGAGCAGGAGAGAGAGCAGGAGAGAGAGAGATCAGAAGAGATAGAGCAGGAGAGAGAGAGAGCAGGAGAGAGAGAGCAGGAGAGAGAGAACAGGAGAGAGAGCAGGAGAGAGATCAGAAGAGAGAGAGCAGGAGAGAGAGAGCAGAAGAGAGAGTAGGAGAGAGAGAGCAGGACAAAGAGAGAGCTGCTTGAGAGAGAGAACAAGAGAGAGAGAGAGAGAGCAGGAGAGAGAGAGAGCAAGAGAAAGAGAGAGCAGGAGAGAGAGATATATAGAGAGAGATAGAGAGAGCAGGAGAGAGCGAGCAGGAGGGAGACAGACAGACACACAGACAAAGCCAATCAAAAACAACGCCACTTTCTTTCATTGCTTCATCTCCGCCTTGCAGTCTAAAAATAGCCCATGCATATAGCACCAGCCCCCACCCTCATTATTATCTTGACCTCCGTTATCGTTATTGACCTTTATCATCATCATCATTATCATCATCATCATCATCATCATCATCATCTCGTCATCATTAACATCATCATCGTTATCCTCGTCGTCATTATTATCAACATCAGTCACTTACCCAGGCGGGGTGACAAACACCAGCTGAGTGGTGGCCCTTGTTACCACGCGCAGCCTGTCATTGATATCAATCGGACTCTTCCTTGCTACTACAATGACCACTGGGCGCTCCAGGCCCTGTACACATTCATCGTCCGCCAGAGTAACCTGGTCTGCCTGGGCGGTAACCATCGTGACAAGCCGCCTGTTCCACTCCTGCCTGTCACGTCTCCTCACATCGGCACTCAGCACTGCCAGCGGCACACCGACAGCTCGGAGGCCCAGGACTAAGCCACATGCGCTGTTGGCGGTCACCACCCCTTGCTGGTCCATCACGTCGTCAAGGAGTTGTGCACTGCACGTGGCAATGAGCACTTCACGCCAGGCTATGGAACGGGTCCCTGTTGACAAAAATAATGCTTTTAATTTCAGTTCATCTATTTTAATTTAATTTAATTTATCTAACTGCTCTAATTAATTAACATTTGAATAATTTTATACATTTTATTTGTTTTATTCATATTGAGTTGTTTTTTTCATGTAAAATACTGTATGTGAAAAACAAATGATGCACTGAGCTACTGTCATTTTGTTGTTTATCAATATTTCCTCATTTTTTACAACTGCTGTCAATTTTAACTTCTAACTTTTCTGCCTGACCCATTTTTTAATTTATTTATTAAGAGAGTGAAAAAGAGAGAGAGGGAGAGAGAGAGAGAGAGAGAGAGAGAGAGAGAGAGAGAGAGAGAGAGAGAGAGAGAGAGCACAACTGTGTACACACCACCATTTTTGACTGTCAGTGTATTACAATGGCAAAACTGTCGTCTGTTGTGGCCAATACGCTAACGGTCCACTTTACCTCCCCATATCACATAATTGTTTCTGTTCATCAAAGAGGTCACGCCGCGCTTAGAAAAATAATGATTTCGTTAGGGTTAGGGCTGAAGTTAGGTTTAGGAGTAAAGATAGGGTTGGCTAACACTGTCCCTAACCCTGATTTATCGCAAACTTAAACATTAACATTTGTGCCGTGCATTGCTTACATTGGTGGGGAGACAAACTGGATCTTTATCCAAATGGCGAGAACGGCAGTCTGATCTACGTCTAGATTAAAACCGGCCAAGTCTGGTTCCCGGCATAGGCACATGACATAGACAATGGATCTCATTTTGTATGACTTGTGCCTGTGTCCGTAATTATTTTTTTTTGGATTCTATCTTATCCTATCCTACCCTATCCTATCCTATTATGCCCTATCCTATCCTATCAGCGGCAGTTGGATGTTGGGACAGAGGTCAAGTATCAATGCAGGTGATCATCAGGAATTCAACTCAAAGCAGCCTTGACCTTGACAGTGACCACAAAACACCACTCACCTGCAGGGCCCACATCAAGTCGTCCTGTCAGCAGTTGGCCCAGTCCCCGTCCACACGCCTCACACTCCACAGGCTCAAGTCCTGTATGGCCGTCCCCCTCGTGAACGAGTGTGATCACTGCTGGCCCGTCCCCAGGGGCAGGAAGCACGCTGTCGCTGTAGTCACGGGATATACCGTTAAACTGCTGTATCGCTGACCGCACCTCCCTGAGGACAGCAAAGTACCATATATCTTATTCTTATTCCATGTCCCCATGCCTTAGTAAGTTTGTGTCTACCACCACCACCACCTCCACCACCTCCACCATCTCCACCATCACCACCACCACCACCACCACCACCACCACCACCACCAGCAACAACAACAACAACAACAACAACTACAACAACAACTACAACAACAACAACAACAACAACAACAACTACTACAACTACTTCTACTACTACTACTACTACTACTACTACTACTACTACTACTACTACTACTACTACTACTTGTAGAGAACGGGATTTTTCCGGTATTTTTTTTAATTAAAATTAATTAATGATTGTTTTTGATT
>CM072522.1:60629555-60762055 GCA_036898135.1 Oncomelania hupensis | reverse complement strand
GATCCCAATCAGGATCACAAATTGGTTGAAAGAGGACTCACACCCGATCCGAATAAAATATAGTTAGTTATTCATTGATTATAGGGTCCAGCGGACTGTAAAGAGCCAAATCAGGACCACAAAATCAAGACCAAAAAGAGGTTGAAAGATGAGGATTCACTCTTGATCTGTATAAAAGATCTGCTGAAACAACCCTAGTGGTAACAATGAAGGCACTCCACCAGCCGGTCACTTTACAATTAAGGAGTCCCACTCATGGGACGCTGAGCCTATGCTCTAATTTATCGAACCCCCGTTTACAAAAACACAAAATAGAATATATCATCACTATAAAATATCAACAAAATACATACATATAAAATGTCTACATTGCTAAATAATAATTTAATAGGAACCCCTAGTGACCATTTGGCAGAAAACGTCCAATATTCCCAGGCTGACCCAACATGAGGAGTCTTGGAAGAGATTTGAAGAACAGTTATCCGTGTATAGCTTGGAATTAGCAATATAACTCTAGCACCTTGTGTGTATTTATGTGTGGTGTAGCAGTAGTTTACAGGCGATAGGACTATTGTAAAGACATTTGATGCTACATTTGGTCACACAGCCATAGTCTCAGTGAGCCATCATATTGGTTACATTATAACGATGATGATGATGATGATGATGATGATGATGATGATGATGATGATGATGATGATGATGATGATGATGATGATGATGATGATGATGATGATTGTCAACGCACGGGAGGATCCTTGTGCAGCCCTTACCCAAAATACACAGTGATTTCAGGGGGTGCTGCACCACCTGCCGTGGTTGCCTCCAGATCCGTAATAAATAAGTGGTGTGTGCAATTAAGGATACAGTTTCAGCATCAAAGATAAGAGACACGCGCGCATTTGCACCATAGATGTGTACACTCAGAGTGTGATGGTAATACAAATCAACTTATTCATTCACTGATGATGTTTATGACTGACAACAATGATGCGTGATCACATGTGATAAAATTGAAATCTGTGTTTTACTCCAGTGTCGTCTCAGCCGTTGTTCGTGAGATTGTGAAAGAATAAAAATTCAACTTATCTTCATTTGTAGAGGCTTGAAATAAACTTAATGTCAATGTGTTTTTTTTACACTCTGGTACTCATTGTCTCTGTCTTTGCTGTGATGTCTTGGAAACTTGATGTTGTTCGTTCCTCAGCGACTTGCCTACATCTTCCGGCCTGCACTGATTTGCGCCTGAAACGATCAGGTGGTGACCTAATGTCCCAAATATGAATGGATGACTTTTCTAGAATGAAGCACAAGTATGATGTAATGCTCGTTCGTCGAACCTTTAAAAAAACGTTGTATAATTTATAACACACGATAGTTGATAATGAATGATAGATGAGATGACTGATGATCCTACTTTCATCCTTCCACTTCCATGCCTTACATACAATGACATAAACAAACACTTCTGCCAAGTGCTCTCCAAACCGGATCCTCTGCAAAAGATCTAAATCTAAACACAATCATATATTTATCAACGCTGTTAGATGACGTCTAAGAAATCTATGAACCGGTCTAGAACGCACTAAGGCTAAAAAATGTAGAAACAATAATGGAAAAATTATAATTATTTCATACGAAAACAAACTAACTAACGTGGAATAAACACATTTTTGTATATCTTTAGAACTATCTATTTGGCGTCTGCTAGCCCAGTACAGGCTAACTAAATACGTACCCACGATGGTGCATGAATAATTATTATTGATACGTTTACCTGTCTAGCTATCTATCTAGCCTCTGTTAGCTCAGTACAGTTTAGCTAAACACGTACCCACGATGGCGCATGAAGAAAGAACCCAACGGTTCGTGACGGCAAAGATGGCTCCTGATACGGGTAACGCCCAGTTGATTGACGACCTTGGATAGTTGAACCAGGTGAAAGTTGGCGGACCCTTTCCACCCAAAGCTGATTCATTCAGTATCCTCAGGTACTTCTCAGTATCCCTCTTGGCTTCCTTCAACTGGTGTGCCTTGCACAGTTAATGCCGCATCTAGGAGTTACTTGCGATTCTTCTTCGATTGTTGGCCCGTGAAGACGGTGTTGTTGACTTTTTGTCTCCTTCTCTAATATGACGCAATCGGTCTATGACGTATACACCGACGTCAAAACATAGAGTCTTGAGAATTTCATCCAAAGGCACCCAAAATATGTCATTTGAACATTACGAAAAAATAAAACAAACGATGTACCGTTGCTGTCAGGAAAACTGGCAGAAGAGACGCGTATTTTCGCGACATAGGTCTCTTCTGAAACTAAAAACTCTAGTTTTTAGCTAATTCTCGTTCATGAAAGAGCGGCTCAAGTAGTCAGCACCCACGTTGTCTTTCCCTTTGATGATTCTCACTTTGTAGTCGTATTGTTGGAGAGCAAGAGCCCATCTCATCAGTCGGCCGTTTTCTGTTTTTGACTTCTCCAAGTATTGGAGTGGTTGATGGTCCGTCTCAAGAATGAATTGCTTCCCATATAAGTATGGTTCAAACTTCTTGATGGCCCAGACGGATGCTAGGCATTCCTTCTCAACTGTGGCATAGTTTCTTTCCGCGTTCTTCAGTTTCCTGCTAGCGTAAGCCACAGGTTGCGGTCCCTCTCCGTGATCCTGCAATAGGATTGCTCCTATGGCTTTGTCAGATGCGTCTGTGCGTAGCACAAACTCCTTTTCCTTGTCGGGTAACCTCATGATGGGTTTGCTGCACAGATGACTCTTTAATGTGGAAAAAGCTTTTTCAGCTGTTTCGTTCCACTGCACTCGGTCTGGCTGCTTGGCTTTGGTCATATCTGTGAGTGGGCTAGCAATTTCGGCAAAGTTTGGAACAAACTTCCGATAGTAACCGGCTAGTCCTAGGAAAGCTCGTACTTCTTTCTTTGTAGTAGGTCTTTCTGCTTTTGCCAGTTTCCCTACTTTGTCGTCTTCTGGTTGAATCTTCCCTTTCCCTATTTGATGTCCCAGGTATGACAGTTCCTGGAACCCAAGGTGGCATTTTGAAGGTTTGGCTGTGAGTCCAGCGTGCTCTAGTCTTGTCAGCACTTGTTCTAGAGCTTCTAAGTGCTCCTCCCATGTTTCGGATGCGACTAGTATGTCGTCAATGAAGTTGTCGACATCGTCTCTGCCCATGGGTTGTAGTAGTTTTCTCATCATGCGGGTGAAAATTGCCCCTGCTGTTTTCAATCCAAATGGCATGGTGGTCCATTGGTATTGACCGTATGGTGTCGAGAATGCTGTCTTGTGACGATCCTTTTCATCGACTGGAATTTGCCAGTATCCTTTAGATAAGTCGAGTTTCGAAAATTATTTTGCTTTGCTGAGTTTCGCAAAAAGCTGATCGACGTCTGGCATGGGTTCACTGTCGAATTCGATTTCGTTGTTTAGTTTCCGGTAATCAATACAGAATCGAATTGAACCATCTTTCTTTTTCACCAGTACCATGGGCGCGCTGTACGCTGATATGCTTGGTTCTATCACTCCGAGTTTGATCATCTCCTGTACCTCCTTTTGGACGGTGTCTCTCGCTGCGTGGGGTAATGGATATTGTTTCACGTGCACTGGTTTTTCAGAGCGAGTACGCAAATGGCATTTCTCCAAAACCGTTTTGCCTGGTAGATCGCTTAACACTGTTTCGTGGTTTTGGCATATTTCCACGATCTGAGCTTTCTGAGATGCCTCCAACTCAGGGTTGATGAGAACATCCTGATGAGTCTCAGTGCGACCCAAAGGGATGGATGGCAGAGCATTTACGTAGTCTTGCAATGACTCATCTTTCTCGTCGATGCTGATTTCGTCTTCAAGCATCACCACTGCTACTGCGGGTTCTGGCTCTCTTTCCACATATTCCTTCAGGAGATTTGCGTGGTATGTTTTCAACTTACCATTGATCTCCACCTTGTAGGTGTATTGGTTCACTTTCTCCTGTACTGTGAAAGGTCCCTTCCAAGTCAATTCCAGTTTGTTGTTCTTCTCTGGAAGTAGTAGCAGAACTCTTGTTCCTTTTCTCAATTCTCTCATCTTGGCCTTTTTGTTGAATTGGCGCGCGTGTCGTGCTGTCGCCGTTTACAGGTGTTTTCTGGCAATAGCGCATGTTTCCTCGATCCTGTTTCTCAAATCAGTCACGTATTGCGCGGCTGTTCGGGTCTCAGGCGCTATATTCGTGTTCACCCACAGCTCTTTGAGTATTTGTAGTGGTCCCCTTACTGTTCTCCCGTACAGTAATTCAAACGGTGAAAATGACGTGGACTCCTGTGGAACCTCCCTGTATGCAAACAACAAGGCAGGTATTAGTCTGTCCCATTCTGTAGGCTGTTCCAGACACATCTTTCTGATCATCTGCTTTAGTGTGCCGTTGAATCTTTCAACCAACCCGTTTGCTTGAGCGTGGTAAGGTGTCGTTGTTATCCCCTTGACACTCAACAATCGTTGTAGATCTTTCATCACTTCTCCAGTGAACTGTGACCCTTGATCTGTTATTATTTCTTTTGGCACTCCTACTCTGGTCCACATCGTCCATAGGGCTTCGGCAACTTCGGGTGCCTTGCAAGTTTTCAAAGGGGTTGCCTCTGGGTAACGTGTTGCATAGTCCACCATCGTCAGCACGTAACGATGTTTTCTATCTGATGGCGTGGTGAACGGTCCGATCAAGTCAATAGCTACCTTTTCGAATGGTACTCCCACTAGTGGTACGCGTCCCATGGGAAGTTTCCTGGTAGTTCCTTTTGGCGCTGTTCTTTGGCATGCGTCACATGATGCGCAATATCTTTGTACATCTCCGATGATTCCTGGCCAATAGAAATTCGCCCATATGCGGTCGCGTGTTTTCTTGTTGCCCAAATGGCCGCTCATTGGCATGTCATGTGCCAGCTTCATGATACCGTTTCTGTACTTTTTGGGTACCACGATCTGCTTCTTGGTTCCTTCTGTCGAAACAAACTCTCGATAAAGGATGCCGTCCTTCCAAAGATATTTACATGTTCTTTTGTTGTCTCTACGGATGGGTCTTGGTGCTTTGGCTGCTTCCTTCGCACTGTTAAGGGTCTCGTCCTCTTGCTGGGCTTTCCTTAACTCGGCACTGGTAACTCCTCCGATAGTGTTTCCCTCTATCAAGAGCTCTCGGTTTGCTTTCCCTCTTGAACTGCACCGGGTCTCTACGTTGCAACAAATGTCTCTGGTTGCATAACGGGAATCGTTTCGTTGTCATTCTTTCTCAAAGTTGTGGAGTTTCCAATCAATACTGGGTACAATGTGTCCTCCAAAACAAGCAATTCAGTCTCCCCAATAAAGAAAGGTGTGTCCAAGTGTACTTTCGCTAATGGCACCTCTATTTCTTGGTCTGCTTTAGCGAGTTTGATTTTCGTTTTCTCCGCAGTGTATTTCTCTACAGGGATCAGGTTTGCCTTCACCACTGTCATAGTGGCTCCGGTGTCGCGTATTCCCTCCGTTAATGTCCCTTCGACGATGAGGGTACATTCCGGTTTAAACGGAATACTGCTGCATTTCTCGCACAATTGCGATCCCGTCTGTATTGCACAAGCGGCATTGGAAGCTGTTAGAGTCTTGACGCTGTGCGCTTGTACGTGACGGCTTGGCGATTGTGGCCTTGGTGACTGCGACCTTGTTGGACAGTCCGATGCCTTGTGTGGTCCGCTGCAACGATAACATTCTATGGTACCACTTCGGCTGCGCTGACTCGATGCCCTAAATGTGCTTGAATTTCCAGTATTATGTTCTCCAGGGCTTGGACTGCGGCTGTCGCGCGAATCTACACTGGGCGATCTGTGTCTTTTCGCCTCTTGCTGGTGGTCCCTTCTAAGCGATCGATGGCGCTCTTCGAATCTGACTCGCGGAGTCTCAGACATCCTGATTGATTCGAATAGTGATGCAGCCTCTACTGCTTCGTCGCCAGTGCTCGGCTTGTGTTCCTTGACAAATCGGGTTTTGTCAGCTGGTAAGCCTTCAATGAAATGTGCTATATCTATCAAGTCTTCCCAGTCCTTGACTGTTGATGATCTCTTCGACAGTTCGAACCACCGCTTCCTATACAACCTGACTCGGAACATGAATTCCTTGGCCATTTCAGTCGACGTCTGTCTTGCGTCTTTCAATCTCTTGCGGTATTCTTCTGTGGTTAACTGAAACCTCTTGAGCAACTCTTCTTTTAGAGTATCGTAGTCGAAAACGTCGGCATCACTGAGCTGAGTCATGATTTCTCTGGCCTTCCCTTTTAATAAAGCTATTAGCCTAACTCCCCAGTCTTCTTGCTGACAGTTCTCCGCCTTCATTACTCGCTCAAACTGTTTCAGGTATGTTTCGAGGTCGTCGTTGTCCTCATAAAACGGCAATTTGATTTTAATCCTGCTTCCGTTCATAGAGTTGTTACTTATTCTGGATGCGGAAGCCGTCGATTGAATTTCTCGATGCATTTCTAGCTCCATCTCTTTCAATCTAATCGCAAGCTCCCGTTCTGCTTTCTGGTTTTCCTCCCGTAAGCGAAATTCTCTTTCCCGCTCCTCTCTCTCTTCTTCATCTTTCCTCTGGCGCTTGGCGTCTTCTTTTTCTTCTCTCCTCCGTCGCTCGGCATCTTCTTTTTCCTCTTTCCTACGGCGCTCTTCTTTCTCCTCTTCTTCTTTCTTCCGGCGCTCTTCTTTCTCCTCTTCTTCTTTCTTCCGGCGCTCTTCTTTCTCCTCTTCTTCTTTCCTCCAGCGCTCGGCGTCTTCTTTTTCTTCTTTCCTACTCCGAGAGACATAATCTAAAAGGTCCTTACCTGACAGGCCAACATCTCCCCCTCGCTTTTCCACTGTTCCATGCGAACCTTCCAGTCTGGTATCTCCTCTTGATCGTTCGTTCGTGACGTTCCCTGACGCGTTCTAACGCGTTCTTGCGACATAGTGATAATAATTGGGTACCCGCTGTAATACAATTATTACTTGAATATTTGGTTGTGATTCAACAATCACATGAACTGCTTTCGACACTTTGTCGATGTTCGTTTGGAAAATAAACTACTTTCAAGTGCCAGATAGCTTTACCATACATGCGTTATCATGAGCATGTCATCTACCTATAACGATCTCAAACGCAAGTTGCTTTCAAATAAACTGCTAACTGCACTATCTTTAGAGGTGAAAACGTCTATACGTATGTGAATACAAGTATAGTTTGATTCTCGTAACTAGTGTTAGATCATATATCGTGATGGTAACCTCGTACCTCTTCTCACGTGATTTACCGCTGTAACCCTTACGGAAAGCCTAGATCTTCTAGTTACTCACCTACTACTGTGTGTATTTTCCCAAAGAAACGAACATTGTACAGGCTCGAAATAAAACTAAAATTATGGCTACTGCATGTTTGGTCTTATTGCTAGATCGTCCGATAAAAGTGGATGTTACACTGTGGCAGAAGGTATGTCCACCCAGTTGTAATAGTGGCACCCTCCAACCGCCCGCATTAAATTTTGAAGACACACGTCATGGTCAAATCTTTGATGCTTATTCTCGGTTCTGATACCGTATCCTCAACTGACTATCCTATCCTATCCTATCCTGTCCCATAACCCGAAGGTCGTAGGGGCACCACAGATGATCGCTTAACCAGCATACTCCATCTTTCTCTGTCCTCAGCAGCCCTCATGGCTTCGCTCAGTGTCAAACCAGTCCATTCTCGAATGTTGTCCTCCCACCTCTTTTTCGGTCTCCCCCTTCTTCTACCTCCTTGCACTGTGCCTTGCAGAATGGTCTTTGCAAGGCCTGATGATCTGGTGACGTGGCCATACCATCGGAGTTTCCGTTTCTTCACCACTGTGAGCAGGTCATCGTGTTGTCCAATGGCTTGTGTGATGGTCTGTCGGACTTCAACGTTGGTGATGTGTTGGGTATAGGAAATGCACAGAAGTCTTCTGTAGCACCTCATCTCCATGCTTTGTATTCTTCGTTGGAGATCTGCTGTGAGGGTCCATGCTTCGCAAGCATATAGGAAGATGGAGATGACCAGAGAGCGCAGCAGTCTTACTTTGGAATGTAGACTGATGGTTCTGTCTTTCCAAATGGGCTTCAACCTTGTCAGGGCAGCAGTTGTTTGTGCGATCCTGGAGAGGACTTCCTGTGGAGACCCATTGTCTGACACAATGGCTCCTAAATATTTGAAGCTGTGCACACACACCTATCCCGGAAACGATGCCCCCAATATGTCAACGCACGGGAGGATCCTTGTGCAGCCCTTACCCAAAATACGCAGTGATTTCAGGGGGTGCTGCACCACCTGCCGTGGTTGCCTCCGGATCCGTAATAAATAAGTGGTGTGTGCAATTAAGGATAGAGTTTCAGCATCAAAGATAAGAGACACGCGCGCATTTGCACCATAGATGTGTACACTCAGAGTGTGATGGTAATACAAATCAACTTATTCATTCACTGATGATGTTTATGACTGACAACAATGATGCGTGATCACATGTGATAAAAATGAAATCTGTGTTTTACTCCAGTGTCGTCTCAGCCGTTGTTCGTGAGATTGTGAAAGAATAAAAATTCAACTTATCTTCATTTGTAGAGGCTTGAAATAAACTTAATGTCAATGTGTTTTTTTTTACACTCTGGTACTCATTGTCTCTGTCTTTGCTGTGATGTCTTGGAAACTTGATGTTGTTCGTTCCTCAGCGACTTGCCTACATCTTCCGGCCTGCACTGATTTGCGCCTGAAACGATCAGGTGGTGACCTAATGTCCCAAATATGAATGGATGACTTTTCTAGAATGAAGCACAAGTATGATGTAATGCTCGTTCGTCGAACCTTTAAAAAAACGTTGTATAATTTATAACACACGATAGTTGATAATGAATGATAGATGAGATGACTGATGATCCTACTTTCATCCTTCCACTTCCATGCCTTACATACAATGACATAAACAAACACTTCTGCCAAGTGCTCTCCAAACCGGATCCTCTGCAAAAGATCTAAATCTAAACACAATCATATATTTATCAACGCTGTTAGATGACGTCTAAGAAATCTATGAACCGGTCTAGAACGCACTAAGGCTAAAAAATGTAGAAACAATAATGGAAAAATTATAATTATTTCATACGAAAACAAACTAACTAACGTGGAATAAACACATTTTTGTATATCTTTAGAACTATCTATTTGGCGTCTGCTAGCCCAGTACAGGCTAACTAAATACGTACCCACGATGGTGCATGAATAATTATTATTGATACGTTTACCTGTCTAGCTATCTATCTAGCCTCTGTTAGCTCAGTACAGTTTAGCTAAACACGTACCCACGATGGCGCATGAAGAAAGAACCCAACGGTTCGTGACGGCAAAGATGGCTCCTGATACGGGTAACGCCCAGTTGATTGACGACCTTGGATAGTTGAACCAGGTGAAAGTTGGCGGACCCTTTCCACCCAAAGCTGATTCATTCAGTATCCTCAGGTACTTCTCAGTATCCCTCTTGGCTTCCTTCAACTGGTGTGCCTTGCACAGTTAATGCCGCATCTAGGAGTTACTTGCGATTCTTCTTCGATTGTTGGCCCGTGAAGACGGTGTTGTTGACTTTTTGTCTCCTTCTCTAATATGACGCAATCGGTCTATGACGTATACACCGACGTCAAAACATAGAGTCTTGAGAATTTCATCCAAAGGCACCCAAAATATGTCATTTGAACATTACGAAAAAATAAAACAAACGATGTACCGTTGCTGTCAGGAAAACTGGCAGAAGAGACGCGTATTTTCGCGACAATGATGATGATGATGATGATGATGATGATGGTGGTGGTGGTGGTGGTGGTTGTGGTGAACCTTTATTTCCACAGGTTTGGCGACCTAAATACCATTTAGGTAGCCGATCACTGTGAACTGGCTACCTACTATTTTGAACGGCTACCTATAATGTGAATGTCTACTTAACCATATTTGTGAACTGCTACTTAATTTTGAACCCATTTTTACGACAGGCGACCTAAATGTGAATGGTTACCTGCCTGTGAATGGCGACTTAAGCAGTTCACCACCACGGCTACCTATTACGTGAAATGTTACTTGATGGTGATATGGCTACCTAATATGCTATGTTGTTAAATTGACATGAAACAATTTGTTAAAAAACATTGACCAGCTAATAAATAACCTTACAGCCATTAGTTCATAGTTTTATAGTACAATTCAGTTGTATTCTGGGAGAGCCGACAAATATTACAATACATATATAACTCATGGATGATTTGCAGTGTGCAAATTTCAAGGTAAAAGCGCGTTTTAAAGAAAAATAAGCGAATGTAAGTGGTCATAATACCTTTGTAGCCCTTGGTATTGTTTACTTCGACTGTTGAAGTGTTGGCACGTTCGACAGCATTAACGGGAAATGATACAGTGTGACCTGAACAACTCTTCTGTTGATGTGATAGCAATGTTGGTGTTATATGTCCCTTTAAACGTCTAATCCTTTATCTATGCACTTCATAACCTTCAACAATGAATACCAATGGAAGCAGCAGTTAATTTGATTTTTAAAATAAAATGTGTGCATTCGATTTTAGATAAGGTGATGCCGACAGTGCGTTGATTTTTATTAGCAAAAAAAAAAAACAATAGTTTTTAAGGGGTAACCTTTTTTTTTGGGTGCCCACACACGGGAACTTATAAGCCTTATAAGTAACAGTTCAACATGGAATGTAACTTATAACGATAGAACTGTAACTTATAACTGTGAAATGTTACCTCGAACTCAAAATTCGGAAAGTAACTTTATTTTGTGAAACTGTGACTTTGTTAAAATGCTACCTGGATGTGAAACGTAACTTAGTAAAACATGTTGAACTGTTGCTTAATATGTTGTAATGTAACTTAATGCGGTGGTTTAGTAAGACCTTCATTCATAGGGTTCCATAACATACTGAAATGCATAAACAGACATTTATGTGAGAACACACCACGTAAAACAATACTTTCAAACAGCTTCGCATCACTTCAAGATTCTTTATTGTCCAAACACATGGCATGGATATTTGTTTTGCAGTGCAAGAAAAGAGATAACATCAAAAACATAGACATACAATATTAATACATTTGATATACTATCATACCCAACTTCCATACCGAAATACAAATCTATCACCACTAGCACACATGCCTAAACAGATATCCAGTCACATACCCATGCGTACACATTAGACACACAGATAATTATTCAACAATACACAAAACCACTCAAACCCACCCATTCTTCCATGCCTTAGATCCATCCTAGCCATCCACAACACTTCACTCCTGTATCTATACACTCGTACTTGAAAACTTTTCATCCTTTCTACCACTCAACTCGTTGACTCACACATACATCCATGCACACACATACACCCATTTACACATATACACACATGCTTACTCATGCACCCACCCCTCCATTCATGTCTGCATACACCTTGCACTAACGACAGCAACAATGGAATAGAATTTAATATTATTAGGTTCCTGAAATAACTAGGTGCGACAAAGTACTAATGACTTCAGCAAAGCTATCTTTTTAAAATTACAATACTGAGTACTGGTGAAAACCTGATGAAGGTGACAATGGTGATTTAATAATAATAATAATAATAATAATAATAATAATAATAATAATAATAATAATAATAATAATAATAATAATAATAAGAGTAATAATAATCATAATAAAAAAATAATCATAAGAGTAATTATAAAAATAATAATAATAACAATACAACTACTAAAAATAATACAACAGCAGCAGCAACAAAACTAATAATATATGGTAACATTGAAAACATTATAATAATAACAATACTAATAAAACTAATAATAATAACAACAAGAAGGATACAAAACCAAGCTTCATGATGATCTAGGAGAACACAATTAGCTGTTCGTGGGTTTAATATCCATGTTAGTTATTGTCAACAAAACTACCTAGTTGGAAATAATAATAATAAAAACAAGAAGGATACCAAACCAAGCTTCCATGATAGTTATTGTCAACAAAACTACCTAGTTGATAGTTATTGTCAACAAAACTACCTAGTTGGTAGAAGAAAGAAGGATACAAAACCAAGCTTCTTGATGATCTAGGTGAACAAAATTAGCTGATCGTGGGCTTAATATCCATGATAGTTATTGTCAACAAAACTACCTAGTTGGAAGTTTCTCTCACCCCATCTCTAATCAAAAGGAACAACGGATGGACAAATATTCACCAGAGCACAGCACACTGTGACAATTTGGTCCAACGTGGTCACAGTTGCACCTTCTGCATAAGTCAACATAGTGACTGGAATTGTAGAATCAATAATGGCATAGTTTTAAACAATGTTACCAATCACCCTTTCAACATGAATCATTACTGTGGCTTACATGTGCTATTTTGCGTGTTGATTCTACATCAAAAGCAGATAGTTGCTTTTTTACCTTTGGTCAAAGCTGGTATCTTAACTTCAGCACACATCAGCCCAACACTATCATGGATATTAAACCCACAATCTATATATATATATATATATATATATATATATATATATATATATATATATATATATATATATATATATATATATATATATATATATATATATATATATATATATATAATGAAATTTGCTTGTGATAGATCTGGGCCCACTAGTAATATGAGGCATCAGGAATGACACCAGAGCAGCAAGAGTCAAAAAAGATGGTAGGCCTGTGTAATATTTCACTTTCTCATCATCTCTAGACCCATCTTCTTTTTTAAAAAAAAAGTCATCTGACATAGTGCTGGCATTCAGTTTCATACAAAGAGTGAGGTTTTCTGTTCTTAGAGTCTGAAGCTCAGACTCCATGGCTTCCAGGTAGGAAATGGTAATATCAGTCTGGACTTCCTGCTCCACAGTTTGTTTCAAATCAGTAGCTTCTTCACCCAGTTCTAAATCAGTGTCCCCTCCAAGATCACCCATAGATGCAGTAAACAGTAAACAGTAAACTTTATTTTCCAAATCTTTACAAAGTGGAAAAAGATGCGTCACTGTCTCAGTGTCTGTGGTGTTCTCACCGTCCTCAGCATGATCTGCACAAATAAGAACCATAACATACACCTAACTATTTGTTTACTTCAAGCACATTCTATGTTTAGGTGATCATACTGCCTTGAAATGTTTCACTTTTGTTTTTTACTCAAAAGTATGAGTAAATGCCTATTTTGGGCAATCAGTGTTCCTCCCATCTATAGGACAATATGTGGCTTTTTTTTATATTAACCAAAATGAAAACTGAAGACAGTTTATTTAACTGTAGTTTAATACTGATTAATTGAGATTCATAATGATGAAGTGGTGGGAACGGGTTGCGGTGAGAGAAAAAAAAAACACTGGATCTGGGGGCATGCTTCCCTGGAAAACTGCATTCCTGTGCACTTACTAACAACTGCATTACCTTCAAAAAGCATAATTTCATGGACTACATCAAATATCTAAATACGAAGGCGATGACATTTTACATGACAATGTTAGATTTACAAACATTAAAAATTGCATTTTAGAAAGGCAGCATTGTTTCAAAAACACAATTTCTTTACACTTGAAGATAAACTATGAAATATTTTATAAAGTAAATATTCATTACATACTGTTGTGGGCATTTCCTTGTTTCTGTTGCTCTCTCTTCTGTTTACTTTCAAACCGGTCCACATCAGTGGATGCACATTTAATGTTGTAGCCAAGGTGCAAAGTTGGGATCCAGTTGGGCGTATCATCTTGATAGAACTCCGCACGTTTTCCTGTCATCAAAATCAAGTCAAAATGTAATAACAACTACACTAAAATATTGACTTGCATGATAAACAAAACAAGCACTCTACTCGTCTCTAGTCTTTCCTCTGTGATTCTGGAAAAAAGGTAAACAATGTTTCTCCTCAGGTGTTTCGTGTGGTGGTTTTTTTTTAATTATTATTTTGTATTCAAGTAAACGTGAAATTTGAAAAAAAAAAAAAAAACAAATACAGTCCCAGTCTTTATATTTAAATCACGAAGCCTAAACGCACATTCTATCTATGAAATTTTTAGAACAGAGCAAAAGTCATCTAAAAACCCTCCAACACTCGACCTGCTCAAAAATGGCAGATTTCACTACTGCCAGGTTGTCAGTGAAAGTGGGCAGCTGCAACTTCGCAATGGCCTAGTAAGACCAATAACAAAATGCATGTGAACCATTGAACAATTGTTGAAAATGCTTACCTTTCACAAAGTGGCGTGAACACACACGGGTCCAGGGTTTCACTTTTTTGTCTGTGATCTTCTTTCGATTGATTTGGGCGATCCAAAGCCTTCTCCTCCTAGCTGTCAGCTCGCGTATGTTGGTGCCTCTATTGAATATAATCGTCGGAATTCTATGGTAAGAGATCCCAAGATCTCTAGTACTTCGCTTCGAACAATGTTTGACACAACAATCGTTCGTCATGGTGAGAAAAATGCGAATAAATACGCACAAAGTTATGACGTCAATCGGGATAGGTCCAGTCTATTCTCTCTCTTTCTCTCTTTGTCCGGAGAACAGTTATTGGGGGTGGGGACATTCCAAGCAGTATAACACCCGTTCTGCTTGACTTATTTACACACTTTTGGTTGCAAACAACGCACCGTTGAAATACCTACCTACAATGTTTGTATATTTGCTGAAAGTTTTCACACAGCTTTGCGGTTGATTGATTTTGACTGCCACCGATTGTCTTGGCTACCTAAGCTAAAATACGGTTGATACATTTATTATAATACTTCGCCACCAAGCCCATAGATCATTACAATAATTAAAAATGGTATCGAATTTAGTTTTTTTGAGTACATGGTGTCAAAGTTTTAACTTTTTGTAAAAGTGTTGACCAAAATAAGCGCGGTGGTGCTTTTCCAAACTGGACATGGTGACCTAAATCGGATATAAAAACCCCAAATCCACATTTCTCCCGCCACGATGAACAAAGTTAAGTTTTTAATGATGGTCAAGCCGAATGTAACTAGCTCATATGCACATGGCATTCTACTGAATTGAATTAAGGACGCTGTCACTGACTTTCTTAGGTAGCCATTTTCGGCTTATGCCACGGGTTTTTACAATGTTCCAGAAAATCACTATAAAACTAAAATTATTGATTGGATTTTCAAAATTTTTCCTTCACCACTTTAGTAACAGTCTAGGCAATGTTTCTGCCAAGTTTGGTTACATTTGATTAACGTTTAGATATTTATTTTTCATTTCAATCGTTAAAACGAGTTCACGCAACTTGGTGTTGAAATCTGGACATATGGGCAGTGTGAGGAAGTAATACGCTTGACTCTGTTTTTTTTAAACCACAAAAAACACGTGGTGTTTCAATTCTAAATTTTATACAAAATATATTTCTTGACATTTCTTAACCAAACAAACACCACCTAAGTTTTTACATCAAAATAAATAAATTTCATTAAATAGAACACGTAAATAGTTTTAGGTAGCCACTTTTTGGACACCTCCCATTGGTATAAAAAAGTAATAATAACTGTTCCATTGAATTTTTCAGAAACCTACAGCCATATAATTTACAATGAAACACTCAGAATCTTAATTGAAAAACTAGAAAGTACTCGTGGTGGAACCATTTTGATTAGGTAGCCAACGTCACGCCAGCAGGTAGTGGTGGTGGTGGTGGTGGAGGTGGTGGTAGACACAAACTTACTAAGGCATGGGGGACATGGAATAAGAATAAGATAGAAAGTACTTTGCTGTCCTCAGGGAGGTGCGGCCAGCGATACAGCAGCTTTTCTTTCTATACCATGACTACAGCGACAGCGTGCTTCCTGCCCCTGGGGACGGGCCAGCAGTGATCACACTCGTTCACGAGGGGGACGGCCATAGAGGACGTTGGCCCGTGGAGTGTGAGGCGTGTGGACGGGGACTGGGCCAACTGCTGACAGGACGACTTGATGTGGGCCCTGCAGGTGAGTGGTGTTTTGTGGTCACTGTCAAGGTCTAGGCTGCTTTGTGTTGCCTTCCTGATGATCACCTGCATTGACCCTTGATCTCTGTCCCACCATCCAACTGCCGCTGATAGGATAGGATAAGATAGGATATGATAGGGTATGACATGATAGGATAGGGTAGAATAGGGTAGAATAAGATAGGATAAGATATAATAGAAAAGTTAATTACGGACACAGACACACGTCATACACCATCAGGTCCAATGTCTATGTCATGTGCCTATGCCGGGGACCAGACTTGGCCGGTTTTAGTCTAGACGTAGATCAGACTGCCGTTCTCTCCATTTGGATAAAGACCCAGTCTGGCTCCCCACCAAAGTGAGCAATGCACGGCACGAATGTTAGGGTTTAAGTTTGCGATAAATCAGGGTTAGGGACAGTGTTAGCCAACCCTATCTTTAGTCCTAAACCTAACTTCAGCCCTAACCCTAACGAAATCATTATTTTCCAAAGCGCGACGTGGCCTCTTTGACGAACAGAAAGATGTGCGATATGGGGAGGTAAAGTGGACCGTTAGCGTGTCGGCCGACAACTGTTTAGCAATTGTAATACACTGACAGTCAACAATGGTGGTGTGGACACAGTGCCTGCTCTGTCTGTCTGTCTGTCTCTCTGTCTGTCTGTCTGTCTGTCTCCCTCTCTCTCCCTAACTCTCTGTCTGTCTGTCTGTCTCTCTTTCTCTCTGTCTCTGTCTGTCTGTCTGTCTCTGTCTCTCCTAATAAATAAACGGGTCAGGCAGAAATGTTAGAAGTTAAAATTGACAGCAGTTGTAAAAAATGAGGAAATATTGATAAACAACAAAATGACAGTAGCTCAGTGCACCATTTGTTTTTTACATACAGTATTTGACATGAAAACAACTCCAAATGAGTAAAACAAATAAAATTAAACCACAGTTAATTACTTAGAGTAATTAGAGCATCTAGGTAAAATTAAAATAAATTAAAATAAATGAACTGAAATTAAAAGCATTATTTTTGTTAACAGGGACCCGTTCCATAGCCTGGCGTGACGTGCTCATTGCCACGCGCAGTGAAGAACTCCATGACGACGTGATGGACCAGCAAGGGGTGGTGACCGCCAACAGCGCCTGTGGCTTAGCCCTGGGCCTCCGAGCTGTCGGTGTGCCGCTGGCAGTGCTGAGTCACGATGTGAGGAGACGTGACAGGCAGGAGTGGAACAGGCGGCATGTCACGATGGTTACCGCCCAGGAAGACCAGGTTACTCTGGCGTACTATGACTGTGTACAGGGCCTGGAGCGCCCAGTGGTCATCGTAGTAGCGAGCGATCCGCTTGATGATGAAGACTCTATTCATAACCATGACAGGCGGTACCTGGTAACAAGGGCCACCACTCAGCTGGTGGTTGTCACCCTGCCTGCGTAAGTGACTGATGCTGGTGATAATGACGACGACGATAACGATGATGATGTTAATGACGACGAGATGATGATGATGATGATTGATGATGATGATGATGATGATGATGATGATGATGATGATGATGATGATGATGATGTTACTGTAACGATGATGATAAAGGTCAATAACGGTAACAGAGGACAAGATAATAATGAGGGTGGGGGCTGGTGCTATAGGCAGGGATCAGTTTACTAGCGCGCCCTGCGCCATTGACGCATAAAAATTAAAAATGACCCATCTACAATTCTTGCCAGGGGCCGAATGGCGCTTCGATTTTTGGTACCAGTGCGCCACCACAATAACAGTGCACTGTATTGGAGGCGACAAACGTGCTTTTGCTAAGGCAAGTTCAGCGATTGGCTATGAGGGCCCGGATGTTGATCTTTCAGCCAATAAGAAGTGTTGTACGATTCTTCCAAATCAGAATTTGCTATCGTCTGCGCGTATGCTGTGTCCGTGTAAGGAGGATTTTGTGTTTTTCTTTGTGCCGCTTTGAAAATGCCCCCCCCCCCCCCCTCCCCTCCAAAAAAAAAAAAAAAACTAAACTTGAGGTAGGACAGTCTAGACTGTCGTTTGCTGCTGTTAAACTAGTCTACCGCCGCTAATCCTACGCAGACCATGCGCCCAAAGGCTGCGGGTGGGCGTCTCGGGCGGCTTGAGTTAGATCCTGTATCGGCCAGCGCCTTGAGCAGCTCTTGAGCTGGAAAAGCGCTATATAAGAACGATAAAATAAATAATAAAATAAGATGATTGTGTGAGCCCCGAGTCAAGTCAAAATACTGATCCCTGTTCTGGTTAGTGTTTTGTTGGTAAACATGCTTCACAACACATGCACACTCACAATAATCTATTTTGTTTTAATTTCTGTAATAATATCTCCAGGTTATCTTTTACATGTACGTAAATTACTGCTGAAATCATGGCCCATTGAAATTTGATCTGAGGGGCCCAATGGCCCATAGCTTTTTTGTGTCAGGCTGAACCCTGTATAGGCATGTGCTATTTTTAGACTGCAAGGCGGAGATGAAGCAATGAAAGAAAGTGGCGTTGTTTTGGATTGACTACATTTGTTGCACGGGTGTAGGATAGTGCATCCCCCGTTGGGGTGCCGGGGGTTTCAGTATAAATAGTATCCCCACTTTCTGGAAATTTTGTGCTTTAAATTCCCACTGTCGCTGTCTTTCTCATTTGCTCTTTCTCATTCCTGCTCTGTTCTATCAATCTGCTATACCATCGTCATCTTCGCTAGACCAGTCACCTACCTTTTTTCTCGAAAACTCTTCTGGGACAAGACTCCTTGTTTGTGTATGAGGTCTGTTGGATCAGCTTGGGAATATTGGACGCTTTGTGCCAGGTGGTCACTAGGGCTTCCTATGATGTTATTATTTAGCAATGTTGGCATTTTATATGTATGTGTTTTGTTGATAATTTATAATGATGTTTGTATTCTATTTTGTTTTTGTAACTGGGGGTTCAGTAAGGTGGGGGGAAGCCTCAACGTTCCCTGCGTGGGATGTCTTTATTGTAAAGTGACTGGCTGGTGGAGAGCTTTCAGTTTTACCACTAGGGTTGTTTCAGCAGATCTTTTATGCGGATCGGTAGTTGTCCGGTCCTGATTTGGCTCGGAAGAGTCCGCTGGACCTAAAGCAATAATAATGTAATGTAATGTAATGTAATGTAGGATAGTGCAGTGTTTGGAGCACTCGCTACTGTGTCGCAAGATAAGCATCGTCCAGTGCGGTTAGCACTTGGATGGGTGATTGCAAAACGTGAGGCGACAAATAACAACGCCCCCAGTTGACTCAACTGTGACTGAGTACCTACTTTCTTAAGGGTGGGGAAGATAAAGCAGCGAGGGAGAGAGATGGGCATCACCCTCATTACGCTGGCCCAAGATAAGTGTGATCTCCATGATCACGCTCCCCTACGGCCACAAGGCTATGGGACCACCTTTACCTTTTTTTTTTTACCTACATTTGTTTGACCACTGTGTGCTGTTCATAACACTAACATCTCTCTCTCTTTCTCTCTCTCTCTCTCTCTCTCTCTCTCTCTCTCTCTCTCTCTCTCTTTCTCTCTCTCTCTCTCTCTCTCTCTCTCTCTCTCTCTCTCTCTTTCTTTCTTTCGTTTGTCTGTCTCTCTTTTTTCCTTGTGTGCTGTTTTATACTCCATTCTTTTTCTCTGTCTGTGTCTTTCAACTCGTTCTTCTTGTTACTTATTTTACTCTTTTTTCTCTCGCTCTCATTGCCTCTGTCTTCTTATCTTTCTACCCTCTCTCTCTTTCTCTCTCTCTCTCTCTCCCCTTCTCTCTCTCTCTCTCTCTTTGTTTCTCTATCATATTGTTTTACTCTATTTTTGTCTCTTGCCTGTCTGTATTTCTCTCTCTCTCTCTCTCTCTCTCTCTCTCTCTCTCTCTCTCTCTCTCTCTCTCTCTCTCTCTCTCTCTCTCTCTCTGTCTGCCTCTATGTTTCTCACTTCATCCCTGGTTCCTCCCGCCATCTACCTCCCACTCACCCACACTCTCTCTCTCTTTCCATTGTGTCTGTCTGTCTGAGTGTCTGTCTCTCTGAGTGTCTGTGAGTACGATAAATCGTCTTCATGCGTGAACACCTGGGCTTGTCTTCACATTAACAGAAACCTACACTGTTGTTGTGACTATCCATTGCTGAAGTGACAGTGACCATCATCATCATCATCATCATCATCATCATCATCATCATCATCATCATCATCATCATCATCATCATTTCTTCTATATTGATTAAGATGTACACTCAAAGAAAGTTAAATGTTTAGCCGCTGGCTGATGAAAGCGACGACGGCAATGGCGACGATGAGATTGAGGTTGACGATTGGTTGGTGTGGATGTGAAAACTGACAGTAGCAGCCACAAGCGTGGTCAATGAATGGAGTGTGTCCACTAGCCATGCTGTATCTCACTCAGTGGATCACGCATGCTGACGCCTTGTCTCCTTTCAGATGGCGGAAATTATGGAATCCCGAGACGAACGAGGCAACACGGGCCCCAGGGACAGCCACCGCCACCACTTCCTCCCCCGCCACCACCACCATCACCACCAGTGCCACAACGACGACGACGATGGCTGCCACGACAGTGCCGACTTCAGGAAGGCTGCTTGCCACAACAACAGTTAGAGTCTTAGTAACAATAACTCTCTCTCTCTCTCTTTCCCTCCCTCCCAATCTCTCTCTCTCTCTCTTTGTTTTTCTCTCTCTTTCTCTCTGTTTCTCTCTCACTTTCTCTGTTTCTCACTCTTTTTTTTCCCTCTCTTTCTCTCTCTTTCTTTCTCGTGTCTGTCTGTGAGTACGATAAAGCGTCTTTAACCGTGAGAAGCTGGACTTGTCCTTACATCAACAGAAAACTACACTGTTGTTATCACTATCCATTCTGAACTAACATAATAATAACTAACAATAAGAATAACATAAGAATAACTAACTAACTAACGAACTAACAATAATGGTACAGGACGCAGTCAATATAAAAATTTCAAAAATAAAAATTCGATGTTCTTTCCGTTTTCTAATAGCGATTTCTCTGCCTTTACACCACCTGTTTGAGTGATGGATGTGTGTTTGGTGTGTGTGAGGGTGGATGAGACAGGTGAGCGTGTATGTTGGTATAGATCGCCGCGCTTTGAGCCTGAATGATTTGGAAAAAGGCGCGTATAGCATCATGTATTATTATTATTATTATTATTATTATTATTATTATTATTATTATTATTATTATTATTATTATTATTATTATTAACAGCGATGATGATGATGATGATGATGATGATGATGATGATGATGATGATGATGATGATGATGATGATGATGATGATGATGATGATGATGATGACATTTGTTCAGTTTTGATTAGGATGCTTAACGCAAGGCTATATAATTGTATAGCCGATGGATGACGACAGCGACAATGATGAGGTTGAGGTTGACGGTTAATTGGCGTCGATGTGGGCATTGACTGTTGCAGGCCCAACCGTGGTTTACAATGGAATGTGTCCACTAGCGAGGCTGTATCTCAGTTAATGATGATGATGATGATGATGATGATGATGATGATGATGATGATGATGATGATGATGATGATGATGATGATGATGATGATGATGATGATGCACATTTGTTTAGTATTCACTAAGATGCTAAACTCGTAGCCGAGAGATGATAACAGCGAGTACGGCATTGACGACGATGAGATTGAGGTTGACGATTAGTTGGCGTGGATGTGAACACAGTTTGACTGTTACAGCCACAAGAGTGGTGAATGAATGGACTGTGTCCACTAGCGATGCTGTTTCTCACTCAGTGGATCACTGATGCTGACGCCTTGCCTCCTTTCAGATGGCCGGGATCACATGGAATCCTGAGACGACTAAGGCAACGTGGACACCAGGCACAGCCTCAACGACGACGACGGTGGCTGCCACGACAGTGCCGACTTCAGTAGAGCTGCTTGCAATAACAACTGTAAGAGTCCCAGTAACAGTAACTCTCTCTCTCTCTCTCTCTCTCTCTCTCTCTCTCTCTCTCTCTCTCTCTCTCTCTTCCTCTCTCTCTCTCTCTTCTCTGTTTCTCTCACTTTTCTCTTTCTCTCTCTCTTTCTGTTTATCTTCCGTTTTTCTCTCTCTCCTGTTCTCTCTCTCTCTTTTGTCTCTCTGTTTCTCTCTCTCTTTTCTTTCTCTTTCTCTTTCTCTCACTCTCTTTCTCTCCCTCTCCCCCCCCCCCCCCCCTCTCTCTCTCCCCCGTGTCTGTCTGTGAGTACGATAAAGAGTCTTCATTCGTGAACACCTGGGCTTGTCTTTACATGAACAGAAACCTACACTGTGTTCTGACTATCCATTGCTGAAG
The DNA here is from genome assembly GCA_036898135.1 of Oncomelania hupensis. Taxonomy (NCBI): domain Eukaryota; kingdom Metazoa; phylum Mollusca; class Gastropoda; order Littorinimorpha; family Pomatiopsidae; genus Oncomelania; species Oncomelania hupensis. The sequence goes on along the minus strand of CM072522.1, from coordinate 60,739,699 downwards.
TGACAGTGATGATGATGATGATGATGATGATGATGATGATGATGATGATGATGATGATGATGATGATGATGATGATGATGATGATGATGATGATGATATCGACGTCAGTGGAAAACTCATACTGACACATTGTCTCTTTTCAGAGGGCGGCGAACACGTGGACACCAGCGACAACCTCACCATCATCATCACCACCACCAGCCTCGACACCATCATCACCAGTGCAGCAGCGTCAAGACCGAAGACGACGTCGCCGACAGTCAATAGATCGTGATACCAAGAAACCACGCGTTCCGCAGCAACGGCCACAGTAGAAGTAACGCTGTCCGCAACAACAGCAGCGGCGACGACAACGACACTGCCAACCACAGTAACCCTGACCATATCAACTACAGTGACGCTGTGAGAAAAGACAAGGAGAGTTACGTCATCAGCAACATCACCAACACTAGTAGCTCTGTCAGTAGAAGCAGTAACATCAACGATAACAGTAACTCTGTCAGTAGCAGCAGTAACATCAACGATAACAGTAACTCTGTCAGAAGCAGCAGTGACATCAACAATAACAGTAACTCTGTCAGTAGCAGCAGTAACATCAACGATAACAGTAACTTTGTCAGTAGCAGCAGTAACACAAACGATAACAGTAACTGTCAGTAACAGCAGTAACACCAACGATAATAGTAACTCTGTCAGTAGCAGCAGTAACACCAACGATAACTGTAACTCTGTCAGTAACAGCAGTAACACCAACGATAACTGTAACTCTGTCAGTAACAGCAGTAACACCAACACTAACAGTATCTCTGTCAGAAGCACATACAACAGCTAAAACCAAAAATAACAATCACACTATCAACAGCAGTAACTCACTGTCGTAGTAGCAACAGCAACGATAACATCAACTACGCCAGTAGCAGCTGCAACGACTGCAAAGCACATATATAACATCAACAACATGGACATCAGTAATTAACAACATCAACAACATGGACAGCAGTAACTAACAACATCAACAACATGAGCAACTAACAACATCAACAGAAGACATCTTATTGTGCAACTAGAAGGGCAAAGCCCATATGACTCACATGCTCCTTATGGAACTTGCAATATTCTACATGAAAATTGGTGCCCAGAAAAAATCTTAAAACATACGGTGACATTGAAATGCAAAGTAATGGTGATTTGGGGTTTTGCCATGATGTTGGAAATTGACCTCAAGCTCCCAATGGACACTTGTCATCCATTTCATTGTTTAGTTATTATCAAACGATAGGAATGTCTATGTACTTGTTTTATTACATTTCTTTATTCCATGTATAATCAAACAAATAGGCATGTCTATGTACTTGTTTTATTACATTTCTTTATTCCATGTATTATTAAACAGCGTTTATCATTAACGTCTCTATAATTGTAATGCTGATTAGTTTTCATGATCAAATATGAAGAATAAGTGATATTTATTATTTTAAATAATAGTGTTATTTTCTGATTGTCTGACATAATTAACGTTTGGAAAATTCCACTGGCCGGTTCAAGATGTGCCCAGAAAAAACATAAATCAATCGGTGACATTGAAATACAGAGTATTGGTGATTTTTGTTTTGCCATGATGTTGGACATTTACATCAAGCTCCCAATGGACACTTGTAGTACAGTGATTGTGTTGATCCATTTCATTGTTTAGTTATTATCAAACGATAGGAATGCCTTTGTACTTATGTTATTACATTTCTGTATTTCATGTATTATCAGATGATAGGAATGTCTTTGTACTTGCTTTACTACATTTCTTTATTCCATGTATTATCAAACGATAGGAATGTCTTTGTACTTGTTTTATTACATTTCTTTATTCCATTTATTATCAAACAGTGTTTATAATTAATGTCTCTATAAGTGTAATACTGATTAGTTTACATGACCAAATACGATGAATAAGTGATATTTCTTAATTAAAATAATAGTGTTATTTTCTGATTGCCTGAAATAATGACCGTTTGGAAAATTCCACTGGCTGGTTGAAGATGTGTTAAATAATTTGATAACTTTTCTGTACTTTCCATAATTGTGCTGCAAAGAAATTATTTATATGAACTGAATTGTGACGATGAAAATAATAGTATAATGTAAAGAACGTTGCCATTCTCTTCTTAGTAATTGTAGACATAGCACATCTCAGTTGATGTGGCTGTTGTATAGTCATTGTAGACATAGCACATCTCAGTTGATGTAGCGGTTGTATAGTCATTGTAGACATAGCGCATCTCAGTTGATGTAGATGTTGTATAGTTATTGTAGACATAGCACATCTCAGTTGATGTAGCTGTTGTATAGTCCTTGTAGACATAGCACATCTCAGTTGATGTAGCTGTTGTATAGTCATTGTAGACATAGCACATCTCAGTTGATGTAGCTGTTGTATAGTCACTGTAGACATAGCACATCTCAGTTGATGTAGCTGTTTTATAGTCATTGTAGAGAGAGCACATCTCAGTTAATGTAGCTATTGTTTAGTCATTGTAGACATAGCGCTTCTCAGTTGATGTAGCGGTTGTATAGTCATTGTAGAAACAGCACATTTCAGTTGATGTAGCTGTTGTATAGTCATTGTAGACATAGCACATCTGAGTTGATGTAGCTGTTGTATATTCATTGTAGACATAGCACATCTCAGTTGATGTAGCTGTTGTATAGTCATTGTAGACATAGCGCATCTCGGTTGATGTAGCTGTTGTATAGTCATTGTAGACATAGCGCATCTCAGTTGATGAAGCTGTTGTATAGGCAAGTCAGTTAGTCAGTCGTTGTTGTTAATGTATATTGTTGTATAGTCAAGTCTGTCAGTTAGTCGTTGTTGTCAGTGTATAGTGCTGTATAGTAAAGTCAGTCAATCGCCGTTGTCAATGTTTTGTGCTGTATAATAAAGTCAGATAGTCAATCGCCGTTGTCAATGTATAGTGCTGTATAGTAAAGTCAGTTAGTCAATCGCCGTTGTCAATGTATAGTGTTGTATAAGTCAGTTAGTCAGTTGTTGTTGTTAATGTTTAGTGTTGTATAGTAAAGTCAGTGAGTCAGTCGCCATTGTCAATGTATAGTGGTGTATATTACAGATAGTAATAAATCATGTTGTAGCGTGTTGTACTTACATTGGATTCCACTTTCCTGTTGAAGAATACGAAGTCTGTGCATTCAGTTTGGACTTCAATTCACAGTGAATTGCTAGATTGATACGTTCTCTTTTCAATATTGATTTCATTTGCGAATTATGCGTTGATTTCTCGTTTTATCCTTACATAGCTTTTTAAATATATTTTTCTGTAATATTTGAATACCCTGAATTATTTCAAAATTGATTTTTGGGAATTACATATAGAAGACAGAAGTACTTAATTAATTTTGAAAAGTAATTCGTTAATTGTTAATACCTTGCTCTTTGCACTGACTTTTTCATGGAAAAAAGCGCTATACAAATATCTTTATTATTGTTATTATTGAATACCTTGTTTGTATAGAAAGGTTCATCTTGCTTGAAGTCTTATAAACGTAAAATATATATCTTGATCTTGTTGGTATTTGTTCTCAGTAACTGATGTTACCCCCCCCCCTCCCCCTGTGTGTTTCCAGGGGGGGTTTCAATATAAATTGTATCCCCGCTTTCTGAAAATTTAGTGCTTTAAATTCCCACTGTCGCTGTCTTTCTCCTTTGTTCTTTCTCATTACTACTCTGTCCGTGTGTGTGTGTGTGTGTGTGTGTGTGTGTGTGGATATGTGTGTGTGTGTGTGTGTGTTTTGTGTGTGCATACTTGAATACGTGGATACATTATGGGCAATTTATAAATTCCATAGCAGTTGAGGTCAAAAAAGCGACACAGCTTATAACCTGGTACAAGCATCAGCTGGATCCTCTCTAGATGACAGATAACACAAACCAGCTGTCCTGCCCTTGTTGCCGACATCTTTCAAATCTGGACGGGCACAAATACCTACAAACTGACAAGCGTGCACATTCGCACACAAAAATGCACATACAAACGAGCGCACGCGCACTCACACACACCCACAGACACACGCACACAGCTACAATGACACAGCCTCTCTCTCTCCCTCACAGACACACGCACACAGCTACAATGACACAGCCTCTCTCTCTCCCTCACAGACACAGGCACACAGCTACAATGACACAGCCTCTCTCTCTCCCTCACAGACACACGTACACAGCTACAATGACACAGCCTCTCTCTCTCCCTCACAGACACACGTACACAGCTACAATGACACAGCCTCTCTCTCTCACTAACAGACACACGCACACAGCTACAATGACACAGCCTCTCTCTCTCCCTCACAGACACACGCACACAGCTACAATGACACAGCCTCTCTCTCCCTCACAGATACACGCACACAGCTACAATGACACAGCCTCTCTCTCTCCCTCACAGACACACGCACACAGCTACAATGACACAGCCTCTCTCTCTCTCTCACAGACACACGCACACACATACACACACACATTTTTGTTGAAACGACGTTGTGATGACTGTCATGAAACTCTATATACATTATTTTGACACTCTTACCATGATTTTGACATAATTTTGCCATTTTTGAAGCTATCCCTAACCCTATCCCTAACCCAAACCCTAACCCTTCACCTAACCCTAAGCCTAACACAGCCCTAACCCTAACGGAAAACTATTTTGACGTCAAAATAACGGGGCCGTCAAAAGAAAGTACTTAGAGTTTCAAATTTATGTCAGAGTAACGTCGTTTGTACCTAGCCACACACACACACACACACACACACACACACACACACACGCTCGCGCGTATTTTATGTTGCAGGAGGTACATGTAGTGATGATGTCATCCCATCCTGTCTCTCCCTCACCCTCACCCTACCTCCTTCCATACCTTGTTGTCCATTATTCACAGACATTGAATCACCCTACCTCCTTCCATATCTTCTTGTCCATTATTCACATGCATTGAATCACCCTACCTCCTTCCATACCTTGTTGTCCATTATTCACAGGCATTGAATCAAGAACGTGCAAAATAAATCTCTCTCTTTCTTTGTGTCTTTAACTCTGTCTGTTTGTCCACCTGGATGTCTCTCCCCCATCTCTCTCTGTCTCTTTCTCTCTCTGTCTCTACCTCTCTGTCTCTGTCTCTGTCTCTCGCTCGCTGACTGACTTCTCTCTCCCTCCCCTCCCTTAAGCAAACAGGCATTTTTTTCCAAAACGAACAATTTATATTATGAGAGGTCACGAACCTTGACCACATTCCTACCCTCTGAACAAAGCATAATTATGACAGCAGTATTGATGTATATGTGTGTTTGTGCGTGCGTGCGCGAGTGTGTGTGTGTGTGTGTACGTGTGTGCGAGTGTGTGTGTGTGTGTGTGTGGGTGTGTGTGTCTGTGTGTGTGTGTGGGTGTGTGTGTCTGTGTGTGTGTGTCTGTGTGTGTGTGTGTCTGTGTGTGTGTGTCTGTGTGTGTGTGTGTGTACAGCTCATTGAACCATCACGGCGGCAGAGTAAAATGTCAGGCTGGGTACCTATCAACCAGTGATGATGGGCTCTACAGTACAAGGGTGTGGAAGAGGACAAGATTGAGGTTTGGGGTGGCGTAACTGGCAAATTGTGCTGATTTCATTACAACGTTGTTAAACTTAACCGTGTTGCTTGTCATACAAGTTTTCAAAATGTGTGTGTTTGTGGGTTTGTGTATGCATGGGTGTGTATGTCTGTGTGTGTATGTCTGTGCGTGTGTGTGGTTGTGTATGTATATCTCCGCGAGTGTTTGTGTATGTCTGAGTACGTGTGTCTGTGGTGTGTCTGTATATCTCCGCGAGTGTTTGTCAGTGGGTTAGAGTGAAAGAGAAGAGGAGGGGAGACATGTGGGGTAGGAGGGTGGGGAGGGGAGGACAATAAACAACCCTCCATCAAGCCATTCCATGTGGAGGTATTTAGGGCTTGTACAAGTACTAGGCTATACATTCATTATTCCAGTTCAAAACCTGCTAGTCTCGCTATTGACAAAATCCAATACAAAAGCCGGAATAAAGCGGCGAAAGTTTTTTAAAAAAAAGAAAGAAAGAAGAAAATACTAGATAGAGTGTATTTATATATCAGCACACACACACACGCACACACACACGCACGCACGCATACACACAAATTCATCCTATCTATCTATCTATCTATCTATCTATCTATCTATCTATCTATCTATCTATCTATCTATCTATCTATCTATCTATCTATCTATCTATCTATCTATCTATCTATCTATCTATCTATCTATCTATCTATCTATCTATCTTTCTATCTATCTATCTATCTATCTATCTACCCCTTGGGGTCATGAGCAATCTTGCCACTGTAGATTGTTCTAACCTATAAAGGGAAAAGTGAAAGCCCCAGTTGAAACTGTCTTGCCTTTGTAGGCATGATTCACTGCGGCAACAGTACCCCCGTTGGAGTGCCGGGGGTTTCAGTATAAATAGTATCCCCACTTGCTGGAAATTCAGTGCTTTAAATTCCCACTGTCGCTGTCTTCCCTATTTGCTCTTTCCCATTCCTGATCTGTCCTATCACTCTGCTATACTATCTTCTTCTTCGCTAGATCAATGACCTACCTTTTTTATTGAAAACTCTTCCTGGACAAGACTCCTTGTTTGTGTATGGGGTCTGTTGGATCAGCTTGGGAGTGTTGGACGCTTTCTGCCGGGTGGTCACTAGGGCTTCCTATGATGTTATTATTTAGCACTATAGGCATTTATATGTATGTGTTTTGTTGATGATTTATAATGATGTTTGTATTCAATTTTGTTTTTGTAACCGGGGGTTCGAGTAGTTGGGGTAAAGCCTCAGCCGTCCCCTGCGTGGGATGTCTTTATTGTAAAGTGACTGGCCGGTGGAGGGCATTCAATTTTCCCACTAGGGTTGTTTCGGCAGATCTTTTATGCGGATTGGGGGTTGTCCGGTCCTGATTTGGCTCGGAAGAGTCCGCTGGACCTAAAGCAACAATCAATCAATCAATCAATCAATCTATCTATCTATCTATCTATCTATCTATCTATCTATCTATCTATCTATCTATCTATCTATCTATCTATCTCTGTTTGTGTATGTGTATATTTGTGTGTGTGTGTGTGTGGGTGTGCGGGCGTGCGTGCGACTCTCTGTCTCTCTCTCTGTCAACCTCTCGATCTCTGTCTCTCTGTCACTCTCTATCTCTCTCTGTAGTTACTGTTGCCCTCTAATTTGTGACAAACCAACAAAGGAGCCAGCCTTAAAAATGATTGCGCTCCCCTCCCGCCTGTCTCTCCTCCAACTCCCCTCCCACCTTCCTCTTCTTCCCACCCTTCTCCTCCAAGTCAGCATTAGCCTACCGAGGACACTCATCTCAGCAATACTCAAGGTTCCTGTTTGGACTACATTCCCATGCTTCCATGTCAACACTAGTCAAAACTCTTTACTCCAAAAAACTCACTGAAGCACTTGAACACGTTTAAAAACTAAAAATTAAAAATAAAGAAGAAGAAGAAGAAGAAGAAGAAGAAGAAGAAGAAGAAGAAGAAGAAGAAGAAGAAGAAGAAGAAGAAGAAGAAGAAGGAGAACAACAACAACAACAACAACAACAAGACGAAGAACAACAACAACAACAATAACAACAAAGGTGAATCATACACTAACAATGGAACACACGAAATGCAATATCAAACTTTGTATGCATATACATATATTACAAAAATACAAATTATATTAAATCACTCACACTGGCATTCTACCATTCGCGATCAACACAATCCTTATCATCGGGCAAAAAAGGAGCACACTACATCAACACAATCCTTATCATCGGGCAACAGGAGCACACTACATCAACACAATCCTTATCATCGAGCAACAGGAGCACACTACATCAACACAATCCTTATCATCGAGCAGCAGGAGCTCACTACATCAACACAATCCTTATCATCGGGCAACAGGAGCACACTACATCAGCACAATCCTTATCATCGAGCAACAGGAGTACACTACATCAACACAATCCTTATCATCGGGCAACAGGAGCACACTACATCAACACAATCCTTATCATCGGGCAACAGGAGCTCACTACATCAACACAATCCTTATCATCGGGCAACAGGAGCTCACTACATCAACACAATACTTGTCATCGGGCAACAGGAGCTCACTACATCAACACAATCCCTGTCATCGGGCAACAGGAGCTCACTACATCAACACAATCCTTATCATCGGGCAACAGGAGCTCACTACATCAACACAATCCTTGTCATCGGGCAACAGGAGCTCACTACATCAACACAATCCTTATCATCAGGCAACAGGAGCTCACTACATCAACACAATCCTTGTCATCGGGCAACAGGAGCTCACTACATCAACACCAGTCGGACGCTCTCTCTCCAAAGATTTGGTGGGAGGGGGGAGGAATGGAGGGAGAGAGGTAGAAATTAAGGGGGAGCAATCCACATCGAATGGTGGTGTTTTACAAATTTAAGCTTACTGTGTTCAGATCGGATTAAATGATCCGATTTACCAGAGAATTAATTAAAGCTTGTGCTAATCTAACCATTTCATCAAAGTTAAAATCATGCTATTACTAGAATCCATCAAATACAAGTGCATCAGCTTGAAAAAAACAGGGGAAAAAAGCTTGGGAATATGAACACATTCAAGTTATGCAGGTGTCAGAAAAATCTAAATCAATTTTGCAGTTTACCTGAGGGTTTCATTGGGAACGTAGTTTAACGATTACAGGGCTACAACTCTTGGTGGGGAGCAAGCCACTAATAAATTAAAAGTACCCGCTGTTCGCTCCCTTCTAAAGGTGGTTGTTCTGCCAGCGAATTATTATACATATTGGTTAGATTCCATTTTGAAAACTTGTATGACAAGCAAAACGGTTAATTTTAACAACGTTGTAATGAAATCAGCACAGTTTGCCAGTTACGCCACCCCAAACCTCAATCTTGTCCTCTTCCACACCCTGGCAGAGCCCATCATGATTGGTTGATAGGTACCCAGCCACACGGGTTGATAGGTACCCAGCCTTACTGCTTGATATGCACCCAGCCACACTTGTTGATAGGTACCCAGCCACACTGGTTGATATGTACCCACCCACACTGGTTGATAGGTACCCAGCCAGACATTTTACCCTGCCGCCGTAATGGTTCAATGAACTGCACACACACACACACACGCGCGCGCGCGCGCGCGCGCACCAGAAGTTAAAAAGTTACCGGTAGAGTATTTAATGCAGACTGTCACTGGCCTGTGGCAGGACCAGTAATGACAGGCAGAAAAGAAGATAAAACAACACGAGTCATCAAATAAATTTTAAAAAAGCTTTCCAATTTATTTTGAAAGTTTTTGACAATGTAAAACAAGGCTAATTGTAATTCACTTTACTTACAATTTTAGGCGGTTGTCTTGGGGTAGGATATAATTTGTTTTGATGTTCCATTTTCTCTGTCGTGCCTTGTAACAAATAAAGGCTGATCACCTGGTATAGGCAGAGGTCTCAGAGGACATTACATTCAGAGAAAAGAAGACAGTTTGTATCATTGTGAAATGAAACTTTTTAAATACGACATTATGTTTGCTGTTTATTGCTGCCTATAATGTCTGTTGATTTATTTTTGTTCTTGTTGAAGGGATTAATGTATTCCAATGTATATAGTACATAAACAGTTCAACACAGGAGAGTGTTATCATAGCATCTAGTTTTAGTTTTATTTACTGGCTGTGCAATACAGCACTTTGTTGTTGTATACAGGCTGTGTAATGCAGCACTTTGTTGTTGTGTAATGCTATGTAATTGCATGTTTCTAACAGCTAAAATAATACTATTTAAATAAATATTTTAAAGGTTTATACAAATTTAAAACTGAACATTTGGTGTTGGTTTTACATTAAAATGTCACTGATAGAATAAATAAGGAATGAAGGGAGATGAAGTAGAGGTTACAGGGACAACTTTATAAACATTCTTTCAGTAAACAAACAAAAGAAGCCACAAAATAACAAATGTAATCTTAAAAATGCAATATGAATGTAAAAGAGGTACCATCATGCAAGATAAGAACACGAGTATTCACAATTGTTTAGGCCTACTAATGCTAAAGTATGCTAAGTATTTTAATCTTAAAATCTGCTCAGGTTATTTTAAAACGTGCAATGCTTGAATATTTTGACTATTACTCATCTATTATTATAACTATGGATTCTTTGTCTTGCCTCTTTTCTATCATTTCTTTCTTTGTTGGAGTTCTGTTGGGAAGAACTGTTTTGTTGTCTCTTCTGTTGTGTCCGCCTGATGAAGACTTTAGCTCCAACATTTGCATTGTGCCGTTTTGTCTTGTCTTTGTAACAATTAGCATTCCTTGACTGTGGATATTTGTTTCTCATTATAATACACTACCAAGTTAATACCTTCGGAAACATACGAAGCTAATTTATAAAATGAAAATCTGGCTTTGTGTTCCAATAACTCATCTTTCTTGCCTTGCCCGAATTAATTCTACCTTCTTGTTTTATTCATCTTTGGTATAAGATTATTACAGAAAAGCAAAAATTTATTTTTAATAACTCTTGAAGAACTTCTTCTGCGTCACGTGTTTTTTAAAATTATAACGTTAGCGAAGAAAATTATGACGGCATCTACTGATCTAGAGTTTTTCATAGCAAACTTCCTGTGCCAAGTATGACTTCCCCTGTTCGTTTTGGTTTTGTGTAGCTGCTTTGCAGATTGAGTACTTATATTGATCTGTTATGGAGAACGAAGACAGTCCAGTGCTGCCTGAGGTGAAGCTAGAGATTGACATTGCTGAGGGACCAGTGGTAGACTGGATGAGATTGCAAGCGTGGCATGCGCAAGGTGAGTTGGCTCTGCTATTGAGGAGTTCCCTGAAAATGGAAACTGACAGTTTACAACTACAGCCAGTACAGGACAGTTAAGATCAACGTCGTGTTATCTGTACGCAATAATTTAATGTACAGTCACAATGAAAGCTTAGTCATTCTCCTGTTACCGTCAATTGAATTGGAGGGCTCATTATTTGTTTTGTTTTTTTCTTTGTTCAAAATTTATTTTACTACAATGTAAATAGCATTTTTTTTTTTATTTTGAGATGCCACAAAGTGGTGGCAAATGTTAACATCAGAGCTCCCTAAAAAGTGTCATTCACAGAAAAGGGTTAGGATAAGGGTTATATTAGCACATCCACTAACAGTTATTATGATTTTTCCTTACCTTTTGTGTGGACTGTGCAGTGAATGAGTACAGGGTGCTAATCTTAACTATGGCAACGTTATTTCTGCATGATTGTTTTAATAGGATATCATAAAATAGACCAGTACTTTGTTACTCTTTGATTGTACTTTGGAAGTGTATTGACTGTGTCGCCTGTTATATTTAGGTGAGAGGAAAAGATTTAAATTCTTACGTTCTGACTTTTCAGATCATCACTGTGCTTGCTGTCAGGAACTATTCACATAAAACTTAACAGCTGGTTGTTTTTTGTTGTTGTTTTTTTAAATAGAAATTGCAGGAAGAGAAAGTCATCATGTTTCTCACAGCAGCAGTGAACAGATTGTCAGAAGTACCGCTAATATGATTGGCAGTGAGTTCTACATAAAAGAAGAATCAGAAAGCAAGACAGCACCTGACATTGACATGATCGAGCCACATATCTCACTGTTGTATAAAGTGAATACAGATCCTGACTGTGACACTGAGGAATATGGTAAATATGTTTGTGTATTATCGTAATGATTGTCATGGGCTTTTGGGTCATGATTTTTTTTTTAAACCATATTGTGATTGTAGCTGAAATGCTTGACAAATTTGCTTCTCTAGGTCTCACTTAAATATAGAACAGGCTGTGAGCTCAATAACTTGCTTTATGTGCCATTGAAAAAAAAAATCAATTCCAGAAGGCACTGCCATTATGTGTTTGCTGATTTCTTTGTTACAGAAAGCAGTGGGCCATTGGAAACGAAAACAGTGCGTGTTAAGACAGAGACACAGAGATACATTGATATACATTCAGTGGAACCTGAGGTAATAATAGAGCTTGATGTATTTTATACAAATCAACACAATAACTGTGTAGCGTAGTAATCCAAATGTACTGATAGTTGTTGTAAAGTAATATATGCTCTCATTATTTATTCCAGGAGCCACATGACTCAGAGTTGTGTAAAGTGAAGACAGAGCCTGACAGCGATACAGAGGGATACAGTAAGTATATTAGTGTTTCATACTTAACAATAATTCTCATGTTGGTATCTATATTGTGATTGTGGCTTTGGTGCTGTTTACATGCATGTGTGCCAATGAACAAGGTTTTAATTCTACTAGTGGCAGGAACATTTCTTATGGGTAGGAATTTTTTGTGGTGTGAACCCCATAGTAATTCAGGCTTGATTGATCAAAAACTGCTCTTTTGTTTTATGATTAAAAATTAAGAAGTAAATAAATAAATGGATGCTAAATGTGCCTTATTATTAAATGGGACTTAGAGTGGTGATCTGCAAACAACATACATGCTCATGTGATACAGAAGACTGAGAGACTGACTGAAAGTGAGACTTAATTCATCTATCAAATGTACATAGAAATTCTCCTTTGGGATGCACAAATATAGTAAATGTAAAATGTAGAATATCTTTAAAAGAATGACATGCAGAAACAAAAAAAAAATAAATAGTGCAATACATAAAATAAATTAAAACAACTACTGTCCCACACTCCAAACATACTTGCGTTGTACACTCCTGCATACACCCAGTTACACCATCCCAAACAACCACAGGCATACGACGCATGCAACCTTTGCTCATAATCATCACATGCTAAGCCAAATCACAAAATAGGACCGTTTGAAAAATTAACATACACAAACACACACACACACATACCAGACATATAAAGATCCACAATGCACAGTTTTCACAACAACTAATTCTGTAGTAGGCACTGTATATCGACTATATGCTAGATCATACACGCACGCAGTACACACACACACACACTGGCACGCTATTTGACACTCACATAAATTACACGTGCACACACATTCACACACTCACGCAGGCAGGCAAACATTCTCGCTGTTTAGCTAACTTTATCAGACTAAGTGATCAGAATTCATAAAGTCAAGGAATAGCGTTTGTTAGTCAAATGGCGCTCTGCAGAAAGTACCGGGGGAACCTGTCAGTCCTTGCATGGTGACTGATAAGCCTGACGGATCTGGAGGAGGTCTGCACCAGCAGCTCGTCACACAGCGGATGGGTTGTGTCGCACTGCTTTCGCCTCGAAGTGCGCCTGAAAGTCAAAGATAGGTCTGCCGATAAGCTTGCCAGCAGTCTTTGTGACCTTTGCCAACCTGGCCTTGTCCTGCTGTTTTAGGCTGCCGAAGAAGCACAGGCTGTTGTAGGTCAGTACGGACTCCACCATCAGCTCGTAGAAAAGTTCCCACACCCTGGAGCTCACATTAAAGGCATTCATCCTGCTCATAAAGTAGAGGCATTGGTTGGCCTTCTTGAGGAGCTGCAGAGTGTTGGGGACCAGTCAAACTTGTTATCAATGATGGAGCCCAAGTACTTGTACTGGTCCACACCTCACCCCAATTACCAGTGGGTCGAGTGTCAGAGCGCTCCTCCTGTAATCTCCTTTGTGTTAGAGACTTTGAGGAGGAGATTGTTGTCATCACACCACCTGACAAGGTTTTCTACGGAGCAGCGGTACGAGCTCTCGCTCGTTGTGATAAGGCCGGTCAAGGATGTGTCATCAAAAAAACTTTACTTGGGGAGGTGTCTTCAGCGGTACAACGACAGTCAGCCGTGTAGAGGGTGAAGAGTGGTGGTGATAGGACGCAGCCCTGAGGAACCCATTTGTTGGTGTGAACATATCCCGATGCCTTCACAGCGATGGACGACCTAATCACCCGGGCGTTGTGGCCTGTTTGTGAGAAAGGAGCAGAGCAATCTGATGATCAAGGGTGTTGGCGTCCATTTTCATCAGTTTCTGCATCATCAGGTGAGGCTGGATGGTGTTGAAAGCTGATGAAAAATCCAGGAAAAAATTATGGCATATGACTTTGGCCTCTCTAGGTGCCCCAACACATTGTGGACTACGGTGATGATGGTGTCTTCGGTGTTTCTGTGAGAGCGTGTAGGCGAACTGCATGGGGTCATGGAGTGGGCGCGTTTCCCCAAGCAGCTTTGAAGAGCAATGCGCTCAGGGCACTTAAAGGAAATGGAGGTAAGAGCGACAGGGCGATTGTCATTCAGGATTGCGGGAGAGGAGGTTTTTGGGGACAGGGATAAGGTTGGAACACTCCAAAGGGGTGGGATGTGTCCAGTGTCCAACGACTCCTGGAACAGGATGGTGAACACTGGGGCAAAGGAGTCATGGCAATACTTGAGCACAGCTCCTGGAACGTCATCTGGGCCACAAGCGCTCCTAGGGTTCACTGCCCAAAGCGCCGACTCACCGCTTCTTCCATTAGGACCTCCCTCCTGTTGCCTCTCTTACTCAGGTCAGCCAGAGTACTTGCTCGCTTAGATGAGAAGTCAGTGGTGTCAAAGCGGGCGTAGAAGGTGTTTAGGTCATTCGTCAACCTCTGCTGGTCCTCTACATTCAAGGTCCTCTTGCACAGCTTATAGATAGTCATAGTCTGTAGGTTGCTCCACGGTTTCCTGAGATTGTTGGAGGCGAAGCTGTCTTCGACCTTGTCTCTGAACTTCCGCTTGTTGTTTAGGGTCACCCTTCTGACTTCCTTCTGCAGCTTCTTCAAGTCATCTGGATTTTCCTCGCTGAACGCCTTCTTCCTCTTCATCAGGATGTCTGCTACCTCCTTTGTCATTCAAGCTTGTTGCTTGGGTAGGTCATCACCTCTCTAGTTAACACCAAAATGTCGATACAGAACTGGACATAGGAGGTGATGATGATGTTGACCTTTTCATCTAGCGACTACCCATCCAGCAGAGCGTCCCAGTCAGTGCACTCCTACCAACACAACAAACACATTTTCATCTGTCAAACATGTGGTGTAAAGAAAAGTGGCCATTAGAAAACAGAAAGGAAATCAAATTTTAATTTTGGGAGATTTTTATTTTTTTAATTTTAAATTGACTGCATCTCACACCATTATTGAGGAGTGGGAGGAAACTAAAGTACCTGGAGAAAACACTGGTGACCTGTAAAGTCTTGGATCTAAGTCATAGACATTCATCCTCTGCAGGGTGACCTGAAAAGTCTTGTATCTAAGTCATAGACATTCATCCTCTGCAGGGTGACCTGAAAAGTCTTGTATCTAAGTCATAGACATTCATCCTCTGCAGGGTGACCTGAAAAGTCTTGTATCTAAGTCATAGACATTCATCCTCTGCAGGGTGACCTGTAAAGTCTTGTATCTAAGTCATAGACATTCATCCTCTGCAGGGTGACCTGAAAAGTCTTGTATCTAAGTCATAGACATTCATCCTCTGCAGGGTGACCTGTAAAGTCTTGTATCTAAGTCATAGACATTCATCCTCTGCAGGGTGACCTGTAAAGTCTTGTATCTAAGTCATAGACATTCATCCTCTGCAGGGTGACCTGTAAAGTCTTGTATCTAAGTCATAGACATTCATCCTCTGCAGGGTGACCTGTAAAGTCTTGGATCTAAGTCATAGACATTCATCCTCTGCAGGGTGACCTGAAAAGTCTTGGATCTAAGTCATAGACATTCATCCTCTGCAGGGTGACCTGTAATGTCTTGTATCTAAGTCATAGACATTCATCCTCTGCAGGGTGACCTGTAAAGTCTTGGATCTAAGTCATAGACATTCATCCTCTGCAGGGTGACCTGTAAAGTCTTGTATCTAAGTCATAGACATTCATCCTCTGCAGGGTGACCTGTAAAGTCTTGGCTCTAAGTCATAGACATTCATCCTGTGCAGGGTGACCTGAAAAGTCTTGTATCTAAGTCATAGACATTCATCCTCTGCAGGGTGACCTGTAAAGTCTTGGATCTAAGTCATAGACATTCATCCTCTGCAGGGTGACCTGTAAAGTCTTGGATCTAAGTCATAGACATTCATCCTCTGCAGGGTGACCTGTAAAGTCTTGGCTCTAAGTCATAGACATTCATCCTCTGCAGGGTTTGTACTCTCAAATGTTGGCATAGAAAACCAGCAGTGCTACTGTTATCACCCATCATACATTTGCTGACTTCTTTGTTACAGAAAACACTGACCCATTGGAAACAACAGTGCTACTGCTATCACCCATGATACATTTGCTGATTTCTTTGTTACAGAAAGCACTGACCCATTGGAAACAACAGTGCTACTGCTATCACCCATGATACATTTGCTGACTTCTTTGTTACAGAAAACACTGACCCATTGGAAACAACAGTGCTACTGCTATCACCCATGATACATTTGCTGACTTCTTTGTTACAGAAAACACTGACCCATTGGAAACAACAGTGCTACTTTTATCACCCATGATACATTTGCTGATTTCTTTGTTACAGAAAACGCTGACCCATTGGAAACAAAGATGTTATGGGTGAAGCCCGAGAGGTACATAGATATACTTCCAATGGAGTCTGAGGTAATAATGGAACTTGCCGTCTCTTTTACAAATTTTCCACACAATAACTATGACGATGTGGTACAGTAATCCAATAATAATAAGAAAATAATAATGATAGTTATAATAATACAAGGATGAACAAGAACAGCTGGTACAGAGGCTTGACACCATCTTCAGAGCCTAAGAAAAGGAGAAGATCAAAGTGAGGACCAGCATCAACACGGACATCCAAGGCCAATCCCTTAACATAGTGCATAGCTTCAAATATTTAGGAGACAGTGGGTCCCGACAGGAAGTCCTCTCCAAGATCGCGCAAACAACTGCTGCCCTGGCAAGGTTGAAGCCCATTTGAAAAGACAGAATCATCAGTCTACATTCCAAGGTAAGACTGCTGCACTCCCTTGTCATCTCCATCTTCC
The DNA here is from genome assembly GCA_036898135.1 of Oncomelania hupensis. Classification (NCBI taxonomy): domain Eukaryota; kingdom Metazoa; phylum Mollusca; class Gastropoda; order Littorinimorpha; family Pomatiopsidae; genus Oncomelania; species Oncomelania hupensis. The sequence goes on along the minus strand of CM072522.1, from coordinate 60,722,625 downwards.
TATACGCTTGTGAAACATGGACCTCTGGGTATTTCTTTTACCCATCACATCACCAAAGCCGAAGTCTGACAGATCATCACACAAGCCATTGGGCAACATGATGACATGCTCACAGTGGTGAAGAAACGGAAACTCCGATGGTATGGCCACGTCACCAGAACATCAGGCCTTGCAAAAGCCATCCTTCAAGGCTCGATGCATGGAAGCAGAAGAAGATGGAGACAGAAAAACAGGTGGAAGGACAACATTCGAGAATGGACTGGCTTGACCCTGAGCGAAGCCACGAGAGTTGCTGAGGACAGAGAAAGATGGAGTACGCTGGTTAAAAGATCATCTGTGTTGGCCCAACGACCTTCGAGTAACGGGATAGGATAGGAAGTGGGTTACGAAGGACACATTTTCCTTGATAGTTTCTTGATGCAGGATTCCCAGTCAGCTGCCAAGAATCAATGACAAGAAACTCCTGAAACTAATGATTCAGAATAGCAAAGAAAGTGACACATTTCCCATATCATTTTCTTGGTAAGAAAGATAGATGAAATCTTTATTTTATTTTACATTTAAGTTATTCAGATATTGAATAACATACAAAGTCAAAATGGAGATGGTGATGTAATCGCTGACCGTGACGATGAATGATGATGATGAAGACGATGATGTGTATGACGGTGATGATGAAGATGATGCCTACTATGACGATGATGAGAATGTTCGTTTCGTCGTAGGCCTTAGCCTTTCTTGATGCCACTACAAAGGGTTAGAACTCTGCCCTCTCAAAGTAACTACAGCGTCGTCGGCTTCCAATTATTTTTGACAGTAATGTCGACCTAGACGACCGACGAACCTCAATGAAGACTGCAAAGATGATTAACATGAAGCGGCGATTTAAGCAAAAAGGGATGACGATCCTTTCTTCGGCTCTCCATCCTGTAAGCCTTCGTGGACCACCATTAGAGTACTTACGATGCGTAGCTAAAAGCAGACGTTGCAGACTCACTCTCGTTAAAATCGCATGAAACGTCAACGACTATGATGCGATTGCAGAGCCCTCAACAGCACTTGAATACGACCGACCTCTATGCCCAATGGCTCGGCGACGACTATTAATGAGGATATTTTGGGGAAAATGCGGAAAGGGTCATCAGTACATTAAAGGTTGGGCACTGAGTACATAGGGTGGACTGAGAATAGGGACACAAAGAGACTCTCCACCCGGACATCTGCAACATCCTTGTGTCCATCAGCGCCCTGCTGCTGGACAGAAACACAGACACAGGCCTACATGTCTATAGTGTTAACGGGTTATTCATATGGTTTCTTTTTTTCATAATAAAATTTAGTTGAATTTAGGTTTGAAATGCAAACCATAAAAACAATGAATTCAAATGAACTAGATTGAAGCATTTTCGATGAATGCAACAACTACCATTAATTCCACCACACTCCACCTCACCCCTCCTCTCTCTCTTTCTCTCTCTCTCTCTCTCTCTCTCTCTCTCTCTCTTTCTCTCTCTTTTACTCCATAATGCACACACAGAGACAAATATTCGATACTCACAAGGAATAAGAACTTTCCCTGGTGACTGGTTATTCCAACTATTTCTAGACATGCATGTAACGTATACACAACAACCTGTTGATCCAATTCTGGGTACCAATTTTGGTCGCCACACAATGAACATCAAGGCGATTTTACTTGTTGAGACCTCAAAAAAACCATCTAAAGTCTAACTGCCGATACAATTATGGATTTTTGAACCGTATGAGAACATCTAAGGAGATTCATATATAATGCCAACCAACTACATGTGCAAATTGAAAACTAATAAAGTTATTTGCAGCAGAAGAGTGATTAGCTATAAAACAATAAATCCACGCCACAGGCACCTGAATTGAGAAATTAATACAGGTCCACGACACTCTGGTTGTTATTGCAAATTAACATATCCTCGTAATTGTTAGGACTGAAGTAGGCTTATTTTAACTATTATCAAGAAACTCAACACATTGTTGTTGTGATAATGGTATAATAATAATAATAATAATAATAATAATCGATTATATTAATACAGAATTCTAAATAGTTAGTCATTGTATATAGGGGTCAGCGGACTGCAAAGATCCGAATCAGGACCACTTTGATGATGATGATGAAAATGAACACTGTATAGTGTATTTCTTTGTAAATCTTGGTGTTTTTTTTTCAGATTCCAAATGCATGTGCCACACAACTGCTTACTGTCAACACAACACTACAGTCATTATCGGTCAAGTTCTCTTCTGCTCCAGTCACTCCCCACAGTGAAGTCAGTCTCAAAGATCATGAGTGTAGAAGAGAGACAAAGCTGCAACAGAAGACCAGAGAGCAAAAGAAACTTGTGCGTGATTGTAATAAAACTTTCACTGAAACTGGCCATTTGAAGGTACATAAGCTTATACATACAGGAGAGAAGAATCATGAGTGTGATGTTTGTAATAAAGCTTTCACTCAGGCTGGCAGTTTGAATAAACATAAGCTTATACATACAGGAGAGAAGAATCATGTGTGTAATGTTTGTAATAAAGCTTTCACTCGTGCTGGTGATTTGAAGAAACATAAGCTTGTGCATACAGGAGAGAAGAATCATGTTTGTGATGTTTGTAATAAAGCTTTCACGGAGGCTAGCAATTTAAAGGTACATAAGCTTACACATACAGGAGAGAAGAATCATGTGTGTGATGTTTGTAATAAAGCTTTCACTCAGGCTGGCAGTTTGAATAAGCATAAGCTTATACATACAGGAGAGGAGAATAATGTGTGTGATGTTTGTAATAAAGCTTTCACTCAGGCTCGCCATTTGAAGGAACATAAGCTTATACATACAGGAGAGAAGAATCATGTGTGTGATGTTTGTAGTAAAGCTTTCACTCAGGCGGGCAGTTTGAATAAACATAAGCTATTACATACAGGAGAGAAGAATCATGTTTGTGATGTTTGTAATAAAGCTTTCCCTGAGGCTAGCAATTTAAAGGTACATAAGCTTACACATACAGGAGAAAAGAATCATGTGTGTGATGTTTGTAATAAAGCTTTCACTCAGGCTGGCAGTTTGAATAAACATAAGCTTATACATACAGGAGAGAAGAATAATGTGTGTGATGTTTGTAATAAAGCTTTCACTCAGGCTCGCCATTTGAAGGAACATAAGCTTATACATACAGGAGAGAAGAATCGTGTGTGTAATGTTTGTAGTAAAGCTTTCACTCAGGCGGGCAGTTTGAATAAACATAAACTTATACATACAGGAGAGAAGAATCATGTGTGTAATGATTGTAATAAAGCTTTCACTTGTGCTGGTGATTTGAAGAAACATAAGCTTATACATTTTGCTCCTCTCTGAAAATCCTTTTCGGGAAGAGAGGGGACTATAAACTGAAGCTTATACATACAGGAGAGAAGAATCATGTTTGTGATGTTTGTAATAAAGCTTTCACTGAGGCTAGCAATTTGAAGGTACATAAGCTTATACATACAGGAGAGAAGAATCATGTGTGTAATGTTTGTAATAAAGCTTTCACTCAGGCTGGCAGTTTGAAGGAGCATAAGCTTATACATACGGGAGAGAAGAATCATGTGTGTGATGTTTGTAATAAAGCTTTCACTCAGGCTCGCAGTTTGAAGGAACATAAGCTTATACATACAGGAGAGAAGAATCATGTGTGTGATGTTTGTAATAAAGCTTTCACTCAGGCTTTCAATTTGAAGAGACATATGCTTAGACATAGAGGAGAGAAGAATCATGTGTGTGATGTTTGTAATAAAGCTTTCACTCAGGCTCCCAGTTTGAGGTTACATAAGCTTATACACACTGGAAAGATGAATCATGTGTGTGATGTTTGTAATAAAGCTTTCACTCAAGCTGGTCATTTGAAGAAACATAAGCTTATACATACAAGAGAAGAATCATGTGTGTGATGTTTGTAATAAAGCTTGCATTAGGGCTAAAAATTTGAAGGAACATAAGCTTATACATACAGGAGAGAAGAATCATGTGTGAGACTTGTAATAAAGCGTTGGTTAGCGTATTGAAGAAACACAAGTTGACACATTCTAGACACAAAAATTCACATGTTTGACGTTTTTAAGAAAATCTTTTCTTTCAGTTTGCAAGTTGAAGAGACATACACTTACATGTTCAGAAGAGAAAAATCATGTTTGTACATACAGGAGAGAAGAATCATGTGTGTGATGTTTATAATAAAGCTTTCCCTCAGGCTCGCAGTTTGAAGGAACGTTAGCTTATACATACAGGAGAGAAGAATCATGTGTGAGACTTGTAATAAAGCTTTCACTTTGGTTAGCGATTTGAAGAAACACAAGTTGACACATTCTAGACACAAAAATTCACATGTTTGACGTTTTTAAGAAAATCTTTTCTTTCAGTTTGCAAGTTGAAGAGACATACACTTACATGTTCAGAAGAGAAAAAAAAATCATGTTTGTGATTTTGTATTAAGTCTTTCCCTGTGGCTGACGATTTGAAGCAACACATGTTGATAAATATTGAAGTGAAAATGTATGTGACATATGTGTAATATCTAATGCTTTTATTCATGCTGACAGTTTGATGAATCACAGTTGGTACATACAGAAAAGACAATTAGCGGTTGTGCAGTAATGCTTTTATTTAAATTGAGAACTTGAAGTAGCTTCCATAACATGCTGGATGCAAAAAAGAAGATAAAAACAGCACAATGAGTCATCAAGTAAAACCAAGCTTTCCAGTTCATTTTGAAAGTTTTTCTCAATGTAAAATAAGTCTAAATGCCTATAACTCTTGACAGCCTCTTTCAACCAAGTTGGTTCAGCTCTTTGCAGTCTTGACAGCAATTCTATATATTGGCTCCAATAATATTGTGAACATTGTTCAAATTAAAATTTAAACATAGTATCCCAAACATTTTCTGGGGGAAAAATGGTGTGAAATGTATGTAATATGTTGAATGCTGTCAGTAAATATTATGGGTAACATTTAACCATTGAATGCAAAGAGACAACATTTATGCTAGGAGTTTGATGTATCACCAGTTGTCACATAGGCCTACTATAAAGACAAATTATGCATGTGATAAGTGTTGACTCAAGTTGAGTACTAAAAGAAGCATAGATTGAGAAATGTGGAGTAGAAAATATAATACATTTGTGATCCCTGGAATTGCTCCATTGTATAGCATGGAATGTTTGTAACACACATTGTATGGCATGGGATGTTTGTAACACACATTGTATAGCATGGGATGTTTGTAACATACATTGTATAGCATGGGTTGTTTGTAACCAACATTGTATGGCATGGGATGTTTGTAACCACCATTGTATGGTATGGGATGTTTGTAACCACCATTATATGGCATGGGATGTTTGTAGCACACATTGTATGGCATGGGATGTTTGTAACAAACATTGTATGGCATGGAATGTTTGTAACCACCATTGTATGATATAGGACCTTTGTGATACCAGTTATATGATGTGTAGCATTTTACCATTGATTGTAAAGGAGACAACAAGAGAGTCACCCTGCTGTTAGATTGCTTATTTCAGGATCGATTGTACATGACTATGGATGTGATGAGTTACTGCATGTAGGTATGCATGTGAAAAATGTAGATAAAAGCTGTCCTTTTGTGTTATTGCTAATCAGATCCTTTTTACTATTACTTCTTGCTTGCTACAGCTACAGGAGCTAATAAAGGAGATCTCTAGTGTTCCAGGATTGCATTCCACAACAATTTTAATTGAATGGATTAATAAAACGTAATGTATACTATCTAAGTAACACTTTTGTTTAAAAATTAATATAGTGTTACTATTTATGTATTATTACTTTATTTGACCTATTATGTAAAATATGTTATTCTGTAAAATATTATTAACCTGGGTAACAATGTTATTATAATTTCTTTTGTCATTGACTTCACTTAGAGAATTAGTTGGTTGTTTTGATGTCACCTTTTCTCTCCCCCATCCCTTGTAGCAAATAAAGCCCAAATGCCCGGTATAAACAGTAGTCTCAGAGGATACTAAACTTGTAAAAGAAGACAGCTTGTATCATTGTCAAATTATGCTTTATAATTATGACATGATTTTATTGTGTATTGCTGACTATGATGTCTGTTGAATTCTGTCTATCTATCTATCTATCTATCTATCTATCTATCTATCTATCTATCTATCTATCTATCTATCTATCTATCTATCTATCTATCTATCTATCTATCTATCTATCTATCTATCTATCTATCTATCTATCTATCTATCTATCTATCTATCTATCTATCTATCTATCTATCTATCTATCTATCTATCTATCTATCTATCTATCTATCTATCTATCTATCTATCTATCTATCTATCTATCTATCCATCTATCTATATAATACGCTTACAGATACAGGAGAGAAGAATCATGTGTGTAATATTGGTAATAAAGCTTTCACTCTGGCCCATCCCCCTGAAGGGCTGCCGGGGGTTTCAGTATAAATAGTATCCCCACATTCTGGAAATTTAGCGCATTAAATTCCCACTGTCGCTGTCTTTTTCCTTTCTTCTTTCTCATTCCTACTCTGTTCTATCAATCTGCTACACTACTTCTTCGATAGACAAGTCACCTACCTTTTTTCTTGAAAAATCTTCTGGGACAAAACTCCTCATTTGTGTGTAAGGTGATAAAAGGCGCATTATTCCATTTTTTAAAAAAAATACTATTGTTGCTGTTTTGTTATTGTTGTTGTTGTTGTTGTTATTATTATTATTATTATTATTATTATTATTATTATTATTATAAGAATTGACCAATTGGAGAATATTTCAGTGATAATAAATACGTATGACATACATGTAAAACGCACATCAACAACAACTACACAAGTAGTAAAGCTACATTGTAATACTATAGAATAATAAATACGTATGACATACATGTAAAACACACATCAACAACAACCACACAAGTAGTAAAACTACAGGGTAATACTATAGAATAAAAAAAAATAAGCACATTTATTTATTTAAACCTTTGGATGAGAGTGTAAACCGAGGTCTAGTCTGTGCACGCACGCATTCCATCGCATGGACTTTAAAGATCCGGACGCTCGTGTTCTAGACGGTTGATTGCCGGCTACACAAATATCCCAGCACGCACTAGGTCCCTTCACCTCATCCCCGGTCGCCCTGGATTGTGCTCAGTCCTGTGGGCATTATAGACTATGCGCCCAAAGGTTGGAAGGGGGTGCCTTGGGTGGTTCGAGTTAAATCCTGTATCAGCCATACAGTGCCTGGACCCAGCTCTTGAGCTGGTAACGCATTATATAAAAGTGGTTAACCTTCCCCGATGGACCTAGCTAAAAAAAAAAAAAAAAAAAATTAACCCCAGCCATCGTAATTTAACAGTTTTGCTTATAATCCATTGAAATTGAATGACTTTGAAAATGGATAATTTCTGCACATATTGACCAAATTTTTCATGTTTATTTTTATAAATATCATTACAAATAAACAACAAATTTTTGATTTAAATAAATAAATAAAATAGTCTATTATTTGGAGGCATACGAAACTAAATTATTAAATGACAATCTGGCTTTGTGATTACGTTTTTTTCCGAAAGCTCCTCTTTCTAGGCTAGCCCGTATTAATTCTTTGAATTATGTATAAGTAGCTGCTTATTATATTCATATTTAACACGTGTTTTTAAAGATAAACATTATTATATTTATAATAACTTTTAAACAAATCTTTTGCGTCAAGTCAGTTCTGCTAAAGCGTTAGCAAAGGAAATTATTTCGCAAGAGTTTTTTTTTTTTGTTGTTGTATTTTTTAAAAATAAAATTCGGTGTCAGTTTACTTTTCCCTGTTCATGTTGAGTTTGACTTGAGCAGTTGTTTTGCACGTTAAGAGCTTACATTACTCTGTTATGGAGGACGAAGACAGTCCAATGCTGTCTGAGGTAAAGCTGGAGATTGACATTGCTGAGGAACCAGTGGTAGACTGGATGAGATTGCAAGCGTGGCATGCACAAGGTGAGTCGGAACCGGTAATTAAACATTTACTGAACATGGAAATTTTACGAATTGTCTACAGCCAGTACCGTACAGAACATTAAGATCGACATCATGGTATCTGTACATAAAAAATAATGTCCACGCCAGTCAAAATGGCTCATCTTGTTTTTCTTCGATCAAAATTTATTTGACTTAAATGTCATTTGATTTTATCTTCTCAGATGTTACAAAAGTGGTGGCAAATGTTAACATCAGGGCTCCTTTGAAAAAAAATTCACTAAAAAGGATTAGGATAAATATATAATGGTTCATCATTGCAGGGGCGTCGCACACGGGGGGGGGGGGGGGGGGCAAGGGGGGCACCTGCCCCCCCAATAATTTGGCCAAAAAAAAAAAAGAAAGAGAGAGAGAAAGAAGAAAAGAAGAAGTAAGAAGAAGAAGAAGAAGATTTCAAACGATAGAGGAAGGCAGGAAGAATCAATAATTAAAAAAATCACCATATTTTTAAACCGTAGTGTAAAGGGCTAACGTACGAAATAATATTACAATAATCTATTAGCATGTGCCTGTGTTTCACAACAAAATATTTCGTGGCGCTAACGCAATCACCGGGCAGCAGAGCTGGCTTTCGCTGTTTGAAAGAAGTGTCATTTCATCACGCAAAGAGCAAAATTAACAAAACAATGGAATCGTCTGTTTTACAGGTTTGTTGATATCAATTATTTACTTTAGTCTGTAATATTAGTAAGACAAGGGTGAATGTGCAAGTGTCAATAAATAGTTGAGATGCGCAATATTTTTTAATTTAGATTTAGTTTGTTGATAGGCCTACATGTGCACGTGCTTTGATCGCAAAAGGGGAAAAAAAAGGACCCGTTCGCTTTTCTGGGGACAGATAACGTGGTCTTGACTGCTTTGATTATTACACCACCACCCCCACCCCCCACCCCCCATTATAGGTTTCACTTGGTTGGTTTGTTTGTTTGTTTGTTTTGTTTGTTTATGTGTCCGCGAATAGATCTCCGATGTTTGTGGACTGAACTAGCTGAGATTTTGTTCATGGACTACTAGTATGATCATCTCGATCCTTCCCAAAATCCAAGGTCACAGCTAGGTCAAAAAGGTCAAAACCTGACCTTTGGCTCCTTTTTTGGTCTGTAAAAAGATCTCTGGTGTTTGTAGACCAAATGACGTCCCGCTTGTCAGCCCCCCCCCCCCCCCCCCCACCTCCCCGTCGACAGGGTTGCCCCCCCAATATTTTGGACCGTGCGACGCCCCTGCATTGAAAAGGACTAGGATAATGGTTCATCAAAGAAAAGGATTAGAATAATGGTTCATCACAGAAAAGCATTAGGATAATGGTTCATCACAGAAAAGGATTAGGATAATGGTTCATTACAGAAAAAGAATAGGATAATGGTTCATCACAGAAAAGGATTAGGATAATGGTTCATCACAGAAAAGAATTAGGATAATGGTTAGGTTTAGCCCACCCACCCTCACACTAACACAATAGTTTGTTTTGTCCTGACCTTTCTGTGGATTGTGCAATGAATGAGTACAGGGTGCTGAACTTAACTAGGGCAAAGTTGTTTCTGCATGATTTGTTTTAACCTGAAATCGTGAACTTTGTTAATCTTTGATTGAACTTTGGAGGTTTATTTACTGTGACCTGTAATATTTAGGTAAGAGGAAATTATATATTTCATATGTGTGGCTTTTCAGTTTATCACTTTGCTTGCTGTCAGGAACTATTTACATGAAAGCTGTTGGTTTGTTTAGAAATTGCAGGAAGAGAAAGCCATCATGTTTCTCACAGCAGCAGTGAACAGATTGTCAGAGACCCTGCTAACATGACTGGCAGTGAGTTCAACATAAAGGAAGAATCTGAAAGCAAGACAGCACCTGACAGTGACATGATGGAGCCACATATCCCACTGTTGTCTAAGGTGAAGACAGAACCTGACTGTGACACTGAGGAATATAGTAAGTATATTAGCGTATTATAGTCAGGGCTCCCCATTTGCAGTGAATCTAAGGAGTGGAATCACTTTTATTTTACAATTTTAAGGATTTTTTTCACTCCTTGTTAAGCATTTTAAAGAGTCGCAAAAAAAAACCAAAAAAACAAACAAACAGGGCTGATAGACAAACGCCATGATTGATGGTTGGTAGTGAAACAGGGGAAGCAACCACTTCATACGATGCGTCACAAACCTACGTACCATCAAACTATGACGTCACTTCCTAAGCATAGCAAGATGATTTATGAGCTTTGGGATTGGTTAATAGTGCAAAAGGTAAACCAATGAACATCGCGCTAATTTTTCAGTCTCATAGCCATGCTAATATTAGAAACGATAATGCTTTCACAACCTTCTCACGCTGTAGATTGTTTTTTCAGGCATGTTTTCAGCACCAATTGTAACATTTAAGACGTACTTCTCACACCTGATCAGTGATTCTAAGGCATGCTTTTGAGGGACTAAGGCGTGATTTCGCCCAATCTTGGCATAATTGGGAGCCCTGAGTGATAGTAATTTTAAAAAAAAATCTATTGTGATTGTAGCTGAAATGCTTTAGAGTTTTGCTTCTCTAGATCTCACTTCAGTATATTACAGGCTGTGAGCTCCATAACTTACCTTATGTGCCAGTAAACAAATGTTTATTTCTAGATCTCAGTTCAGTATATTACAGGCTGTGAGCTCCATAACTTACCTTATGTGCCAGTAAACAAATGTTTATTTCTAGGAGTGACAAGAACAGTTTTCATGGAAGTTAATGTATCAGTGATTATAAATTGGTGTGACCTACACCCGAATATGGATGTTAGTGACAACAACTGTTCAGTGTTATCATCCACTGTGGCATTCACCCATGCTGTGTTTGCTGATTTCTTTGTTACAGAAAGCAGTGGGCCATTGGAATCGAAAACAGTGTGGGTCAAGACAGAGAGATATCTTGATGTAGATCCAGTGGAGCCTGAGGTAATAACCGAGCTTGGTGTCTCTTATACAAATCTTCAACACATGAACTGGGTGGCACAGTAATCCAAATGTACCTATAGTTGTTGTAAAGTAATATATTCTCATCATTGATTTCAGGAGCCACATGACTCAGAGTTGAGTAAAGTGAAGACAGAGCCTGACAGTGACACAGAGGGATACAGTAAGTATATTAGTGTTTTATACTTAGCAATAATTGTGATGTTGTTATCTATATTGTGATGTTGTTATCCATATTGTGATTGTGGCTTAGCTGCTGAACAATTTCACCTTTCTAGATTTAAAGTGTAGAATAGGCTGTGAGTTATGTTACAAGCATGTGTGCCAGTGAATAAGTGTTCAGTTCTACTAGTGGCAGGAACATTTCTAATGAGTGCTTTTTGTGTGTGTGTGGTGTGAACCCCACAGTAATTTAGGCTTGAGTGATTAAAAACTGCTCTTTTGTTTTATTATTAAAAGGTAAATAAATAAATGCGTGCTAAATGTGCCTTATTATTAACTGAGACACCATTATTGAATGGAAGGAGGAAACCAAAATACCAGGAGGAAACACTTGGTGACCTGAAAAGGCTTGTATTTAAGTCATAGAAATTCATCTTCTGCAGGGTTTATACTCTCCAACTTTGGCATAGAAAACCAGAGTGCTAACCAACAGTGCTACTGCTATCACCCATGATACATTTGCTGATTTCTTGTTACAGAAAGCACTGACCCATTGGAAACAACAGTGCTACTGCTATCACCCATGATACATTTGCTGATTTCTTTGTTACAGAAAGCACTGACCCATTGGAAACAACAGTGCTACTGCTATCACCCATGATACATTTGCTGATTTCTTTGTTACAGAAAGCACTGACCCATTGGAAACAACAGTGCTGATGCTATCACCCATGATACGTTTGCAGATTTTTTTGTTACAGAAAGCGCTGACCCATTGGAAACAACAGTGCTACTGCTACCACCCATGATATATTTGCTGATTTCTTTGTTACAGAAAGCGCTGACCCATTGGAAACAAAGATGGTGTGGGTGAAGACCGAGAGGTACATAGATTTACTTCCTATGGAGTCTGAGGTAATAATATACCTTGACGTGTTTTTACAAATATTTAACACAATTACTATCCAATAATAATAATAATAATAATAATAATAATAATAATAATGGATGCTATATACAGTTGTTCCTTTGGTCATGAATGCCTCAGGTCACGAACAGTTCGGGTTATGAACAACAACTTTTTATATTTTTTGTCTCGCATAAAGAACAGTGGGTTACGAAGGACAGATTTCCCTTGATAGTTTCTTGATGCAGAAAGATTCCCAGTCAGCTGCCAAGAAATAGCGACAAGAAACTCCTGAAACTAATGATTCACAATAGCTAAGAAAGTGACACATTTCCCATGATGGTTTTCTTGGTAAGAAAGATAGACGAAATATCTTTTTTTATTTTACATTTAATTTATTTGGTTTTCTTTCTGTGTATGTAATACAAGGACACATATTCTTTCTCCGTATGTAATACAAGTACACGTATTCTTTGCCTTTTGTCAGGTAAATGACCAGATGTAATTAAAAAAGAAAGATTATTTCCTCTTGAAATGGATTGTCTCTATTTCATTGATTTCAATGTTTTGGATTACGAACATTTCCAGAACTTGGTTTGTGACCCGAGGTACCACTGTAGGCGATGTTCCCCAAATCACCGATCAGTGCGGCGATCTCTACCAACATACACACTGACATGTTTCACCCAGTTTGGCACACACAACAAACACATCTATCACTCAAACATGTGGCACACACAACAATCACATCTATCACTCAAACATGTGGCACACACAACAAACACATCTATCACTCAAACATTGGCACACACAACAAGCACATCTATTACTCAAACATATGGCAAACACAACAAGCACATCTATTACTCAAACATATGGCAAACACAACAAACACATTGTCACGTCACCTGAATGAGATCAGTGACTTCAGCTCAAACAGCGAGTGGAGGGATACACACTAAAACTAAAAAAAAACTAACACCAATGCCAGATGAACACTTATACACTTTTATTCAACAATCACACACACAGGACAATGAGAATCTAACCCAACCTCAACCCTTTATCTGGACCCACAACCCCAACAATCAACAGATAATTACCTCCCTTGTCTAATCCCTAGCCCCTGACACTGTACACAGATGCTAAAACAATCAAGATGCAGTAATATAAACAAAATGCAAAAAAAAAAATACTAATGGCTTATGTAAACAAAGCAACACTTTGAAGAAATGTATTTAATAAATAGTCAATACTTTATGCTTAGATTATCTCTCTGATCTTCAACACATGTCTAATTACAAAGCACTACTTCAAGAAGATTCACAAACTCGATCAACTCAATGCAGACTGTAAAAAGTCACTGTTTATATATGTTTATGTGCGTGCATGTACGTATGATTGAGGGTGTAATGTAAAGCCCTGCATGCTGCGACCAAAGAAGAAGTGGTGCCCAAGCTTGCCTCCGCCTGCAGGTGGTCGGAGTAAGCGGCATGCAGTACTTAGGATGAAGTTCAAAGAACGAGGTACGAAGTCGGAGATGTAGTAGGCAAAGAAGAGGAACTCAAGATGTGGTAGGAATCGCAAACATAGTCGATGTCCTAGAAGGTATCGAAGTAGAAATCAAAGACGTAGTAGATAGCAAAATAGAAAACAAAGGCCCAATCTGGTCAACAAATAACACTGTCTTAGGAAAACTGTCTCAAGATGTAAACAAAACATGGGAAATAACTCCTTCCGCCGTCCGCCATCGTGACCTGTTTATGCATCATAACATTTCATAATTCTTCTATAATTTATATTAACATCCAATGAACATGTTTATTTACACCAATATAAAGAAATATTATAATGGAATTTCTAATCAACAATCTTGACTCATCCTTCCTCTCATATTCACCACCCCCCTACCATGTCATAATATATAACCCAACGTCACCCTTGACCTTATTCCTAACACTCCCCTCACTTCCATTACCCCCTGGCATACTCTAATAAAACATCCCCTTCTCTCTCTCACACATTTTATCACCCCTCTCTCATGCAATAATACATCGTCACTCGTGACCTCATTTTGGCAACAACTTCAACATTATCCCATTTAGCATTTCAACAAAAAAATCATCTGAAAATACTATTTATCAAAATAACCCTTTCCCCCTCATTCATCACCATTCATTTACGTATGCATGCTCGGAATGCTTAGCCACTAAGGAATTGAAATACTGGGCATCAACTCTCCTTCAGTTTCCCGGCCTGTGACGCACAGATACACACAACACCATGGCACAACACAATACAACACGATACTATCTGTGGAGAGTAGGCGGTTCGTTACTGTCTTATATGATTTACTAGGTCACCCTAACACTGGCGAAATGTTAGGTCTTGGGAGGCCCTTAAACAAAGAGTGCACACCCCTAGGACGTCACTCTACACAGAGAACACAACACTGTGGCAGCAAAAGTTCTCCTCAATTACCATAAAGTTACTTTTCTATAATAATTGTCACAGCTGGCTCCCCAAAACACATCATTGACAAACTACAAAAGGTTCAGAACTCAGCAGCTAGACTAGTATTCCAAGCAAAGAAACGTGATCACATCACACCTCTACTACATTCCCTTCACTGGCTTCCTGTGTAAGCACGCATAGAGTACAAACTCTCTGTTCTCTGTCACAACTTCTTCACAAATTCTTGTCCTTCCTACCTCACGCCTGTCCAGCCCTGAGTAAAATTTGACCTCTCTGGCAACCTGTGCAAGCTATTTTTAGCGAAGCTTGCAGGCTCGCGCGCGGGATCCAGATGCAAACGCCAAGGCACGCTTTTCTGCAGAGTACACAGCTATGAGGAAACGTATGGCTCATCATCCTATATTTGTGTACTAAAAGTGATCGTTTTATGTGAAATATCGTTTGTATTGTGATAACGGTTTGCATGTAGTTACTTCCATATCTGTGTTTTGTGGTAGCATAATCTATAACCCTGAAATCGATTTGGTTTGTGTTATATTTAAGTCGATTTGACGGCACTAGCTGTCCGATCCTGCACTGTAAGCTTACTAGACTAGCAGTGGACCGGTTTTACGTTTTCGAGTGTGTGTATACGTGTACATTGTAATTACACATTTGAATCCCTACAATGTTCACCATTTGAAGCACACTTAGTAAAAAGTTTGAACTTTCTGGTGATGTGGTCGACATTAAAAAAGCTTGTTTTGTTTGTGATTGCTGGCCGTTGTAAGTGCAGCGAATTTACGAAAGTCTCGCGCGTGGGTGCTAATGTTAATGGTGCAATAGGCACACAATCGCAGCCAGCTGGCCGGCATCTTCACTGTGCATATGTGTGATGTGTTACTATACCGTGTATAGTGGTGATTTATTAAGGATATATCCCCATCAGCAAGATGGAAGAGGGATCGTCGTGGAAGCGAGGGTGAGTACAATACATTTTTCATGTGATGTTTCCTACACGCACTAGGCTTGTTATATCGAAAAACACTCAACCATTGTAAATTCACTGCATAGGCATGCCTAATTAAGATATGTTATTAAATGTTGCATCTCTTCTCTCTCTCTCTCTCTCTCTCTCTCTCTCTCTCTCTCTCTCTCTCTCTCTCTCTCTCTCTCTCTCTCTCTCTCTCAAGTGAATGCATGTCTCCATAGAAAAAAAAAACCCACGAACACATCACATTTCTGTTATTTTCCCCTAGTCTTGTAAATTGTTGTACTTTGAACTTTGCTTAAATGTCTCGTTTGTTGCTTTGTTTTGTGAAGTCCTTTTAAACTTGACTGTATTTACTCTTGATTGTGTGTTTACATTCAGTTTGTTTGTATCACTGTATGTGTCTACTGTGTGTATCATATCGATTGTGTGTGCATGTATTATCTCTCTCTCTCTCTCTCTTTCTCTCTCTCTCTCTCTCTCTCTCTCTCTCTCTCTCTCGTTTTTAAAATACATTCAGTTTCAGCAGGAATTTTTGTAAGGCATAAAATACTTATTCACAGCGAGCAAAGTAGTTTCTATGGACAATTGTCATGTATTTCTAAAATGTATAATCGTAAGAGAGTGCGCCGCGCGGGGAAAGGTATTGCTGTAATTTGGTGAGTAACATTAATTGTTTTTGCATGGTGTTAAGTTCCATTTGTGACTTTTATTCACACGCACTAGATTATCGCAAAACACAATACACATTCTACATGCACTGTATTTGGATATGACGACTGATATGTTATTAAATGTTTAATCTCTCTCTCTCTCTCTCTCTCTCTCTCTCTCTCTCTCTCTCTCAAGTGAATGCATGTCTCCATAGAAAAAAAAAACCACGAACACATAACATTTCATTACGTGTTATTTTTTCCCTAGTCTTGTAAATTGTTGTACTTTGAACTTTGCTTAAATGTCTCGTTTGTTGCTTTGTTTTGTGAAGTCCTTTTAAACTTGACTGTATTTACTCTTTGTTTGATTGTGTGTTTACATTCAGTTTGTTTGTATCACTGTATGTGTCTACTGTGTGTATCATATCGATTGTGTGTGCATGTATTATCTCTCTCTCTCTCTCTCTCTCTCTCTCTCTCTCTCTCTCTCTCTCTCGTTTTTTTAAAATACATTCAGTTTCAGCAGGAATTTTTGTTAGGCATAAAATACTTGTGCACAGCGAGCAAAAGTAGTTTCTAATAGCGTGCACGCGTGTCTGGCTACATGTACAGCACTAGCACTGCAATAGGCTTGGTTACTATAAGCTCTACAGCTTAGAGCTAGCACTAAATGCTTGGGCCAGTAGTCGACGCTACGCCAAGGCCACATACCGTCTCTGACCTGGCTAAGGGCAGTTCAGCCAGCGTGCAGGGATCATGGGAGCCTGAACAAGGGCTGTAAATAGCTGCCGTCTGAAAAGACCGCTTATAGACAGGCGTGACCTTGCTGATCTACTGTCTGTCTACTCTCCTTCACGCACTTTAAGATCTTCTGCTGACACTCACACACTCAAGGTTCCCGTCACCCGCACTAAGACATACGGCCAACGTGCATTGGCTTACTCCACACCCAAGCAGTGGAATTCCCTTCCCTCCCATATCCGCAACATACAATCAACACAAGCATTCAAAAAGGCCCTCAAAACACACCTCTTCAAACTGCATTATTCAGACTGATTTGTATCCTGCTGCCATTCTCTCCTCTTTTGTCTCTGTCTGATCCGAAAGTGTATACACGGCTGTAAATATTTATACTCTTTTTCCTTCCTGGGTCTAACCGGGCATATAAATAGCTTTGAATAGGTTTTTGCTATTCTATTTATGTCTTTTTTTGTCATTTGTGTACATAGTTGTAAATAGTTTTTACTTTTACTATTCTGTCTTTTGGTGTATCGTAGCAAAAGCGATGTTTGACCGAGTGCATGTATTTTTATGTAATGACTATGTAAAGCGTGGGGAGTCTGGTCATAGGCTGGAGTACCCGCTATATAAATATCCGTTATTATTATTATTATTATTATTATTATTATTATTATTATTATTATTATTATTATTATTATTATTATTATTAATTCTTGTCCATTTTAAGTCACAAAACCTTGGGTGGTTCAATCACGAAACACAGCCCTTAGAGACGATCCCTACACTTTATCCTCTGATAGTGGCAGATACAGTCTCTCCAATAGTCATCTATCCACAAAGACTACACGCCTCAACTCTGCCAAACCTGCCGCTTTCTCCCCAGTCCACAGTTCAAACCCAGAGCTCTGTTCAGCTATATTCCGCTATAGAACTATGCGTGTCGAACGTGAGAAACATACTTTTTAAGTTACACTATGCAATATAGGCTGCTGATTCAAACTTAGCACATCACACATTCGGAAATATGAAACTACAGACTACAGTACTCCTCTCTTAAGGTGACCCCCCACGGGACCAATTTTTGTTTGATCTTATCCGTGGGGCACCCTAAACAGTCCTCTGATAAGATCAACTACCAGTAAAAAAACTTGATCTTATACGAGGTGCTAAATTTTTGTGTCGTGTGACTGTGTGTGTGTGTGTGTGTGTGTGTGTGTGTGCGTGTGTATGTGTGTACATGTTTGCACGTTGGTGCGCGCGTATGCATGTATGCATTACTGTATATGTATTTTTTGTGCGTGTGTATGATGCATAAGCACACACTCAAACACTCAAACGAACGGATGCAAGCATGCATACACATACACACACTCTCTCTCACACACACACACAAACACATTGACGCGCACGCACGCAAATGAGAATGAAAAAATAAAAAGTATGCACCAAGACAGTTACTGCGTGTATTTGCAGAAAACCTTACACAAGTTTAACGAATTGTTCACTTTGCACAGCATCCCACGCTATGTGAACAGGAAATGACATCATAAGGAATATATGACATCATCTCAAATTAGGAAGTGACCTCATAAATGACCTCATCTGTGACATCAATTTCTCTTAAGCAGTAGTCTCCTCCATTTGGGAACCAAAACGGGGTTGACGTTATCCGAGGTTTTCCCTTATGTGAGGTGACGCTAAGCGAGGAATTCTAAATGGTACAAAGAAGGTGTTTGGCCGGGACCAACAACCTGATTGATCTTATCCGCGTTGTGACCTTAAACGGTAGTGACGTTAAAAGAGGAGTACTGTATGTACACCCTGACACAGCATAAACTTAGTGTGCGTCAAAACTCGTGTCGTCACACACATCTATCACTCAAACATGTGTGTCACACACAACAAACACATCTATCACAAAGACATGTGACACACATAACAAACACATCTATCACTCTAACATGTGGTGTGAAGGCAGGAAGATCATTATTACAAAACGGAAAAAAAATTTAGTTTTCATTTTTAACTTTTTCATTGTGTCTGCCTCCGATACCATTATCATTATAATTTATTGAAGAGAGGAAGGAAACCGGAGTACCCATAGAAAACCCTGGGTGACCTCAATAGTCTTGTACCTAAGTTGTATAAGTTAGCTCCTTGTTCTGGTTGTTATTGCAATGTAATATATCCTCGTAATTTTAGGACTGAAGTAGGCTTGTTTTAAACATTATAGAGAAACTCAACACACTGTTGCTGTGATAATGGTATAATAATGACCAATCATATTAATATAAGAAATACTAAAGATTACTAAGTAATTTTGTGCTTCTTCAAAGAGCTGAATCATGACCACTTTGATGATGATGATGATGATGATGATATGTTACTTGTTCTGCACATTATATAGGATAGATCAAAGTACAGGTCATGCTTTAATGAGTTACAAGTTTAAAATGCATTTGGATGATGTCTCATAATTTATGGATTTTAAATGTTCAGCACTTTTCTGACTGTAGTCTGACTTCAGTCTCATTTTCTTAGTGTTTCTTATATACATCTGTCAGCATTTTATAGTTAGTGTTAATTGTAAAGCTTGGTTTTCTTTTTCAGATTCCAAATGCATGTGCTACACAACTGCTTGCTGTCAACTCAACACCGCAGTCATTAGTGGTCAAGTTCTCTTCTGCCTCAGTCACTCCCCACAGTGAAGTCAGTGTCAGAGATCAGGAGTGTAGAAAAAAGACAGAGCAGCAACAGAAGACCGGAGAACAAAAGAATCATGTTTGTGATGTTTGTAATAAAGCTTTCACTCAGGCTGGCAGTTTGAGTAGACATAAGCATATACATACAGGAAAGAAAAATCATGTGTGTGATGTTTGCAATAAAGCTTTAACTCGGGCTGGCCATTTGAAGTTACATAAGCTTATACATACAGGAGAGAAGAATCATGTGTGTGATGTTTGTAATAAATCTTTCACTCAGGCTCGCAGTTTGAAGCAACATAAGCTTATACATACAGTCCGAGAGAAGAATCATGTGTGTGATGTTTGTAATAAAGCTTTCACTCGGGCTGGCCATTTGAAGGAACATAAGCTTATTATACATACATGAGAGAAGACACATGTGTGTGATGTTTGTAATAAAGCTTTCACTGAGGCTGGCAATTTGAAGAAACATAAGCTTATACATACAGGGGGGAAGAATCATGTGTGTAATGTTTGTAATAAAGCTTTCACTCGGGCTAGTGAATTGAAGGTACATAATCTTATACATACAGGAGAGAAGAATCATGTGTGTAATGTTTGTAATAAAGCTTTCACTAGGGCTGGCCATTTGAAGGCACATAAGCTTACACATACAGGAGAGAAGAATCATGTGTGTAATGTTTGTAATAAAGCTTTCACTAGGGCTGGCCATTTGAAGGTACATAAGCTTATACATACAGGAGAGAAAAATAATGTGTGTTAGGTTTGTAATAAAGCTTTCACTTCGGAGGGCGATTTACAGAAGCACAAGTTCACACATTCTTGACACAAAAATACATGTGTTTGACGTTTATAAGAAAATCTTTTCTTTCAGCTTGCCAGTTGAATTGTCGTGGTTTCGGTATAAATAGTATCCCCACTTTCTGGAAATTTAGTGCTTTAAATTTCCACTGTCATGGACTTTCTCCTTTGTTCTTTCTTATTCCTACTCTGTTCTGTCAATCTACTATACTGTCTTTTTCTTTCCTAGACCAGTCACCTACGTTTTTTCTTGAAAACTCTTCCGGGATGATACTCCTCATTTGTGTGTGAAGTCTGTTGGATCAGCTTGGGAGTATTGGACGCTTTGTGCCAGGTGGTCGCTGGGGCTTCATGTGGTGTTATTGTTTGGCAATGTAGACGTTTTGTATGTATGTGTTTTGTTGATATTTTGTGATGATGTTTGTGTTCTGTTTTGTTTTTGTAAACGGGGGTTCAATAGATTAGAGTGTAGCCTCAGTGTCCCCAGCGTAGGATGTATTGATTGTAAAGTCGCAGACTGGTGGAGTGCCTTCGGTGTTACCACTGGGGTTTTCAGCAGATATTTTATGCGGATCAGGGGTGAGTCCTCTTTCAGCGAAGTTTTGGTCATGATTCTGCTCTTTGCAGTCTGCTGGACCCTGTAAGCAATGAATACCTAACTTGCCAGTTGAAGAAACAAACACTTTGTTGTTGTGTACAGGCTGTGTAATACAGCACTTTGTTGTTGTGTACAGGCAGTGTAATTGTATTCTTCAAACAACTAAAACAATATTCTGTAAACAAAGCTTAAAGCTGTTTTTAAGAATTTTAAATTGGACATTGTGCTGTTGTTTTCTTTTTAATTAAAATGTTACAGGTTAGACTTTGCTTGGTCGATTGTTTGTGGTTGGTATGTTTCACTGGCACTGTCACCCGACCATCAAATGCGCACTAACTTTCACCCAACCATCAAATACAAACTCATGAAATGGAAGTGGATATTTGTGTCTATTTTATTTGATGTTCAATCTTTGCTATCTGTCACCTGACTGACTCCCCTCTCAGTCTGACATTTAATAGCCAATCCCATTGGGGTGCCGGGGCTTTCAGTATTAATAGTATTCCCACTTTCTGGAAATTTAGTGCTTTTATGAGGTCTGTTGGATCAGCTTGGGAATATTGGACGCTTTCTGCCAGGTGGTCACTATAATAGGGCTTCATATGATATTATTTAGCAATGTAGGTATTTTATATGTATGTGTTTTGTTGATAATTTATGCGCATGTCAAGTACAGATACAGAGCAAATAATGAATCATGTCATGAAATCAATCAGACCATGGCAAATGTGAGTGAAAGGGGGACGCACGTGTGCACGCATGCATTCCATCGCATGGACTTTAAAGATCCGGACGCTCATGTTCTAGACGGGTGAGTGCCAGCTACACAAATATCCCAGCATGCACTAGGTCCCTTCACCTCATCCCCGGTCGCCCTGGATTGTGCTGAGTGGTGTTGGCGTTAGACCATGCGCCCAAAAGTTGCAAGTGGGTGCCTCGGGTGGAGCGAGTTAGATCCTGTATCAGCCAGTGCCTTGACCGCTCTTGAGCTGGTAAAGTGCTATACAAAAGTGGTTAACCTTCCCCGATGGACCTAGCTTAAAAAACCAAACTAACCACACCTCAAATACAACCATCATAATTGTAACAGTTTTGCTTATAATCCATTGCAATTTAATGACTTTATAAATGGATAATTTCGGCACATATTGACCAAATTTGTCACGTTTATGTTAATAAATATAATTACAAATAAATAACAAAGTTTTCATTTCAATAAATTAATGAAATAGTTAATCGTTTAGAGACATACGAAACTCATTTATTAAAAGACAATCTAGCTTTGTGATTATGTTTATTGATAGCTTCTCTTTCTAGGTTAGCCCGAATTAATTCTTTGAATTATTTATAAGTAGCTGCTTGTTATATTCACATTTAACACGTGTTTTTAAAAGTAAACATCATTTTATTTTTATTTAAAAGCGTTAGCGAAGAAAATTATGTCGCTATGGAGAGTGTTTGGTTTTTTTTTAAACAAACTTCCGGTGTCAGTTATACTTTCCCTGTTCATGTTGAGTTTGAGCAGTTGTTTAGCACGTTAAGAGCTTACATTGCTTTGTTATGGAGGACGATGACAATCCAGTGCTGTCTGAGGTGAAGATGGAGATTGACATTGCTGAGGATCCAGTGGTAGACTGGATGAGATTGCAAGCGTGGCATGCACAAGGTGAGTCGGAGCCGGTAATTAAACATTTACTGAACATGGAAAGTTTACGAATTATCTACAGCCAGTACCGTACATAACATTACGATCAACATCATGGTATCTGTACAGAAAAAATAAACTCCATGCCAGTCAAAATGAAATCTTTGTAATTATCCCATTCCTATCATTCAGGGTTGCTGAGGACAGGGAAAGATGGAGTACGCTGGTTAAACGATCATCTGTGGTGCCCCTACGACCTCCGAGTTACGGGATAGGATAGGATAGGACTATCATGTGAATTGGATGGCTCATCATTTTGTTTTTCTTTGATTAAAATGTATTTGACAACAATGTCATTTGATTTTTTCTTCTCAGATGTCACAAAGTGGTGGGAAATGTTGTCAGGGCTCCTTGAAAAACATTTACTGAAAAGGATTAGGATAATGGTTCATCATAGGAAAGGATTAGGATAATGGTTCATCACAGAAAAGGAATAGGATAATGGTTCATCACAGAAAAGGATTAGGATAATGGTTCATCACAGAAAAGGATTAGAATAATGGTTCATCACAGAAAAGGATTAGGATAATGGTTCATCATAGAAAAGGATTGGGATAATGGTTCATCTCAGAAAAGGATTAGGATAATGGTTATCTCAGAAAAGGATTAGGATAATGGTTCATCACTGAAAAGGATTAGGATAATGGTTCATCACAGAAAAGGATTAGGATATTGGTTCATCTCAGAAAAGGATTAGGATAATGGTTCATCTCAGAAAAGGATTAGGATAATGGTTCATCACAGAAAAGGATTAGGATAATGGTTCATCACTGAAAAGGATTAGGATAATGGTTCATCACAGAAAAGGATTAGGATAATGGTTCATCACAGAAAAGGATTAGGATAACGGTTCATCACAGAAAAGGATTAGGATAATGGTTCATCACAGAAAAGGATTACGATAATGGTTAGGTTTAGCCCACCCACCCTCACACTAACACAATAGTTTGTTTTGTCCTGACCTTTCTGTGGATTGTGCAGTGAATGAGTACAGGGTGCTGAACTTAACTAGGGCAAAGTTGTTTCTGCATGATTTGTTTTAACTGGAAATCGTGAACTTTGTTATTCTTTGATTGATCTTTGGAGGTTTATTTACTGTCACCTGTAATACTTAGGTAAGAGGAAAAGATATAAGTTCATATGTGATGGCTTTTCAGTTTATCATTATGCTTGCTGTCAGGAATTATTCACATCAAAGCTGTTGTTTTGTTTAGAAATTTCAGGAAGAGAAAGCCATCATGTTTCTCACAGCAGCAGTGAACAGATTGTCAGAGGTACCGCTAATGTGACTGGCAGTGAGTTCAACATAAAGGAAGAATCAGAAAGCACGACAGCACCTGACAGTTACATGATGGAGCCACATATCCCACTGTTGTGTAAAGTGAAGACAGAACCTGACTGTGACACTGAGGAATATGGTAAGAATATTTACGTACCATAGTCAGGGTTCCCCATTTGCAGTAAATCTAAGGAGTGGAATCACTGTCATTTTACAATTTTTAAGGATTGTTCTGACTCCTTGTGAAGCATTTTAAAGAGTTGTTAAAAAAAAAAAACGACAGCGAGATGATTTATATGTTTTGGAATTGGTTGATAGTGCAAAAGGTAAATTAATGAACATCGAGCTAATTTTTCATTCACACAGCCATGCTAATTTTAAAAACGATAATGCGCTCACGACCTTCTCATGCTGTAGATTGTTTTTTTTCAGGCATGCTTTCAGTACCAATTGTAACATTTAAGACGTACTTCTCACGCCTGATCAGCAATTCTAAGGCATGATTTTGAGGGACTAAGGTGTGATTTTGCCCAATCTCGGAATAATTATGAGTCCTGATAGTAATGCTTGTCATGGTTTTTTTAAAACACTATGTTGTGATTGTAGCTGAAATGCTTTACAGTTTTGCTTCTCTAGATTTCACTTCAGTATATTACAGGCTGTGAGCTAAATAACTTACCTTATGTGCCAGTTAACAAATGTTTAATTCCAGAAGCATCAAGAACATTTTTCATGGCAGTGAAAGTTCTAGTGCTTCCAAGTTGGTGTGATCCACACACAGGAATATGGATGTGAGTGACAACAACTGTTCAGTTTTATCATCCACTGTAGCACTCACCCATGGCATGTTTGCTGATTTCTTTGTTACAGAAAGCAGGGAGCCATTGGAAACGAAAACAGTGTGGGTGAAGACAGAGAGATGTAATAATCGAGCTTGATGTCTTTCTTCTTCCTATCTTATCATATCCCGTAACTCGAAGGTCGTAGGGGCACCACAAATGATCGTCTAACCAGCGTACTCCATCTTTCTCTGTCCTCAGCAACCCTCATGGCTATGTTCAGTGTCAACCCAGTCCGGTCTCGAATGTTGTTATCCCTCCTATTTTTTTGTCTCCCTCTCCTTCTGCCTCCTTGCACCGTGCCTTGCAGGATGGTCTTTGCAAGGCCTGATGCTCTGGTGATGTGGCCATACCATCGGAGTTTCCGTTTCTTCACCACTGTGAGCATGTCATCATGTTGCCCAACAGCTTGTGTGATGGTCTGTCGGACTTCGTTGTTGGTGATGTGCTGAGTATAGGAAATGCACAGAAGTCTTCTGTACCACCTAGTCTTCGTGCTTTGTATTCTTTGTGGTAAATCTGTTGTGAGGGTCCATATTTCGCAAATGTATTGGAATATTGAGATGACAATCCCAGCAAGGTCCTCCTGAAAATAATACTCAACAGGTTAAAACCCCAAGCTGAACAAATCATAGCTGAAGAACAAGCAGGATTCAGGGCAGGGCGAAGTACCACTGAGCAGATTTTCAACCTCATAATAATCTGTGAGAAATGCCTACAGCACCAACAACATCTATATCATGTGTTCATAGACTTCAAGAAGGCGTTTGACCGAGTCTGGCATGCAGCTCTATGGGCAACAATGAAAGTGTACAACATCAGCCTTAAAATTATTGAAGTCATCAAAAGCCTGTATGACAAGGCTACCAGTGCAGTCCTCCACAACAGCGCCATCGGGAACTGGTTCAGAACAACAATCGGTGTGTGTCAAGAATGCCTACTCTCTCCAACACTCTTCAACATCTTCCTAGAGCGCATCATGTCAGATGCTCTTGCAGACCATGAAGGCACAGTCAGCATAGGGGGTAGAGCAATCTCCAAACTTCGTTTTGCAGATGACATTGATGGATTGGCTGGAGAGGAACAAGAACTTGAACAGCTGGTACAGAGGCTTGACACCACCTCCAGAGCCTATGGAATGGAAATAAGTGCAGAGAAGACCAAAATGATGACCAACAACACCAATGGCATCAATACGGACATCAAAGTCCAAGGCCAATCCCTCAAAACAGTGCATAGCTTCAAATATTTAGGAGCCATTGTATCAGACAATGGGTCCCGACAGGATGTCCTCTCCAGGATCGCACAAACAACTGCTGCCCTGACAAGGTTGAAGCCCATTTGGAAAGACAGGACTATCAGTCTACATTCCAAAGTAAGACTGCTGCGCTCCCTTGTCATCTCCATCTTCCTATATGCTTGCGAAGCATGGACCCTCACAGCATATCTCCAACGAAGAATACAAAGCATGGAGATGAGGTGCTACAGAAGACTTCTGGGCATTTCCTATACCCAACACATCACCATACGAAAAGCTTAGCGTAGTTTTGGTACCCACTTAGGCTATTGACCCCTGATGCAGGCTTGGTATGACTGACATAGATCCTTTACTTTCTGAGGACGTAATCTTATATCATCCTTGATCATGTCTGCTTCCATCCCAGTGTATTAGATTATATCTCTTTGCGTTCAGGATGGGTGAGGAATGACCAACAATTTTTCCAATGTTTAAGCATAAATAGAAGCAGAAGATAAGATAAGATAAGATATTACTTTATTAATCCAAAAGCATGGAAATTACATTGTCTGTCAATTAAACATGTCCATTCATTCTTCTTTTACACACACATAAATATTTATACATTATTAATGATCTTCAAACACATGGACATATTTTCATAATGCAGATATTTCAATTAAGCAGTAAAACGGGTTAACGTAAGAACAGATAAATATGAAAATTTAAAACTTATTAGTGTGTAAACATATAAACTATTTATACAAAAACAGTTTAAAAAAAATTAAACTAACTAAGCTGCATGAGAGTTGTAGAGTATGTTTAGTAAGACCTACCGACTTGTTTGTTATGTGCTTGAATGGCAAGTGGTATGAATGTGGTGTTGTTTTCATTTCACAATGTGCACATCTGTAAATCCTCCTGTAATTTATTTTATAAAGTTGTATTTTATTTTTGTTATCAGGGTCATTTGGCGGTCTATTAGAAGCAAGATCAGGTTAGGTTGTAATAATAATAAATAATAATAATAATAATGGTATTTATATTTACAAAATTGGTTTATTACGCAATTCTCGCTCATTCACACACCAAAAAGGAAAATCATTGAGCAACAACAACAAAAAAAGGGATACATCAAATAGACAAAGATGAGAACTATATATGTTGGAGAGAGTAGGCATCCTTATAATATAGTTATTAATGCCTACCCTCTTCAACACTCTTTAACATCTTCCTAGAGCGCATCATGTCAGACGCCTTTGCAAATCATGAAGACACAGTCAGCATAGGGGTTAGAGCAATCTACAATCTCCGTTTTGCGGATGACACTGATGGATAGGCTGGAGAGGAACTAGCTGGTACAGAGGCTTGACACCATCTCCAGAGCCTATGGAATGGAAATAAGTGCAAAGAAGCCAAAATGATGACGAACAAAACTAATGGCATCAACACGGACATCAAAGTCCAAGGTCTGTCCCTCAACACAATGCATAGCTTCAAATATTTAGGAGCCATTGTATCAGACAATGGGTCCCAACAAGAAGTCCTCTCCATGATTGCACACAAAACTTCTGCCCTGACAAGGATGAATCCCATTTAGAAAGACAAGACCATCAGTCTACATTCCAATGTAAGCATGCTGCACTCCCTTGTCATCTCCATCTTTCTATACACTTGCGAAACATGGACCCTCACAGCAGATCTACAATGAAGAATACAAAGCATGGAGATGAGGTGCTACAGAAGACTTCTGGGCATTTCCTTTACTCAGCACATCACCAATGACGAAGTCTGGCAGACCATCACACATGCCATTGGAAAACATGAAGACATGCTCACAGTGGTGAAGAAACGAAAGTTCCGATGGTATGGCCACGTCACCAGATCATCAGGCCTTGCAAAGAACATCCTGCAAGGCACAGTGCAAGGAGGCAGACGAAGGGGGAGACAGAAAAAGAGGTGGGAGGACAACATTCGAGAATGGACTGGCTTAATACTGAGTGAAGCCATGAGGGTTTCTGAGGACAGAAAAAGATGGATTACGCTGGTTAAACGATCATCTGTGGGGCCCCATTGACCTTTGAGTTACGGGTTAGGATAGGATAGGTTAGATCAAATTTGTGATGCTTTTATAAGTTCTAAGTGTAAAATGCGTTTGGATGATGTCTCATTATTCATGGATTGTAAATGTTCAGCACTTTTCTGATTGTAGTCTTGACTTCAGTCTTATTTTCTTAGTGATGAAGTAGGAACAAATTAGGCAATGACTGTAGTCTGACTTCAGTCTGATGTTGTTAGTGATGAAGTAGGAACTCATCAGGCAATGACTGTAGTCTGACTTCAGTCTCATGTTCTTAGTGATGAAGTAGGAACTCATCAGGCAATGACTGTAGTCTGACTTCAGTCTAAGTTCTTAGTGATGAAGTAGGAACTCATCAGGCAATGACTGTAGTCTGTCTTCAATCTAAGTTCTTAGTGATGAAGTAGGAACTCATCAGGCAATGACTGTAGTCTGTCTTCAATCTAAGTTCTTAGTCATGAAGTAGGAACTCATCAGGCAATGACTGTAGTCTGTCTTCAATCTAAGTTCTTAGTCATGAAGTAGGAACTCATCAGGCAATGACTGTAGTCTGTCTTCAATCTAAGTTCTTAGTCATGAAGTAGGAACTCATCAGGCAATGACTGTAGTCTGTCTTCAATCTAAGTTCTTAGTCATGAAGTAGGAACTCATCAGGCAATGACTGTAGTCTGTCTTCAATCTAAGTTCTTAGTCATGAAGTAGGAACTCATCAGGCAATTACCTCCATGTCTCCCTCCTCACCCTTTCCCCCACCTGTCATTCCCCATCCCCCTTTTCATTTACATCTGTCAACACTTTATAGTTAGTGTTTCTTATAGACATCTGTCAACACTTTATAGTTTTTCTTATATACATCTGTCAACACTTTATAGTTTTTCTTATACACATCTGTCAACACTTTATAGTTAGTGTTTCTTATGTACATCTGTCAACACTTTATAGTCAGTGTTTGTTGTAAATCTTGGTTTCCTTTTTCAGATTCCAAATGCATGTGCCACACAACTGCTTGCTGTCAACTCAACACCACAGTCATTATCGGTCAAGTACTCTTCTGCCTCAGTCACTCCCCACAGTGAAGTCAGTCTCAGAGATCAGGAGTGTAGAACAAAGACAAAGCGGCAACAGAATCCCGGAGAACAAAAGAATCACGTGTGTGGTGTTTGTAATAAAGCTTTCACTCATGCTTGTAGTTTGAAGGAACATAAACTTATACATACAGGAGAGAAGAAACATGTGTGTAATGTTTGTAATAAAGCTTTCAATCATGCTGGCCATTTGAAGGTACATAAGCTTATACATACAGGAGAGAAGAATCATGTGTGTAATGTTTGTAATAAAGCTTTCAATCATGCTGGCCATTTGAAGGTACATAAGCTTATACATACAGGAGACAAGAATCATGTGTGTAATGTTTGTAATAAAGCTTTCAATCATGCTGGCCATTTGAAGGAACATAAGCTTGTACATACAGGAGACAGGAATCATGTGTGTAATGTTTGTAATAAAGCTTTCACTCAGGCTAACCATTTGAAGGTACATAAGCTTACACATACAGGAGAGAAGAATCATGTGTGTGATGTTTGTGGTAAAGCTTTCACTCAGGCTGGCTCTTTGAAGGTACATAAGCTTTTACATACAGGAATTAAAAATAATGTGTGTGATGTTTGTAATAAAGCTTTCAATCATGCTGGCAATTTAAAGGTACATAAGCTTATACATACAGAAGAGAAGAATCATGTGTGTAATATCTGTAATAAAGATTTCAGTCGTGCTAGCTATTTGAGGTTACATAAGCTTATACATACAGGAGAGAAGAATCATGTGTGTAATGTTTGTAATAAAGCTTTCATTTGGGCTAGTACTTTGAAGGTGCATAAGCGTATACATACAGGACAGAAGAATGTGTGTAATGTTTGTAATGAAGTTTTCACTCAAGCTGGCTATTTGATAGAACATAAGCTTAAACATACAGAAGAGAAGAAACATGTGTGTAATATCTGTAATAAAGCTTTCAGTTGTGCTAGCAGTTTGAGGTTACATAAGCTTAGACATACAGGAGAGAAGAAACATGTGTGTAATGTTTGTAATAAAGCTTTCATTCAGGCTAGTGATTTGAAGGTACATAAGCGTATACATACAGGAGAGAAGAATCATGTGTGTGATGTTTGTAATAAAGCTTTCACTCGGGCTTGCTATTTGAATGCACATAAGCGTATACATACAGGAGAGAAGAATCATGTGTGTGATGTTTGTAATAAAGCTTACACTCAGGCTGGCCATTTGAAGGAACATAAGCTTATACATACAGGAGAGAAGAATCATGTGTGTAATGTTTGTAATAAAGCTTTTAGTCGGGCTAGTGATTTGAATGTACATAAGCGTATACATACAGGAGAGAAGAATCATGTGTGTGATGTTTGTAATAAAGCTTTCACACAGGCTGGCCATTTGAAGGAACATGAGCTTAAACATACAAGAGAAGAATCATGTGTGTAATATCTGTAATAAAACTTTTAGTTGTGCTAGCAGTTTGAGGTTTCATAAGCGTATACATACAGGAGAGAAGAATCATGTGTGTGATGTTTGTAATGAAGCTTTCACTTTGGTTACTGGTTTGAAGAAGCACAAGGTGACACATTTCGTATACAAAAATTCATGTGTTTGACGTTTGTAAGAAAATCTTTTCTTTCAGCTTGCCAGTTGAAGAGACATACAGTTACATGTTCAGAAGAGAAAAATCATGTGTGTGATGTTTGTTTTAAGCTTTTCTCTGTGGCTGGCGTTTTGAAGCAACACATGTTGATACAGACTAAAATGAAAATTTATGTAACATATGTGTAATATTTTATGCTTATACTCATGCTGACAATTTGATGAATCACATGTCGGTACAGTACATACAGAAAAGACAATTAGCGGCTGTGCAATAATGCTTTCATTTAAATTGAATACTTGAAGAAGCTTACAGTAACATAGGCTGGAGTTAGAAATGAAGATAAAAACAACACGAGTCTTCAGACAAAATCAAGCTTATAATGTGATAATGTGTTGCCTGATATTTGAAAAACATTAATAAGTATTCCACTTTTAAAAACAAGTTAGCACTCTATTGCATTAACATTGCATGCTGGTAAAATTATGGAAAATATTAATTATAATGAATAGATTATCATACTATTGAAAATAAAGTAATTCCAGAAAATCAGGCTGGTTTTACAAAAAGGCAGATCAACAGTAGACCATTAAGTGAAATTAACAACACACATTAGGAAACATTTCGCTAGAAGGAAAAATATATTAGCTACATTTTTTTTACGTTAAAAAAGCTGATGATCGAGTTTGGCATGCTAGACTTTTATTCAAATTAAAAATATAGGGCTTTCTGGAAATATTGTTCAATATATTAAAGGGTTTTTGCATGGAAGAAAAATAATGGTTAAAGTCATGGTCACTCTTATTCTTCTACATATAATATTAACATGGGTATACCACAAGGCTATATAATTTCACCTCTTTTATTCACTATTTTGTTAAATGACTTACCTCAATTTGTAATTAATAAAATTCATCTAGTTCAATATGCTGACGATATTGCAATATGGGTAAATGTATCTTTAAAAAGGAAAACTTCTATATATGAAATAAAACATTAAAAAAGATATATCAACATGAACTAAATGAATCTCTAAAAAAAATACCACAAATGCCTATACCAATATGGGAATTTAAGTGAGCAAACTTTGATTTTGAATATACTGCTATATGGAAAAAAGAAAATGGATTATTGTTAGCAACAGAAGCTTATGAAGATATAGATAAAAAAAATGTTATTCTTATTTGCAAATTTATACTGATATACTTTTTATAGTTTTAAAATATTGTTTGAATACTTAATGTTTATTTAATTTTATTTTATGTTATGTTACTGTACTATTTTGTTGAAATGTTATCTGCTTTCCCACATCCATGTAGCACATATCCTTTTCCCCCACCTTCCTTTTATTTTCTTGTCTAAAATCACTTCAGTGAATAGACTTTAAATGAAATAAACAAACAAACAAACAAAACCAAGCTTTCCAGTTTATTTGAAAGTTTTTCTCAAGGTAAAATAAGTCTAAAAGCCTAAAACTCTTGACAGCCTCTTTCATCCAAGTTGATTTGGCTCTTTGCAGTCCGCTGGCCTCTATAAACAACTAACTCTTGACAGCAATTCTATATATTGCTCCAATATTATTGTGAACATTGTCTATAAACAACTAACTCTTGACAGCAATTCTATATATTGGCTCCAATATTATTGTGAACATTGTCTATAAACAACTAACTCTTGACAGCAATTCTATATATTGGCTCCAATATTATTGTGAACATTGTCTATAAACAACTAACTCTTGACAGCAATTCTATATATTGGCTCCAATATTATTGTGAACATTGTCTATAAACAACTAACTCTTGACAGCAATTCTATATATTGGCTCCAATATTATTGTGAACATTGTCTATAAACAACTAACTCTTGACCCCTTGGGGTCATGAGCAATCTTGCCACTGTAGATTGTTCAAACCTATAAAGGGAACAGTGAAAGCCACAGTTGAAAACCTGTCTTTCCTTTATAGGCAAGACAGATTCACTGCGGCAACAGTACCCCCGTTGGAGTGCCGGGGGTTTTCAGTATAAATAGTATCCCCACTTTATGGAAATTTAGTGCTTTAAATTCCCACTGTCGCTGTCTTCCTCATTTACTCTTTCCTATTCCTGCTCTGTCCTTCACTCTGCTATACTATCTTCTTCTTCGCTAGATCAATGACCTACCTTTTTTCTTGAAAACTCTTTCTGGACAAGACTCCTTGTTTGTGTATGAGGTCTGTTGGATCAGCTTGGGAGTGTTGGACGCTTTCTGCCGGGTGGTCACTAGGGCTTCCTATGATTGTACTATTTAGCACTATAGGCATTTTATATGTATGTGTTTCATTGATGATTTATAATGATGTTTGTATTCTATTTTGTTTTTGTAACCGGGGTGTTCGCGTAGTTGAGGTCAACCCTCAGCCGTCCCCCGCGTGGGATGTCTTTATTGTAAAGTGACTGGCCGGTGGAGGGCATTCAATTTTCCCACTGGGGTTGTTTCAGCAGATCTTTAATGCGGATCGGGGGTTGTCCGGTCCTGATTTGGCTCGGAAGAGTCCGCTGGACCTAAAGCAACAATAAATCAATCAAAACTAACTCTTGACAGCAATTCTATATATTGGCTCCAATATTATTGTGAACATTGTTCAAATAAAAATTTGAACATAGTATCCCAAACGCGAACTTGTTTTTTCCAACCTAGTTCCAGTCACTTTCCCGAAAAAGGCAATTACCGAAGTCGAACGAAGCTCTCCGAGTCGAGCGAAGCTATCCGATGTTTTACGAACGAATGCTGGCAGGACTACGTGAAACCACAGGCTTGGTAGTCTCGTCTTTCGTAGGCCTCAATTACATACTATACTACGTACGTAGGCCCTATTTAGGAGTTTACAAAGACAAAAGAAAAGACTTCAGAGCCTGTGGTGAAACATCCGTGCATAAAAATAGCCGCTGCTAGATCTAATTCTATTTCGATCTGCACAGCTTCAAGCTCAAGTCGAGATTTGCATTTTGAAGCAGTTATTATTATTATTATTATTATTATTATTATTATTATTATTATTATTATTATTATTATTATTATTATTATTATTATTTTATGATGAATAATACACTGACACAATTAGTAATAAGGAGTAAAAGTAATACATAACACATAAAGCACACATACAACGATTTCACATCTATATCAACAATAAAACCATGACAAAACTTCAAAGCGCTATGGATACGTTGATGTCCCTTCAGCACAACAAGGCAAAGCAAGTTTATAATGGTCTCAAAAAACAGTGATATTTTTATTGCAAGCACCAAAGCAATTATTTATTTAACTAATATTATTCTTTTTAACTGATACAGTCAATTTGTTATATGTATTTCAATTATATGTATTTTAATGAGAAACACGTATTAAAAAAAATGTTGCGTGGCGGGCGGAAATGTCTATAAATCATTTGAAAACTTTGTTAAATCTATAAGAAAAAATAACCAGTAACACCATCTGAATATTTCGGGTTACACCCAACTTCAGCAAAAACAAACAAAACGTCACTGACCATATTTACACCAATGAGCACCACAGCAGCACACTATTCTTTTCTTTTTTTTTAAAAGTAGGAATAATAAGAAGAAGAAGAAGAAGAAGAAGAAGAAGAAGAAGAAACAAATAATAATAATAATAATAATAATAATAATAATAATAATAATAATAATAATAATAATAACAACAACAACAACACACAAACAAAACAAATAAATTAAAGATTTAACTAAATAACTATACTACTACTACTTCTACTACTACTACTACTACTACTACTACTACTACTACTACTACTACTACTACTACTTGCGAAGTTGTGGTCTCGATTTTGTGGTCCTGATTCGGCTCTTTGCAGTCCGCTGGACTCTGTAAGCAATGAATAACTAATAAGCTTTTAATTTAACTCTGATCTCGAGTTGTCTTGATTTTGAGGTTCTGATTCGACTCTTTGCAGTCCGCTGGACCCTGTAAGCAATGAATAACTAATTATTAATTTAACTCTGATCTCGAGTTCTAAAAAAGAAATTCGCTTAGCCTACTCGTCCTTCTCCGGAAATTTCAAGATTCGAATATTATAAAGTATAGGCTTAAATATTATCAATTAGAATAGATATAGTTTATACATTTATTTACGTATAAAACAAACAATACAGGTCTAATAATTATATTCAGCTAGTGAGCTTCTTCGCTGTGCGGAGACTGACTTATAATATAATAATGAATTTCACTTAATTCAGTCTTGCTGCACTAGGTTCCTCGGCATTAGTACCATTTGTGAATTGTATCTTCTGGCAAAACAGTTCACTGCCTCTTTGAAGTCAATATCAACATCCCTGTGCACTTTCAGTAAAGCAAGTCCATTTAGTCTCTGTTGCCCCATTGTAGAGCGCAGGTAGTTTTTCAGGTTGCGCAACTGACTGTTTGAACGCTCACAATCGGCAGTAGTGACAGGTAGGGTGCAAAGGTTCTAAAGCATGATGAACAGGTTGGGATAAAAAAAATCCCTGTCACAATGTTTCAGTGCTTCTGATGCCGTGGATGGGATGATAGCTGTCGCATTCTCAGCAGCACTTCGCCATTTGCAAACCCACCGTTGGTATTCTGCATCAAGGGTAGCGTTGTCTGGTAGGTCAGACTCCCACAACATTGCCAGCATCACCCCTTCTGGAACCTGCATGAAACCATCCTGGTTGTCTATTAAAGTGCTTGGCACAAGACATGGACCATCAACTGCTAGACCAGCATTTTTGAACCTCGAGTCCAATTCGGTTGACAGGTGTGCCAAGAAAGGAATGGCAATGCTAATCTTGAAATATTCTTCTGGAGTGGCCGCAGGTTGGTTGTCATGGAGAGTCTGTCGGGATGCTTGACGAGGAACAATAACACCAGTTGTCAAAGCATTTGCCATTTTGCTGACTTCTTCACTTGTAGTCGAGAAAATTGCTGATATTGAAAACGGTAGACTGTAAAAACTGACAGCAAATTAAAGTTTTCAAAACGCGACTGTGATGTGCACGATGTCGAAAACTGTCGGTCACTTTGATCTACGCTAAGGCTAACGATTATGACGCGTCGACAGGAAATGATGACGAAGGGACGAACTTCTTTTTCTGATCAGAGGGTGATGATGATGATTATGATGATAAAAACTTGTATTGCTTGATTCCATTTGAAAAAAAATCCTTTAATGCCCTGGCAAAAAAACAAAACAAAAAAACAACAAACATTACTCATTATTGGAGGGGGCAATATATAAGGCTGCCCCCTCCAACATTTTTCTAGGGGGGGGGGGGGGCATGGCCCCCCTGCCCCCTCTGCTTCCGCCGCCTGTGCTGACTGTGAGCATGTCATCATGCTGTCCAATGGCTTGCGTGATGGTCTGTCGGACTTCGTTGTTGGTGATGTGCTGGGTATAGGAAATGCCCAGAAGTCTTCTGTAGCACCTCATCTCCATGCTTGGTATTCTTCGTTGTAGATCTGCTGTGAGAGTCCATGTTTCGCAAGCGTATAGGAAGATGGAGATGACAAGGGAGCGCAGCAGCCTTACCTTGGAATGTAGACTGATGGTCCTGTCTTTCCAAATGGGCTTCAACCCTGTCAGGGCAGCAGTTGTTTGTTCGATCCTGGAGAGGACTTCCTGTCGGGACGCAAACTTGTTTTTTCCAACCTAGTTCCAGTCATTCGCCCAAAAAGGCAATCACCGAAGTCGAACGAAGCTCTCCGATGTGTTACGAAATGATGCTTGCATGACTACGACTAGTTGACATTAAAAATGATCGCTGTTGCTTCTAATTCTTATCGATTTACAAAGATTAGCATTTCACAACGGTATACCTTGTTATTATCGACCATATTTAATAGTTGCGTTCCTTGATTTGCATTTTGTTAGTTCTCAGCAGTAGGCTAATAAAAGTATTCCCCATTTCCTGCCTAGAACCAAGTAGACACTGTCATACAGTATACATAGGCTTAATTTACATTAGACCTGTATTGTTTGTTTTATACGTAAATAAATGTATAAACTATATCTATTCTAATTAATAATATTTAGACCTATACTTTATAATATTTGAATCTTTAAATTTCTGGAGAAGGACGAGTAGGCTAAGCGAATTTTTTTTAATAACTCGAGATCAGAGTTCAAGTAATAGTTATTCATTGCTTACAGGGTCCAGCGGACTTCAAAGAGCCGAATCAGGACCACAAAATCAAGACAACTCGAGGTCAGAGTTAAATTAATAGCTAATTAGTTAGTTATTCATTGCTTACAGGGTCCAGCGGACTGCAAAGAGCCGAATCAGGACCACAAAATCAAGACCACAACTTTGCTAGTAGTAGTAGTAGTAGTAGTAGTAGTAGTAGTAGTAGTAGTAGTAGTAGTAGTAGTAGTAGTATAGTTATTTGGTTAAATCTTTAATTTATTTATTTGTTTTGTTTGTTTGTTGTTATTATTATTATTATTATTATTATTATTATTATTATTATTATTATTATTATTATGATTATTATTATTATTATTATTATTATTATTATTATTATTATTATTATTATTATTATTATTATTATTATTATTATTATTATTATTTGTTGTTATTATTATTATTATTATTATTATTATTATTATTATTATTATTATTATTATTATTTTAAATTATTATTCCTACCTTTAAAAAAGAAAAAAAAAAGAATAGTGTGCTGCTGTGCGTGCTCAATGGTGTAAATATGGTCAGTGACGTTTTGTTTGTTTTTGCTGAAGTTGGGTGTAACCCGAACTATTCAGATGGTGCTACTGGTTATTTTTTTTCTTATAGATTTACCAAAGTTTTCAGATGATTTATGGAAATTTCCGCCTGGCACGCAACATTTTTTTAATACGTTTTTCTCATTAAAATACATATCATTGAAATACATATAACAAATTTACTGTATCAGTTAAAAAGAATAATATTAGTTAAATAAATAATTGCTTTGGTGCTTGCAATAAAAAAAATGTCACTGTTTTTTGAGACCATTATAAACTTGCTTTGCCTTGTTGTGCTGAAGGGACATCAACGTATCCATAGCGCTTTGAAGTTTTGTCATGTTTTTATTGTTGATATGGATGTGAAATTTTTGTATGTTGGCGTTATGTGTTATGTATTACTTTTACTCTTTATTACTAATTGTGTCAGTATATTAATCATCATAAAATAATAATAATAATAATACTAACTGCTTCAAAATGCGAATCTCGACTTGACTTGCAGCTTGAAGCTGTGCAGATCGAAATAGAATTAGATCTAGAAGCAACAGCGGCTATTTTTATGCACGGATGTTTCACCACAGGCTCTGAAGTCTTTTCTTTCGTCTTTGTAAACTCGTGGGCCTCCAACATAGTATAGTATAGTACGTAGTATAGTATGTAATTGAGGCCTACGAAAGGCGAGATTTCCCAGCATGTGGTTTCACGTAGTCCTGCCAGCATTCGTTTGTAAAACATCGGATAGCTTCGCTCGACTCGGAGAGCTTCGTTCGACTTCGGTAATTGCCTTTTTCGGCGAATGACTGGAACTAGGTTGGAAAAAACAAGTTCGCTGTCGGGACCCATTGTCTGATACCTATCCTATCCTATCCTATCCTATCCTATCCTGTCCCGTAACCCGAAGGTCGTAGGGGCACCACAGATAATCGTTTAACCAGCATACTCCATCTTTCTCTGTCCTCAGCAGCCCTGCATGCTGACTTGCTCGGAGATGATCACCAGCCACAAAATCAGCAAGCAGATGACGTGCAGCCATCTACATGAGCGGTGTCATGCATCGTCATTACGTTTCACCCTCTGCCATTCACCCATTCCCGAAAGCAGCCGAAAAAAAGAAAGCAAAAGGTGGTCGCAAAAAGGGCAGTTCAAAGATTCTGACCGACATCCCAGAACGTCGGGAGCTAGAGGTCCAATCTCAAAATCGTAAAAGGAAAGCATCCAAGAGAAAAATAACGAAACGCTTGTTCAAAAATGACAGGAAAAAGGCATGCCCCTAAAGATCTAAGACCCCAAGTTCCAGTGACACTGATGATTACTCAGACGTTGACTATGATGACACAGACACAGATGTTGACAGTGATATGGACAGGCCTATCTTTGAAGGTGACTTTGTAGTTGTCAAATGTGCTGGTAAATCACGATTTGTGCACTACATTGCTCGAGTTGACACCATCAATGCCAATGGAGAGGATTTTCAATTTGAAGGTGTCTTCCTTCAAAAAGTTGCAGGAAAGGTGGGAATGGACAAGCCGGTGTTTGTTCCAAATCCATTGGATGAAGCTAGCTTCAATTAAGAAGATGTCGTTCACAAGTTGCCACAGCCCAAAAGTGTTGGCAGTTCTGCCCGTTGTTCTGGCCAGCTTGTGTTCAACTGTGACTTGTCAGTGTGGCAGATTCAGTGACTTTTGTCCTGCCAATTTATGTAGCCATATTTCAGAAGAAAAAAATGCAAACAATAAGACACTTTTGTAGTTTATAAAGATTAGACTTTTAAAAAGGTTAATTTGGAACACTGTTTATAAAAATTGGACTTTTAAAAACGCTGTTTAACTACAAGCAACTAAACTGAGATGCACAAAACAACAAAGTGCTGTATTACATAGCCTTACATTAGGGGAAGTGGGGGCAAGTTGAGCCATTTTTTAGTTTTGGTTGATTAAAATTGAAATGAATGACCAAAATGCAAAGATGAAATTTTCCATCTCAAATTATTAGTTTGGTAACATTGTATAACAACTTTTAATTCTCTATCAGTACCGTAAAACCCACTATCAACTAAGAAAATATTTATGCAAAATTGCTCAAATTGCCCCATATCAGGGGTAAATTGATCCAACCTCTGGGGTAAGTTGTGTCACTAAGGGGTATGTTGTGCCACAGAAAGTTACATTGCAAATGAACATAAAAACAAACACAAAGTTTTAATATCAGTATGTCAGCTTTTTATTATAAAATAAAAGACAATATTACCATGTTTTCATGTTCAAAATGATCAACAAAAACCAATTGACATGATAGAAAAAGACCCGAAGACCCAAACAAAATAAATATATTTTGTAACTGTGTAATACAGCACTTTGTTGTTGTGTACAGGCTATGTAATACAGCACTTTGTTGTTGTGTACAGGCTGTGTAATACAGCACTTTGTTGTTGTGTGCAGGCTATGTAATACAGCACTTTGTTGTTGTGTACAGGCTGTGTAATACAGCACTTTGTTGTTGTGTGCAGGCTATGTAATTTCATGTTTCTAACAGCTAAAAGAATACTCCGTAAATAGAGTATTAAAATGTTTATAAAAATGTAAAACTGAGCATTGTTTTGTTGTGTGTTCATTACAATGTCACTGATAGAATAAAGTATTAAAATATTTATAACAATGTAAAACTGACTATTGTGTTGTTGTGTGTACATTACAATGACACTGATAGAATAAAGTATTAAAATGTTTATAACAATGTAAAACTGATCGAGCAATGCTTGAGCAGCTGAAATGGCCCTCCCTTCAAAAACGCCGAACAATAGCCCGACTATCCACTTTCTTCAAAATCCACCACAAAAACATCCAAGTCAGATGCTCCCACCTGAAACCACTGCCATCCAGATCCCGGCGTGGCCACAGCCTACAGTACACCCGCATCCCCTGCCGTACAGACCACCGCCAGTCAGCCTTCTTCCACCGGACCGTCCGCGACTGGAACCTCCTGCCTGCTGAGGTGGTGCAGGCACCGTCAGTCAGCGCCTTCATTACAAGGGCGCTGGCGGTGCTGTAGCCCACACCTCCACAATCCCATGCACCTCCCCCCTCTCCACCCTCTCCCCTCTCTTACCCAACAGCCCTGCCCCTTATCAAACCGTTTCTTACCCCCAGTGACAATATATCGCCCTATTGCGACAATAGTGATCATTATTGATCGTGGTCGTCAAATGGAAGAAGAAGAAGAAGAAGCATTTTGTTGTTGTGTGTACATTACAATGTCACTGATAGAATAAAGTATTAAAATGTTTATAACAATGTAAAACTGAGCATTATGTTTTGTGTACATTACAATGTCACTGATAGAATAAAGTATTAAAATGTTTATAGCAATGTAAAACTGAGCATTGTATTGTTGTGTGTACATTACAATGTCACTGATAGAATAAAGAAGGAATGAAGGGAGATGAAGTGGAGTTTACAGGGACAACTTTATAAACATGCATTCAGCAAACAAACAAAAGAAGCCACAAATTAACAAGTACAATTTTAAAAATGTAAAAGTCATATCAAAATAACACAAGTATTCAAAATTTTTACTAATGCTAAGTTAATTAATCTTTCTAGGCATACGAAACTAATTTAGTAAATGGCAATCTGGCTTTGTAATTCTCTCTTTCGGTAACTCTCCTCCCCCTTAGCAAACTTTCGGAATTACTTCCCCTGTTCATATTGAGGCTGTGCAGTTGTTTTGCAACGTTGAGAGCTGCATTGCTCTGTTATGGAGGACGAAGACAGTCCAGTGTTGTCTGAGGTGAAGCTGGAGATTGACATTGCTGAGGAACCAGTGGTAGACTGGATGAGATTGCAAGCGTGGCATGCACAAGGTGAGTTGGCTCCGGTGATGAAACATTCATCATTGATTGAACATGGAAACTGACATTTTACAACTACAGCCCATACAGGACAGTTAAGATCAACATCGTCATGATCGTGGTATCAACCTGTACAGAAAAATATAATTTCCACGCCAGTCAAAACGAAAGCTTTACTGTTATGTGAATTGAATGGCTCATCATTTATTTGTTCTTTGTTTAAAATGTATTTTACTATAATGTAATTTTTTTTTCTATTTGAGATGTCACAAAGTGTTGGCAAATGTTACCATCAGCGCTCCTTGAAGAATGATATCACAGAAAAGGATTAAAATAAGTGTCAGGTTTAGCACACCCACACCCTAACACCAACAATTTTTTTTCCCCCTGACCTTTTGTGTGAACTTACTCCTTGGGGTCATGAGCAATCTTGCCACTGTAGATTGTTCTAACCTATAAAGGGAAAAGTGAAAGCCCCAGTTGAAAACCTGTCTTGCCTTTGTAGGCATGACCAATTCACTGCGGCAACAGTACCCCCGTTGGGGTGCCGGGGGTTTCAGTATAAATAGTATCCCCACTTTCTGGAAATTTAGTGCTTTAAATTCCCACTGTCGCTGTCTTCCTCATTTACTCTTTCCCATTCCTGCTCTGTCCTATCACTCTGCTATACTATCTTCTTCTTCGCTAATCAATGACCTACCTTTTTTCTTGAAAACTCTTCCTGGACAAGACTCCTTGTTTGTGTATGAGGTCTGTTGGATCAGCTTGGGAGTGTTGGACGCTTTCTGCCGGGTGGTCACTAGGGCTTCCTATGAATATGATGTTATTATTTAGCAATATAGGCATTTTATATGTATCTGTTTTGTTGATAATTTATAATGATGTTTGTATTCTATTTTGGTTTTGTAACCGGGGGTTCGAGTAGTTGGGGTAAAGCCTCAGCCGTCCCCTGTGGGGGATGTCTTTATTGTAAAGTGACTGGCCGGTGGAGGGCATTCAATTTTCCCACTAGGGTTGTTTCAGCAGATCTTTTATGTGGATCGAGGGTTGTCCGGTCCTGATTTGGCTCGGAAGAGTCCGCTGGATCTAAAGCAACAATCAATCAATCAACAATCAATCAATTGTGTGGACTGTGCAGTGAATGCTGGATGCTGATCTTAACTACGGCAATGTTGTTTCTGCAGGATTTCTTTTAATTGGAAATTGTGAAATAGACCAGTTCTTTGTTCATCCTTGATTGCACTCTGGAGGTTTATTTACTGTATCACCTGTAATATTTAGGTGAGAGTAAAAGATATAAGTTCTTATGTGATGGTTTTTCAGTTCATCATTATGCTTGCTGTCAGCAAATATTTACATGAAAGCTGTTGTTTTGTTTAGAAATTGCAGGAAGAGAAAGCCATCATGTTTCTCACAGCAGCAGTGAGCAGATTGTCAGAGATACCGCTAACTTGATTGGCAGTGAGTTCAACATAAAGGAAGAATCAGAAAGCAAGACAGCAGCACCGGACAGTAACAGGATGGAGCTACATATACCACTGTTGTGTACAGTGAAGACAGAACCTAACTGTGACATTGAGGAATATGGTAAGTATATTAGTGTATTATAGTCAGGGCTCCCCATTTGCAGTGAATTTAAGGAGTGGAATCACTTATATTGTATAATTTTAAGGATTTTTTTCTCTCCTTGTTAAGCATTTTAAGGAATGGGGAAAAAAAGCCGATGGAAGAATGCCATGATTGATAGTTTCGTAGTTGATTGATTGATTGATTTATTATTGCTTTAGGTCCAGCGGACTCTTCCGAGCCAAATCAGGACCGGACAACCCCCGATCCGCATAAAAGATCTGTTGAAACAACCCCAGTGGGAAAATTGAATGCCCTCCACCGGCCAGTCACTTTACAATAAAGACATCCCACGCGAGGGACGGCTGAGGGTTGACCTCAACTACGCGAACTCCCCGATTACAAAAACAAAATAGAATACAAACATCATTATAAATCATCAACAAAAAAACATACATATAAAATGCCTATAGTGCTAAATAGTACATTCATAGGAAGCCCTAGTGACCACCCGGCAGAAAGCGTCCAACATTCCCAAGCTGATCCAACAGACCTCATACACAAACAAGGGGTCTTGTCCAGGAAGAGTTTTCAAGAAAAAAGGTAGGTCATTGATCTAGCGAAGAAGAATATAGTATAGCAGAGTGGTAGGACAGATCGGGAATGGGAAAGAGCAAATGAGGAAGACAGCGACAGTGGGAATTTAAAGCACTAAATTTCCAGAAAGTGGGGATACTATTTATACTGAAACCCCCGGCACTCCAACGGGGGGAACTGTTGCCGCAGTTAATTTGTCATGCCTACAAAGGCAAGACAGGTTTTCAACTGGGGCTTTCACTGTACCCTTTATAGGTTAGAACAATCTACAGTGGCAAGATTGCTCATGACCCCAAGGGGTAGGTTCGTAGTGAAACAAGGGAAGTAACCATGTTTGATTGATTGTTGCTTTAGGTCCAGCGGACTCTTCCGAGCCAAATCAGGACCGGGGGAAGTAACCACGGCACATGATGCATCACAAACCTACATCAGATCAATCTATGATGTCACTTCCTAAGCGTAGCGAGATGATTTAGGAGCTTTGGGATTGGTTGATAGTGCAAAAGATAAACCAATGAACATCGAGATAATTTTTCAGCTGCATGGCCGTGTTAATTTTATAAATGCATTCACGATCTTTTCACCCTGTAGACTGTTTTTCAGGTGTGTTTTCTGCATCAATTGTAACATTTAAGAC
The DNA here is from genome assembly GCA_036898135.1 of Oncomelania hupensis. Lineage (NCBI taxonomy): Eukaryota > Metazoa > Mollusca > Gastropoda > Littorinimorpha > Pomatiopsidae > Oncomelania > Oncomelania hupensis. The sequence goes on along the minus strand of CM072522.1, from coordinate 60,678,361 downwards.
ATTTTTCACACCTGACCATTGATTCTAAGGCGTGATTTTGAGGGTCTTAAGGTATGATTATGCCCAAACTCAGGATAATGGAGAACCTGATAGTAACACAGTGGAACCTCCGGTATACAACCGTCCAAAATCTGAGAAAAAAAATGGTCTTATAATAGAGGTAGTCTTATACCGGAAACAAGGGGTGGGGTGGGGCGAGGGGGGGTCAGTCTCGGAGGGGTATGTAGTCATAATTTTCACACTCACCAGCATGTATTCTCTGACAAAGGAAACTGTAAAACATGTTTCATTTTTAGCTTTGTCTTTTATTGACAACTTCAAAAATAGAAAACAGTCGAACCACTGCCAGACGCGTTCATCCAAGTCTGTCAGTGCAGAAGCTCTCAGTTTCGATGTTTCCCTTTCGCCACTTTCTCCACTCTCCCATCGTAGTTTCACATATTCCTTATCCTTTATGATGAGCTGAATTTGGGTCTTCCCAACGTCTAAACTTCTTGCAATAGACAAACAACTATCCCCATTTTCACTTCTTTCAATCACTTTCATTCTCTCTACCAAACTCAAAACGTTCCTCTTGCGCGACACCATTTTGACAAGCCAGTGTAGGCGAGTAATGTCACTTATTTGCGAACCGGAAATAGCAGACAACAGCAGGCGTACACTAACATGAGAGATAAAATGAAAGTTACAGACAACAAATTAACTGATATCTCTTTTAAAGTGCCCTAAGACGGCCGTATAAAGGGCTTAAGACACGGTCGCTAGTCGCATAAACGAGGTTGTCGCATACCAGAGGTCATTTGTTATTGGAAGTGAATCCGTCAGAAGTTTTCTGGTCACATAATGGAGGGAGTCGTATACTAGAAAGACGGATACCGGAGGTTCCACTGTACTTGTCATGGTTAGGGTTTTGTTTTGTTTCAGGTCATTTTTTTAAAAACTATATTGTGATTGTAGCTGAAATGCTTTACAGTTTTGCTTCTCTAGATCTCATTTAAGTATATTACAGGCTGTGAGCTCAATAGCTTGCCTTATGTGCCAGGGAACCAATGTTTCATTCCACAAGTGTCAAGATCAATTTTCATTGAAGTTTAATTTTTAGTGATCACAAGTTTGTGTGATCCACACAGGACTATGGATGTGAGTGACAACAACTGTTCAGTTTTATCATCCACTATGGCACTCGCCCATGATGTGTTTGCTGATTTCTTTGTTACAGAAAGCAGTGGGCCATTGGACACGAAGACAGTATGGGTGATGTCAGAGACATATACTGATGTACATCCAGTGGGGCCTGAGGTAATAATCGAGCTTGATGTCTCTTATACAAATCTTCAGCACATGAACTGTGTGGTACAGTAATCCAAATGTACTGATAGTTGTTGTAAAGTAATATATTCTCATTATTGATTTCAGGACTCAGAACTGTGTACAGTGAAGACAGAGCCTGACAGTGACACAGAGGGATACAGTAAATATAGTAGTGTTTTATATTTAGCAGTAGTGTTTTATACTTAGCAGTAGTGTTTTATACTTAGCAGTAGTGTTTTATACTTAGCAGTAGTGTTTTATATTTAGCAGTAGTGTTTTATACTTAGCAGTAGTGTTTTATACTTAGCAGTAGTGTTTTATATTTAGCAGTAGTATTTTATACTTAGCAGTAGTGTTTTATATTTAGCAGTAGTGTGTTATATTTAGCAGTAGTGTTTTATATTTGGCAGTAGTGTTTTATAATTGTCATGTTGTTATCTGTATTGTGATTGTGGCTTAGCTGCTGTACAGTTTCAACTTTCTTGACCTAAAGTGTAGGACAGGCTCTGAGCTATGCTACATGCATGTGACAGGAACATTTCCTATTGGGGGAATGTTTTGTGGTGTAAGCCCCATAGTAATTCAGGCTTGAGTGATTAAAAACTGTGCTTGTGTTTTTATAATAAAAGATAAATAAGTCAATAAATAAATGAATGCTAAATGTGCCTTATTATTAAATCAGACATAAAGTGGTGATGTGTAACCAACATACACACTCACATGACACAAGAGACTGACAGACTGCCAGACTGAGACTTTATTGGTCTATGAAATGTACGTAAACATTCGCCTTTAAACTGCACAAGTAAATGTAACATATAATTTTTTATAAAAATGACATGTAGAAACAAAAAAATGAATAATGCAACACATACTATAAAACAACTACTATCCCACACCCCAAACATACTTGCACTGTACACTCCCGTATACAACCCCACACACCATCACAAACCAGCTCCACCATGCACAAACACCAACCACAGGCGTTCAACACATACATCCCATGTACATGCATGATCATCCCATGCTAAGCCAAATCACAAAACAAGACTGTTGGAAAAATTCACACACACACTGTGTAACCTCTGCCAGCCTGACCTTTGACCTACTCTTTTAGGCTGCTGAAGAAGCACAGACTGTTGTTGGTCAGTACGGACTCCACCGTCACCCTGTAGAAAAGCTCCAACACCCTGAAGCTCACATTAAAGGCATTCAGCCTTCTCATAAAGTATAGGCGTTGGTTGGCCTTCTTGAGGAGCTGCAGAGTGTTGTGGACCAGTCCAAGTTGTTATAGATGATGGAGCCCCAGTACTTGTTTTGGTCCACCACCTCCACCATTTCACCCCAATGACCAATGGGTCGAGTCTTGGAGTGCTCCTCCTGTAGTCAACAACCATCTCCTTTGTATTAGAGACGTTGAGGAGGAGATGGTTGTCGTCGCACCATCTGACGAGCTCTTCCAATGGTACGAGCTCTTGCTCGTTGTGATAAGGCCGGTCAGGGATGTGTCGTCAGAAAACCTCACTTGGAGGGCGTCTTCAGCGGTACAGGGACAGTCGGCCGTGTAGAGGATGAAGAATGCTGGGAATAGGACTCAGCCATAAGGAACCCCTGTGTTATTATGAAGGTATCCCGATGCCTTCTCGGAGATGGACGACCTTTTCACAACGCGTTGTAGTCTGTCTGTGAGAAAGCTGCAGAGCCATCTGATGATCAGGGGGTTGGCGTCCATTTTCATTTTCATCAGTTTCCGCATCATTAGGTGAGGCTGGAGGGTGTTCAAAGCTAACGAAAAATCCAGGAAGAGAATTCTGGCATATGACTTCAGCCTCTCTAGGTGCATCAACACAGAGTGGACTACGGTGATGATGGTGTCTTCGGTGTTTCTGTTGGGCGTGTATGTGAACTGCATGGGGTCATGGAGTGGGCGCATTTCCCCAAGCAGTCGTTGAAGGACAATGCGCTCAAGGTACTTAAAAGGAATGGACAGTTGAGGGAGAGGGTTTTGTGAGAGCGACAGGGCGATAGTCATTCAGGTTTGCAGGAGAGGGTTTCCTAAGGACAGGGATAAAGTTGGAAGACTTCCAAAGGGGTGGGATGTGTCCAGTGTCCATCGACTCCTGGAACAGGATGGTGAACACTGAGTCATGGCAGTTCCTGGGTACAGCTCCCGGAACGTGAACTGGACCACAAGGACTCCTGGGGATGACCTGTCTTACTCCCTCAGTGCCTCCCCACTGTTGTCTCTCTCACTCAGGTCAGCCACAGTACTCGCTTGCTCAGTGAGATGTCAGTGGTGTCAAAACAGGCATGGAAGATGTTTAGGTCGTTGGCCCACTTCTACTGGTCCTCTACATTCAAGGCCCTCTTCCACGGCTTATAGCCAGCCATCGTCTGTAGGTTGCTCCACAGTTTCATGGGATTGTTGGAGGCGAAGCTTTCTTCGACCTTGTCCCTGAACTTCCACTTGTTGTTTAGGATCACTCTTCTGACTTCTTTCTGCAGTTTCTTCACGTCATCTGGAGTCTACTCACTGAACGCCTTCTTCCTCTTCATCAGGACGTCTGCCACCTCCTTTGTCACACAAGGCTTGTTGTTGGGGTAGGTCTTCACCTCTTTAGTTGGCACCAACATGTCGATACAGAACTGGACATAGGAGGATGATGTCGACCTTTTCACCTAGCGACGACCCGTCCAGCAGAGTGTCCAGGTCAGTGCACTCCTACCAATACAACAAACACATTTTCATCTGTCAAACATGTAGTGTAAATAAAAGTGGCTATTAGAAAACAAAAAGGAAATAAAATGTTAATTTTGGGAGATTTGTATTTTTTTTTATTTAAATTGACTGCATCCGACACCATTACTGAAGGGTGGGAGGAAACTGAAGTACCTGGAAAAATCACTGGTGACCTCACAAGTCTTGAATCTAAGTCATAGACATTCATCCTCTGCAGTGTGACCTAAAAAGTCTTGTATCTAAGTCATAGACATTCATCCTCTGCAGGGTGACCTGAAAAGTCTTGTATCTAAGAGAGACTTGCATGAGGGTTTGAATGTGAATGAGTGCTGGGATAGAATAAAGTTAATGGTGAGAGAGGCTAAAGGAAAGTTCGTAACCAGTGAGAAGGTTTACACTACATGGAGGAGGGGGAAAAAGGACGAATATTTCACCAGACATGCATGATAGACAAGATTAGGCAAACAAGACCAGCATTTAAGATAAGTGTTGAAGGGTTGGGTTAAAACCAGCAGTTAAGATGTCTAAGTGTTGAAGGGTTGGGTTAAGACCAGCAGTTAAGATGTCGAATGCCTATAAATTAAATCAGTTAATGAACTCTAAACCTAAACGCACTTTGTCTGATTTAAGCGTTTTATATGGAATATTTTTTTGTTTACTTTTTCAATAGTGACGCACAGTTCTCTTTTAATTTTATTTCGAACATCTATTTTTTGGCAAGACCTACTTGAATTTTTGTGTGTGTTGTTGTTGTTGTTGGGGGGGGGGGGGGGGAGGGATTATTTTTTCCACGTGTCTATTACAGTTTTCTTAAATATTACCAATTTGTTTAGTTACTTTTTAGTTATTTTTTCTCCATCTGGGTCTCGTATATTAACAACTCAATATTAGTATTTCATTTTTGTGTGGGTGCAATATTCCTGTACAGGGTTATGCCGTTGTTGATGACGTCAGCATGGTTGTTGTTACATCCCCATCACCCCCACCCCTGTTTTGTGTTGACGGTCCCCCTGGACTCGGAGCCTTATTTAATATTGTTTGAAAGGACAAGTTACAAAGTTTCAAAGATACAATAATGTACCTAAAGAAGAATGGTTGTGTACAATGTGTGACTTAGATGAAATAATTGGTGACGAGTTTCATTATTTATTTACATGTAACAATTTCTTGCTTGATAGAAAACATGTTTGGAAAAATACTTTTGGACTCATTTAAATGTCTTTAAATTTAACCAGCTGATGAATACTGAATCAAAGAGCAGATTGCTAAATTTAAGCCGCTTTGTTAGAGTTATGTTACTATTTATATATTGTGCATTCCCTTTTGTCTTCTTCTGTGAACCATGCGATGCTGTACACTTTTCTGTCCATATTGAACCGATGTAAACCTTAAAACGGGTGTTTGACATTTTATAGTTTTGTCTTGTGATGCCTATGGAGCAGTCTTTTGTGTGCCGTTCATTGTTTTTAATGTTTGTAATTCCCCTTCCCCCCTTTTCCCTACCTTTGGCTAAAATGCCCCTTGGGCTATGAGCCTTGTTTCATGCTTGCAATTATATGTGGTTTTGCTATTAAAAGGACATAGTTCCAAAGTTCAAATGTTGAAGGGTTGGGTTAAGACCAGCAGTTAAGATCTTTAAGTTTTGAAGGATTGGGTTAAGACCAGCAGATAAGATCTTTAAGTTTTGAAGGGTTGGGTTAAGACCAGCAGTTAAGATCTTTAAGTTTTGAAGGGTTGGGTTAAGACCAGCAGATAAGATCTTTAAGTTTTGAAGGGTTGGGTTAAGACCAGCAGATAAGATCTTTAAGTTTTGAAGGGTTGGGTTAAGACCAGCAGATAAGATCTTTAAGTTTTGAAGGGTTGGGTTAAGACCAGCAGTTAAGATCTTTAAGTTTTGAAGGGTTGGGTTAAGACCAGCAGATAAGATCTATAAGTGTTGAAGGGTTGGGTTAAGACCAGCAGTTACGATCTTTAAGTGTTGAAGGGTTGGGTTAAGACCAGCAGATAAGACCTTTAAGTGTTGAAGGGTTGGGCTAAGACCAGCAGTTTAGGTGTCTAAGTGTTAAAGGGTTGGGTTAAGACCAGCAGTTAAGATCTCTAAGTGTTGAAGGGTTGGGTTAAGACCAGCAGTTAAGATGTCTAAGTGTTGAAGGGTTGGGCTAAGACCAGCAGTTAAGATCTCTAAGTGTTGAAGGGTTGGGTTAAGACCAGCATATAAGATCTCTAAGTGTTAAAGGGTTGGGTTAAGACCAGCAGTTAAGATGTCTAAGTGTTGAAGGGTTGGGTTAAGACCAGGAAAACCCCTCGTGGGTGTGGGTGAGGTGAGTGGCAGGTGAGGTGAGGACAAGGAATAGGGAAAAGAAAAAAGAAGATGGACGAACACAAGGACAAGTCCACGATGGTTTACAAGCAATTCTCTATTGATTCAACTCCAATAAAAAAAAAAACAAGCTGTGAAACAATCAAACACAAACAATGGTAAAAGCTGAGAACTGTCAAAGAATGGAATGTTGACAATGACATCATATGCACAACCAAGTGCTTGCATCTACACTCTTTACAATAACTAAGAAGAAGATTACTAGATATATACATGCGCTTTACAAAATATAAACATCTGTCAACCTAACTGACTGACTGCTAAGATGATCAACGATAAAAATGACATAATAAACTGAAGACAATAATAACGTTATAAGTGATCAATACATGACATAATAAACTGAAGACAATAATAATATTATAAGTGATCAATACATGGCATAATAAACTGAAGACAATAATAACATTATAAGTGATCAATACATGACATAATAAACTGAAGACAATAATAACAATATAAGTGATCAGTACATGACATATTAAACTGAAGACAATAATAACATTGTAAGTGATCAATACATGACATAATAAACTGAAGACAATAATAACATTATAAGTGATCAATACATGACATAAAAAACTGAAGACAATAATAACATAAGTGATCAATACATGACATAATAAACTGAAGACAATAATAACATTATAAGTAATCAATACATGACATAATAAACTGAAGACAATAATAACATTATAAGTGATGTTGAAATAAACAAGATAAACCACCCTAACGTTAACTTACAACTTATCATTCATAGCAAGATATAAATATTATAAAAATAAATATTATAAATAGGTATGACGTTATGCCTATTATAACATCTGATAATACACAATTAGGAAAACTAGATCAACATGTTGATCATCAAAGCCTAAACATGTTCATCATCAAGGTCTAAACATGTCCATCATCAAAGTCTAAACATGTCCATCATCAAAGTCTAAGCATGTCCATCATTAAAGTCTAAACATGTCGATCATCAAAGTCTAAATATGTCCATCATCAAAGTCTAAACATGTCCATCATCAAGGTCTAAACATGTTCATCATCAAAATGTAAACATGTCCATCATCAAAATCTAAACATGTCCATCATCAAAGTCTAAACATGTCCATCATCAAAGTCTAAACATGTCCATTATCAAAGTCTAAACATGTCCATCATCAAAGTCTAAACATGTCCATCATCAAGGTCTATACATGTCCATCATCAATGTCCATCATCAAAGTCTAAACATGTCCATCATCAAAGTCTAAACATGTCCATCATCAAAATCTAAACATGTCCATCATCAAAGTCTAAACATGTCCATCATCAAAGTCTAAACATGTCCATCATCAAAGTCTAAACATGTCCATCATCAATGTCTAAACATGTCCATCATCAAAGTCTAAACATGTCCATCATCAAAGTCTAAACATGTCCATCATCAATGTCTAAACATGTCCATCATCAAAGTCTAAACATGTCGGTCACAGCCATAACTACGTAGCAGTCAATGAAAGTATCACTGACATACTGACTCCACATTCCTAACTGAAAATAACGAACATAAAATAATACATCACCAATAATTAATACAACAACTACTACATAACTTACAGTAATATACAACAATGGATTCCTGACCTCATCAGTATGATGAGAAATTGACACAAAACTTTCATAACCAGAAAGCGGTGCCCACACGTCTTTACAATGTCAAAGCCAATGATCAATTACTGAACTCAATATTCAACACTGCATACACTGCACAAAATCGGCGCACGTGAAGAACAAGTATTATAGTAAACGAGGGACATATCTCTATAAAACTAACTAGCTTTGTACTGACATGATATAAAACCAATCATTCGTACTGTTATTTAACTATCGTTCTATACTTCGTCTCCTTTCTTTCTTTCGTGCATAAACTTGCGTTAATACATACACACACATACGACGTACATAGGCCTTAACGACCGACTTAGCTACATTCACCCCTACCAACAAAATGACGTCATCGTCATTAACACAATGAACTGACAATCAAGGGCTACATGACTTTCAAAAAATTTAAATGGCATAAAGTAAACATGTACGTAAGCCCACTAATAAAAAGATGACTTAAAATACGAGATAAGATAACAAAACAATGAAAGCGTCAAGTTTTACAATGTAGCTGCTAACAGAAAAACTATGTGTAAGCAAACTACAATGTGCAAGAGTGGAATGTCCAAGGCGCTGGCCCATACAGGATCTAACGCAGGCCGCCCCAGGCGCCCACCTGCAGCCTTTGGGCGCATCGTCTGACGATAGGAATCCTGGGCCACCACCTGCAGCCTTTGGGCGCATCGTCTGACGATAGCAATCCTGGGCCACCACCTGCAGCCTTTGGGCGCATCGTCTGACGATAGGAATCCTGGGCCACCACCTGCAGCCCTTGGGCGCATCGTCTGACAATAGGAATCCTGGGCGACCACCTGCAGCCTTTGGGCGCATCGTCTGACGATAGGAATCCTAGGCCACCCCATGCAGCCTTTGGGCGCATCGTCTGACGATAGGAATCCTGGGCCACCCCCTGCAGCCTTTGGGCGCATCGTCTGACGATAGGAATCCTGGGCCACCACCTGCAGCCTTTGGGCGCATCGTCTGACGATAGGAATCCTGGGCCACCACCTGCAGCCTTTGGGCGCATCGTCTGACGATAGGAATCCTGGGCCACCACCTGCAGCCTTTGGGCGCATCGTCTGACGATAGGAATCCTGGGCCACCACCTGCAGCCTTTGGGCGCATCGTCTGACGATAGCAATCCTGGGCCACCACCTGCAGCCTTTGGGCGCATCGTCTGACGATAGGAATCCTGGGCCACCACCTGCAGCCTTTGGGCGCATCGTCTGACGATAGGAATCCTGGGCCACCACCTGCAGCCTTTGGGCGCATCGTCTGACGATAGCAATCCTGGGCCACCACCTGCAGCCTTTGGGCGCATCGTCTGACGATAGGAATCCTGGGCCACCACCTGCAGCCTTTGGGCGCATCGTCTGACGATAGGAATCCTGGGCCACCACCTGCAGCCTTTGGGCGCATCGTCTGACGATAGGAATCCTGGGCCACCACCTGCAGCCTTTGGGCGCATCGTCTGACGATAGGAATCCTGGGCCACCACCTGCAGCCTTTGGGCGCATCGTCTGACGATAGGAATCCTGGGCCACCACCTGCAGCCTTTGGGCGCATCGTCTGACGATAGGAATCCTGGGCCACCACCTGCAGCCTTTGGGCGCATCGTCTGACGATAGGAATCCTGGGCCACCACCTGCAGCCTTTGGGCGCATCGTCTGACGATAGGAATCCTGGGCCACCACCTGCAGCCTTTGGGCGCATCGTCTGACGATAGGAATCCTGGGCCACCACCTGCAGCCTTTGGGCGCATCGTCTGACGATAGGAATCCTGGGCCACCGGGGATGTGGGAGAAAGGACCTAGTGCTTGCTGGGTGTATTTGTGTAGTCGGCACTCACTGTCTAGGACATGAGTGTCAGGATCTTTAAAAGTCCTTGCGATGAGGCGTGCGTACACAGACTAGACCTCAGTCTATGTTATTGTGGACGTCAGAGTAGTTTGGCAGTGTCTGAGGGTCATGTTATTGTGGACGTCAGAGTAGTTTGGCAGTGTCTGAGGGTCATGTTATTGTGGACGTCAGAGTAGTTTGGCAGTGTCTGAGGGTCATGTTATTGTGGACGTCAGAGTAGTTTGGCAGTGTCTGAGGGTCATGTTATTGTGGACGTCAGAGTAGTTTGGCAGTGTCTGAGGGTCATGTTATTGTGGACGTCAGAGTAGTTTGGCAGTGTCTGGGTCATGTTATTGTGGACGTCAGAGTAGTTTGGCAGTGTCTGAGGGTCATGTTATTGTGGACGTCAGAGTAGTTTGGCAGTGTCTGAGGGTCATGTTATTGTGGACGTCAGAGTAGTTTAGCAGTGTCTGAGGGTCATGTTATTGTGGACGTCAGAGTAGTTTGGCAGTGTCTGAGGGTCATGTTATTGTGGACGTCAGAGTAGTTTGGCAGTGTCTGAGGGTCATGTTATTGTGGACGTCAGAGTAGTTTGGCAGTGTCTGAGGGTCATGTTATTGTGGACGTCAGAGTAGTTTGGCAGTGTATGAGGGTCATGTTATTGGTGTTTTGGCACTACAGGCCGTCAACTAACTTCCCACTACTGACCGTACAGGCTGCAATGTTTACGTTTGACATTCAATGCTTCGAGTGTTCTGCCGTTGAGTACACCACTTCCCCAACTGTATCTCAGAGTCATGTTATGTTTTCGTTTCAGCACCCCAGGCCGTCAATGGGCTGGGAACCACTGACTGTACGGGCTGCAATGTTATCACTTGACATTCAGTGCTTCCATTGTTCTGCCGTTGAGTACACCACACAACCCACTGCGTGCCCTTATGATGCTGATAAGCTGACAATACTTTGAAGTTCTAGCTGCTTATGATGCTGATCACCTGACCATACTTTGCAGTTCTAGCTGCTTATGATGCTGATCATCTGACCGTACTTTGCAGTTCTAGCTGCTGTTACTGATTAACTGACCGTTATTGTTTGCTGTTGCTGCACTTACTGTTGTTGATGTTGCTGATATTGTTATTTTAACTGCTGTGGTTGCTACAGAGCATTACTGCTGTCGATGTTGCTACTGTAATTTTAACTGTTGCTGTTGCTACAGACAGTTGTTGCTGTTCATGCTGCTGATACTGTTATTTTAACTGTTGCAGTTTCTACAGATAGTTACTACTGTTGCTGTTGCTGATATTTCTATTTTAACTGTTGCTGCTACTACAGAAGTTGCTGCTGTTGATGCTGCTGGTACTTTTATTTTAAATCTTGCTGTTGCTGTTGCATGCAACTCCCGACAGATTTACAGGTCATCGTTGTTGTTTCGCGGCACGTAAAACTGTTATTTTGATGTTATTGCGGTTGCTGATCTTGCTTTGATTCATTTTGTAGCTGTTGCTGTGGACAGCGTCATGAGGTCACTATAAAGATTCTGATTCTGATTCTAATAGTTGTTGTTGTAGTAGTTGTTGTAGTAGTTCTAGTACTTCTGGTTGTTGTAGTTGTTGTTGTAGTAGTTCAAGTTCTTCTGGTTGTTGTAGTTGTTGTTGTAGTAGTTCTAGTATTTCCGGTTCTTGTTGTAGTTGTTGTTGTGGTTCTAGTACTTCTGGTTCTAGTTGTAGTTGTTGTAGTAGTAGTTCTAGTACTTCTGGTTCTAGTTGGAGTTCTTGTTCTAGTACTTCTGGTTCTAGTTGTAGTTGTAGTTGTAGTAGTTCTAGTACTTCTGGTTCTAGTTGTAGTTGTTGTTCTAGTACTTCTGGTTCTAGCTGTAGCTGTTGTTGTAGTAGTTCTAGCACTGCTGGTTGTTCTTGCTGTTGTTCTTGTAGTGGTGATGTTGGTGGTGATTGGGGTGGTGATAGTAGTGGTGATGGTGGTGGTGAGGTGGTGGTGGTTGAGGCTGTCGCTGGTGTCCACATCGTCCCGGCCATCTGAAAAGAGACAAGGCGTCAGCGTGAGTTTTGCATTAAGACACAGCATTGCTAGTTCTTACATTACCTGTATATATTTATGTTGGCAGTATGTGTACATTGTATTGTATACACTGTTACATTGCCTGTATATATTTATGTTGGCAGTATGTGTACATTGTATTGTATACACTGTTACGTTACCTGTATATATTTATGTTGGCAGTATGTGTACATTGTATTGTATACACTCCTACATTACCTGCATATATTTATGTTGGCAGTATGTGTACATTGTATTTTATATACTGTTACATTAACTGTATATATTTATGTTGGCAGTGTGTACATGTGTACATTTCATTTGTGGGAGCTGCTGACTGATTGCCTGGAAGGTTGATTATCAATTGTCTAGTGTCTGTGGTGTGGAGTGTCTGTGAAAGGTTGATTATCAATTGTCTAGTGTCTGTGATGTGGTATATCTGTGAAAGGTTGATTATCAATTGTCTAGTGTCTGTGGTGTAGAGTGTCTGTGAAAGGTTGATTATCAATTGTCTAGTGTCTGTAATGTGGAGTGTCTGTGAAAGGTTGATTATCAATTGCCTAGTGTCTGTGGTGTGGAGTGTCTGTGAAAGGTTGATTATCAATTGTCTAATGTCTGTGGTGTGCAGTGTCTGCGAAAGGTTGATTATCAATTGTCTAGTGTTTGTGGTTTGGAGTGTCACGATACTTTTGTGTCGCTGTGTATTGTCAAATCAAAAACGAATCTAAGCATTTTGTTATCTAACAACAATAAATCTTCAACTCACTAAATATCATCACACTATTTACATTTCGTTTACCGTTCCACACCAAACACGATAAGATAAGATAAGATAAGATATTACTTATTAATCCAAAAGCATGGAAATTACATTGTCTGTCAATTAAACATGTCCATTCATTCTTCTTTTACACACACATAAATATGTATACATTATTAATGATCTTCAAACACATGGACATATTTTCATAATGCAGATATTTCAATTAAGCAGTAAAACGGATTAACGTAAGAACAGATAAATATGAGAATTTAAAACTTATTAGTGTGTAAACATATAAACTATTTATACAAAAACAGTAGTTAAAAAAAAATAATAATCAAACTAACTAAGCTGCATGAGAGTTGTAGAGTATGTTTAGTAAGACCTACCGACTTGTTTGTTATGTGCTTGAATGGCAAGTGGTATGAATGAGTTCCTGTACCTATTTGATGTTCCCGCTGGTGCCCTAAAACGTCCACTCCTGTCTATCCGTCGAGAGTCAAATTCCAAGAAAAGTGGATGGTTACTGTCAGCCAAAATTGCAGTCAGCTTTTTTGTCACTTGTCTGCTATGTATCGTCGCTATGTCATCCTGTTCCCTCCCAACCACCCCACTAGCCCTTTTTATCTGTTTGTCCAATCTTCGTTTTTCTGTTTGTGATACGTTTCCTCCCCAACATGAGATTCCAAAAGAAATGATGCTTCCTATTATAGCTGTATAAACATTTGTAAAATTTCCTGTTTTACATTAAAGGATCTCAGTTTTCTTAAACAAAACATTCTACTTTGCAGTCGCTTGTAAATGTATTTTGTGTTATATTTCCAAGTGAATCTATCATCGATAACTACACCTAAATACTTATATGCATGCACTCTCTCTACTTCTTCTCCTTTGATAAAGATAGGATTAAAATCAAACTTGTTTCCCTTCCTAAAATCAATTATCATTTCTTTTGTTTTGCTTACATTAAGATCTAGAAAATTTGAATCACACCAGTTGACAAAGCTATCTATTTCATCTCTGTACATGTTGTCCATGTTGTTGGTAATAAGACCAGAGAGTGCCGTGTCGTCTGCAAATTTTATCAGGGGACAGGATTCGTGCTTTTGTCTATGGTCTGCGGTGTACAAAGAAAACAAAAAAGGTGCTAGAACAGTTCCTTGAGGGGCTCATGTATTAGTCAACACAATATTAGAATTGTATACAATAGAATTAGAATTGTTTTGAACTCTGACAAACTGAGGTCTATTTGTAAGATAGTCAAAAATCCATAGAATAGTTCTAATATCAACATTCATGCCTGCTAGTTTTTGAACAAGTGAATGGCATTGCATAGTATTAAAAGCACTACTAAAATCAAAGAACATAAGCCTGACACAAGAATTTGCATTTTCTAAATGTAAGTACATTTTGTTGAGGACAAAAATAACAGCGTCTTCAACATTTCTCTTACTTCTATAGGCAAACTGCAGTGGGTCAATAAAATCTGATACTAAAACATATAACTTATTAAGAACAAATTTTTCAAAAACTTTCATCGTGACAGAGGTTAAAGCAACAGGGCGAAGATCATTAAAAACTTTAACTGGATTCTGTTTAGGAACAGGTACTACGCATGACATCTTCCAAAGAGTAGGTACAACAGACTGAGTAAAAGACATGTTAAACAGAACAGTAAAAATACCAGCAAGTTGGTTAGCACATGTTTTTAGTAACTTAGGTGTAACTTTGTCAGGACCAGCAGCCTTTCGAGTGTTTAACTTAGTAAATGCTAAGCTTACATCCTCCTCACTAACTAATTGACTTTCAACCTCTCCTTCCTCCCCTTTCCTCCCCATTAATCCTTCCCTTAACTGCTCTCTCTGACTAGAAAAATCTTGACAGTCAAAACGACAGTAGAACTTATTGAGGTCATTTACATATTCTTGAGTACATTCCCCAAGTTGTGCACTCCCCCCTTTCTTACCTTTGAACCCAGACATTAATCCCATTCCCTCCCACACTCTTTGTATATTATTTTCTGTAAAATGTTCCTCAATTTTTTCCTTGTATTTTTCTTTCCCTTTTCGAATGTCCTTGTTTATTTCTTTCTGTATCTGTTTCTTAGTTTCTTTATCTAAATTGTTCTTGTAAGCCTGTTTCTTTTTGTTCAAAGTTAATTTAGTTTCCTTGGTGATGTAGGGTTTGTTGTTGGCATATATCTTCACAGTCTTTTTAGGTATTATAGTTTCTTCACAGTATCGGATATAGTCTGTAAATAAACACACTCCAGTCTGTTGTCTGTTGTTTTATCGTTTTATCTGTTGTTGATAGACTGCAAAAATTCTTCAACCATACGGTCATTCAGACATTACCGTATTACCATTAAAAAACCAAAACAAAACAATTCCAAAATATCCAATACAACAAAAATCCAAACAAGATTTTCAAACAATATCAACCATCTTTCTTTATAAACTATCAATAATAAAATATCGTTTTTACTTCACAAAATTCGACATACTTCACGCTACAACCTTTTCATTCAATTTAAACACATTTCTGACCAAAAATTAATGTAGAAGGGTGGTGCGAGTGAGGGTGGAAATGAGAAAGTTCACAAGCACTCAGTGAGGGTTCTTGTTCATCAGGAAGCAAAGTCAGAATATTTACAGTGACTGGCGATGATTTTAATTTGTTGTCATAATCCTCATTTTTACCAACATCATCTTCATCTACGGGCTTGAGTATACTTTAGTTCTTAGAAAGCGAGCCCTGTAAAGAAACAAAAAGAACTAATAAATTCCTAGAATGATAAGATAATAAAACTACTGTAAAATAAAGTATTCCACGTTGAGACAATGGAAATTATTCAAAATCCAAAGGCAATATAAAAATACAGAACGAAAGTGAAACCACGATCGAAATTATTCAAATATAAATAATAAAGATCGATACAAAACATTTGCAGAAAAATGAAGATACTATTCCGCATCAAAAGAATAATGAAAATCTTTTGGTAATCAGTTAATATAATTATTAATTTATCAAAACAAGATGAATTATGGACGATGATGTATTTACCAGTGAATTATGAAATTCCAACTTAATTGTCCACACAAGAGATTCGAACCAGGTATGAACTTCAAGGTCATACTTTCAAAACAGTTCCAACGTATTCCTCAGTTTATAAACTTGGATAAAAATTATAATAATAGCGCATACAAAAGAATAATATATGTTCACAAAATAACATGTTTATCCTAACTAATCGTTTATAACACTCTATGAATCAGTAATTCAAATTGACGTTTTTATGCTCTTGTCGATGAGACAAATATCAAACTAACATCACAATAATACCTAATATTGAAAATATGAAAATCAAGACAATCATAATGTGTACATACCAGTCAGTGTGACTTGAGCCAAAAGAACATTACTAACTACTGTACTGTGCCAACCTGGCTGCCTATCTATAATAACTTATTTTACAATTATACTTCAACATAGATAAACTGTAGGCTACGCTATAGTTGATGCTACTGCTTCAACTGTCAGGGCACTCACTAACTAGCGGGGGAACTACTCTCTATATTTCTACAGCGCCTTGGCTAAAAGGCTGGTATCGCCCGCCCAACATAGTGCCTGTTAGGAATAAAAAATAAGGTTTCTGGGTCACACAAAGGAACCTCCTCCCGGGAGATAAGAACGGTGCGAAAATGAACAATGTACCGCGCCCCTACCAACAAAATGATGTGCTTCGTTTTGCAGCCTGTGAAATGCGGGTTAAAATCTAATTATAAGTGGTTGCGCTTAATGTTCAAAAATACAATGAGACTAACATAACGGGAATCAACAATTTATCTAAAACATGACTAATTAAAATAGGTTAATAAATTTACACTATATACCAACAAGTCTCTCTTTCCTACATACACCCCTCCTCGCTGAATGGTGTCCTCAACATTAAAAGTAGAAGCATTTAACACGTCAAATATCGTTTAAATAGCAAAATGTAAATGTTATGGTTTCTTTACATTTAAGTGCACAGTTACATTTCTTCAAGAATGTTTATCAAAGTTTCAACGAGGGATGACAGAATCAATGGTCCTGGCAAGTAAACTATCAGGGTTTACTGTTACAGTTCCACTCTTAATAAGATAGGTCAGAATGTCAAGTTTCTGTTCAATATCTGTCTCTATCTTGGGTCTTGATCTTCAAGGCTGGCTGGTCATCGCAAACTGGTGATACGTCAGCCTCTTGGGATGACGTCTCTCTCTCACTGATCGTCTCGGCTCGGGGGGCTCTTCAATGAGTTCTTACTCCACAGCTCCGGATCAGCGTCAGACTCCTCGGGATCGCCTTCAGCGTCGTGGTCCCCAACCGCTTCTGCATCTGCGGGCTGGTCGTTACCATCAGGAACCACGTCGCTCCCCACTGCAGACACCTCTGGATCGTCACCCAGGTGCTGTAGCGGATCTTCTTTGGACTGCCTCTGGTCTCCATCTTCTGCAGCGAGTGTCACTGCCTCCGTCTCCTCCACTTCACTGGAACCAGGCGTCTTCCTGACGACTTCTACTGCAATTTCTTCATCTTCTTCGTCGTCTTCACAGTTTGCGGGTGGAACTTCCTTCTTCGTTGAGGGAGCTGGTACGGCTTCCTCCTGACGTTTGTCAACTCTTCTTCTTCTTTGGGGTTTTGGGGGTGGTTTTCGTCGTTGGTCAGGATCGGAGCGGACAATTTCCGGTGGGGTTTGGGACTCAATGGGTACACTTCCGATTGGTAGGAGGTGGTTACGGTGTAGAGTCTTCTTCACCTTACTGTCTGCTTCCTGAGCTACAACGTACACTGGGATGTCGGGGTTAGGTTGGGCCTCGACGACGTAACCTTCTTCATCCCAGCGGTCTGCAAGTTTGTGCTTTCCCTCGAATGCTAGCCCACGTACTAACTCCCGATCCCATTCCTGCAGAACGGCTCCTCTCGTCTTGTGGTCGTACGTTGTCTTCTGCGGTTGTCGGGCGTCGTCGGCTGCCTTCTTCGCGATACAGTACGCTTCCTGGAGTCGCTTCTTGAGGTCTTGAGCGTACACCGTTTGATCTCTGGCATCTGGCGTTCTGTTGAGCCCAAATATCAAATCGATAGGGAGGCGCGGCTGACGACCAAACATCAGGAAGTACGGTGAGTATCCGGTGCTGTCGTGTCTAGTACAGTTGTAAGCATGTACGAGTGCAGACACATGCTTATGCCAGTGCTGTTTCTTCTCTGGCTCTAGGGTACCCAGCATGGAGAGTAGTGTCCTGTTGAATCTCTCTGTCATCCCGTTTCCCATCGGATGATACGGCGTGGTGCGGGACTTCTCGATGCCTGCGACGTGGCAAAGTTCCTGTATCACCTTGCTCTCGAAGTTAGCACCTTGGTCGGAATGAAGTCGCTTCGGGAAACCATAGTGCACGACAAACTGGTTGAAAATGACCTCAGCCGTGGTTCTGGCTGTCTGGTTCTTCGTTGGTATGGCTTGTGCATATCTCGTGAAGTGGTCTGTGATGACGAGCATATGCTGGAAACCTCCAGACGACGATTCCACAGTCAGAAAATCCATACAGACCAGTTCGAGTGGCTGCGTCGTTGTGATGTTCACCAGTGGCGCAGTCTCAGTGGGGTGTTTTCGTCGTATACAGCGATGACACTGCTTACACCATGTCTCGACGCACCTCGACATGCCTGGCCACCAAAATCGTTCCTTCACCAATGCCATGGTTCTGTCTCTTCCAGGGTGCCCTACGTCGTCGTGCAGACCTCGGAGAGCTCGCTTGACGAATGCAGCTGGAAGGACGAGTTTGGACTGTTGTTCGCCATCTGCTGTCACTTCTTTGTATAGCACGCCTCTCTTCTGAGTGAAACTGTGGAAGTTCTTGTACATGGTGAAGTGCTCAGGATTGCTGGGAAAGTCTTGAGTGCGTGGCTGCGTTCGGGTTCGAAGCTGTCTCATCCAGTGACCAATGACTGGGTCGTTGTTCTGGACGCGTCTCCAGTCGGTGATCGAGAATTCTGAAATGTCTTTCTCTTCGGCTTCAGACAGAATGTCAACGGTGCTTGCTGACAAACAAAGCGTCTCCACAGCCGGACCCAGTAGCGTCGAGTTTCGCAGAGGACAGAACGTAGGTGAGAAAATTATTGTCTGTGTAGACTGTGAATTTCGCTCCGTACAAATAATCTTTGAACTTGTCCGTTACTGCCCACTTCAGTGCGAGGAACTCAAGCTTGTGAGCTGGGTAATTCCTCTCCGCTTGGCCCAGTGCTCGACTAGCATAGGCGATGACGCGCTTGAGGCCGCCGTTTTCCTGGTAGAGGACTGCACCAAGTTCTGGAGGCGTCAGTGTGTAACTCAAACGGCTTGCTAAAGTCGGAGTAGCCTAGGATTGGTGGCGTGGACAAAGCACTCTTCAGTGTTCGGAAGGCTTGGTCTTGCTCGGTTCCCCAAATCCAAGGGATCTGCACACGATTCTTTCTGCCGCGCTTCTTCTTGGCTGGAGTCGGCATGAGTGCTGTGAGAGGGGCCGCAACCTTAGCAAAGTCTTTGACGAACTTGCGGTAATACCTTGCGAAACCCAAAAACTTTCGTACATCCTCTGGAGACGTCGGTGCCGGCCAGTTCCTGATCGTTTCTGTCTTCGCTGGGTCGGTGCCTAAGCCATTACGTGACACGGTGTGCCCGATGTACACGACGCGTTCCCTGAACAGGAGACATTTTTGGGGGTTTTCAATCCTGCTTCTCTGATTCTCTGGAAGATCTTCTGAAGTCTCTCAACGTGTTCTTCGTAGGTTCTGGAAAACACGATGATGTCATCCAAGTAGATAAGGCATATCTTGAGGTTGTAGTCGCCCAAAACTTCTTCCATGATGCGTTGGTATGTTGCCGGACTGTTGGTGAGGCCGAAGGGAAGTCTGTTGTATTCGAAGAAGCCTAAGGAACCTACAGTAAATGCGGTCCTTTCCTTGTGGTCCTCTTCAATTTCGACTTGATAATAGCCACTCTTCATATCCAGCACACTGAAGAACTGTGACCCTGAAAGACAATCCAGGATCTCTTCTAACCTTGGCAGTGCGTAAGAGTCTTTCCTCGTGCGGGCGTTCAGCTGGCGAAAGTCGGTACACAGGCGAAGACGTCCGTCTTTTCGTCGTGCCAGGACGATGTTGGAAGACCATGGGCTATGTGACCGTCGGATGACGCCGCTGGCTAAGAGTTGCTGTAGATGCGACCTAACTTCATCCAGCATGTAAGGTGGAATCATCCTGTGTCGTTGTTTGAAAGGTTCTTCGTCATACAGATCCACCCGATGCCGTACCTTGGAGTAGAATCCAACGTCCTCTTCGTTCTTCGAGAAGATGTCTTCGAATTCGTGAACCAGGTTCTTCCCTGAAGCAAGCTGCTGCGGTGACAGAAGGTCTTTGCCGAAGGCTGGGATCTGCGACCACACGGAATCTTTCTCCTTATCTAGGACTGCATCAAGTGAGGTGATGACTACTGGCTGAACTTCGTAAAGGACGGTTTTGGGGTCAAGTCGGACAGTGTGGGTACTGAGATTGAAAAGGGTCACTTCAATGGGATCCGTTCCAGAGTAACGGTAACTGATCAGACTGGGGTCAAGGTCAAGGTCAGGGTTGGCTTGGGGGTGAGGTTGTAGAATAGCGCAAGTCTGCTGAAAAGGTTGGCTCTTGTCTAGATAGCCTCTTACTGTAACCTTATCGTTCGGCTTTACAATGATGCGTTGCGATTTTGCTGACCTGACGACCGCGATTCTGTTCTGGTAAGAACGAGATGTTTCTCCCTCAATGTGATGCATAGTAGAGCCAAGTGCCAAGCGGAGTGCCGCTGAAGAATCTGTAAGCATCTGACGCCCAGTCGTTTGTTACAACTGTTCAACAAGGGCGTGAGAAAGTTAGCGCCGAGGAGTACTGGAACCGACGTGTTGTAATTGGTCCTTGGTACAACTAAGAGAAGGCATGGTTGTGGAGAGGTCTGTCCTATCTGTGGTATAGCAGCGTCTGTTCTTACGTAGCCTAGGTAAGGCAGGGACTGACCGTCGGCGCATTCTATGTTCAGCAGTCGATCAATCTGATGCAACGGAAGATGTGGCAAGTGTTCCCTATAGAAATCTTCACTTATGGTTAAAACGGATGAGCCAGTATCAAGAAGAGCAGTGGTTCTGATGCCTTCCAACTCTATCGCTGCCTCATTGGTACTGCCAATCAGTTGCTGGACGTCAAGTCAAGTCAATATATTCTTTATTCCATCAAAAAGGAAAATTTGTTTTGCCACCAGGATACTCACTGTATAAAAACACATTACATAGGCAAGATCATAAATAATTAATTATCAACAAAATAAATCTGTTGTGAGAATGATACACACCCACACGCACTCTGCGTTTATGCCAACCACATACTCATCGTCATCCTATCATAACTTACGACCACAAAACCATATCACATGTTGTGAGAATGATACACACCCACACGCACACTGCAGTGTTAACGTCCGATGCGCAAGCCGGAGCCAGAGGCAGCATTCAGTCTACCCACCGCCATGGGAACAAAGCTGCGAGAGTACTTTGCCTTCTTGCATTTGATGGAGCGATACCGCCTGCCTGAGGGGAGCAGTTCAAACTCCGTGTGCAATGGGTGGGAGCTGTCAGCAGAGACCGCATGCGCCTTGCGGAGCAGGGCTTTGTCTGTTATCTCAGAGATGAGGGGGGCGGGGAGGCCAATGATCTTTGAGGCCGTGATTGAAATTTTGATCAACTTGTTTCTTTCAGTGACAGAGAGGGAGGGGTGGTATATACTACTGCAGTATGTGAGAAGGGGCTCTATGATGGAGCGATAGAGGTTGAGGAGCAGCTGGGGGTCCAGTTCGAGAGACCGCAGTCGGCGCAGCACATACAGCCTCTGCTGACACTTCCTCTGGACAGAAGTGACTTGCTCCTTGAAGTTGAGTGCGGAGTCGAGGATGAGGCCGAGGTAGCGGAAGGAATCAACTATCTCCACCTGCTCCTGCCCGATAATGATAGGCTGTACAGGCGGAGCGTCTCTTCTCTGGTCCACGACTAACTCTTTGGTCTTGATGACGTTGAGCTGCAGGTGGTGCTCTGAGCACCAGCCGGCGAACTTGTTGACAGTGGCCTGATATGTCGTCTCCGACTAAGCATCGGACATCAGGCCGAGGATGGCAGAGTCGTCGGCGAACTTGGAGCAAGAGCATTTATCGCCCTCACACTTGCAGCTGTTTGTGTAGGTAATGTACAAAAACGGGCTGAGCACACACCCCTGGGGGGCGCCCGTGTTTGTCGTCAACTCAGGCGAGAGCGTGACCCCAGTCTCCCCGCCACCCGCCACCCGCACCCGTTGCCGTCTGTCAGTGAGGAAGTCAAGCACCCACCGAACGATGATTGTGGGGACTTCCAGCTGCTGAAGCTTCTCCACCAGTACGTGTCTCTGCATGGTGTTGAAGGCCGAACTGAAGTCAGCAAACAATAACCTAGCATAATGGCCGGGAGTCTCCAGGTGCTTCAGCAGCCGGTGAAGGATGGTCGCCACTGCATCTTCCACCCCCCCGACCTGCACGGTAGGCGAATTGCAGGGGGTCCAGGTGTGGCTCAATGAAAGGCTGCAGGTTCCTCAGCATTATGCGCTCGAGGCACTTCATGGGTAGAGGGGTGAGGGCAACAGGGCGATAATGGTTAGGTTCAGTGGGTCTGGGCTTTTTTGGGACGGGGATGATGACTGAGGATTTCCATAGAGTGGGAACAATGCCAGAGTCAACGGAGGCTTGGAAGAGGGGCTGAAAGGCAGGTCCAAGGGACTTGTTCTGTTTGTTGAAAGGATAGGGGCTTGCTGTAGTGGACCTGTTCTCGCCCCTTCGGACAAGTCAGGGGTAAAAATCCTTCTTGCGCAGGTGGTCGATGTTGACACGGCATCCTGATTTCACATGTCCAAATTCCCCACAGCGCCAACATTGGATGGATACCGCTGGTCTGTAATGGCCTTGACCAGTCGCTGCGTGTGTTTGTTTTGAGTTCGGCTGTCTGGTCGGCTGTCTGGTCCAATGGTCTGGGAACCTGGGGTTCGTCAGAGTGTGACCTTGCTTCTCCCGCTCCAACTTCCCAAGTCTGTCCATGACCTGTTGCTGCGAGGTATAGAGCTGCTTGACCATACCAACCAACTCCTCCACCTCTCCGGCTTGGGCTTTTCATTTGCAGACTTGCAGGCAGCAGGCCTGGGTGTAGTCTGCTTGCCTCCCTTGCTGTGCATCTTCTCAATCTTCCTCAGGGCGATTCGAGCCTCGTCAAATGTCCTGCAGGTAGAGAGCTGAAATGTTGAAATGTTCCTCAATTCTTCTCGCAAGCCTGACCACAGCCGTTTCATCAACACTTGGTTTCGGTTGCCCGGGATGGTGGTCTGTCGCGTCGCCATGTCGTAGAATGTTTCAACACGACTTGCCCATTCCACCACTGACTCTGTGTCTCCCTGGTGTGCGCTGTAGAAGGTAACGAGTACATCCGCGTCATCTTCAACTTCGCCATAGGAACTGTCCATGGATCTAAGTATGTCCTCGATAGAAGCATCGGGTCTAAGGCGGACAAGAACTTTCGCTGCTGGTCCTTGCAACGATGATCTGATGGCATCCAAGATGTCTCGCTGAGAGTGATTCTCTCTGATGAGGCTCTGCAGTTGATATCGCCATACATCGTAGTCGTTGCTACCTTTCTCCCCTGTAAACCTAGTCAGCCATGGCTTCCTATTGATGACAACTGATGGCGGAGCTAAGGTCCAAGGTTGCCGTGGAGAGGAATTGGATGCCTCTGACGTCAACACGTTGTACAAGGGTTTCTGACGCTGGTAAGTTTCCGAATCTTCGTTCGATCTAGAATCGGCAAACGTCGCGTTGTCTTGACGCTGCTTGGGACGTGCACCCATCTTCTCATACTCTTCTTTCAGTAGTTCGGTCTCTATCTCCTTATCTGTCTCAGCTCCTTCCATGTTGACTTTCTTTCTTAAGCAATATAATATAATGTCTTTCCATTTTTTTTTTTTTTTTTTTTTTAGTAGCAATTTATTTGAATGCTTTTACAAGAAACTTATCCAAACAAATGTGGTAATAAATGCATTAAATAAAATTGATAGCACAACATTTTACACAAGTGAGTAAAGATGACTTGTTCAACGGCGAAATCAGTAAGCCGTAATAACTCTACTTGGCCTCGACACACCCTAGCGTACACCTATCAAAATTAGACCAATAAAGCTACTCTTCAAACCAAGTTATGAGTTTATTTCCTTGTTTGCTAATTACATTTGTTTGTTTGTTGTTTGGTTTTTTTTTTTCAAGATCTTTTAATTTTTTATTTTTTCAATTGTCATCCGACACCACAGGACAGAAAAAATATAATATTCAAAAAATTAAAATAAAATGTGGTATAATATGCCACAGAAACAACAAATTGCAAATAAATGAAAAGTATAAAATTAACATATGCCAAGGAAACAGAAAAAACCAAAGGGATAGAAGCTCCCTGTTACAAATTAACAAGCTAGAG
Organism: Oncomelania hupensis; assembly: GCA_036898135.1. Classification (NCBI taxonomy): domain Eukaryota; kingdom Metazoa; phylum Mollusca; class Gastropoda; order Littorinimorpha; family Pomatiopsidae; genus Oncomelania; species Oncomelania hupensis. Next base: position 60,654,041 of record CM072522.1, on the reverse strand, counting down.
AGGCAAAATTTGTACTTTGCCCCCCCCCCCCCCCCTCCCACCAAACTGTGATCTTGGGATGACCTTGACCCTCACGTAATCTCTCATGCATATCTGATCAAATAACCCATTAAATGAACAGTCATTCCACTAGCACTGTACGATCACCTATTTTTGCAAGGCTTAAAATGACCTCGACCTTCAAGATCAACGCAAAAACATAAAGTATATGAAAGATCAATCTATCATCTCTAAATAAAAAGCTTTGACTTTATAGATATGTCATAGTTTAGGAACAAGGTCACTCCAATATACTTATATAAACTGACCTATGCTAACTGTGTGCATCTCCAGTGACCTTGATTTTTTTTTTAAATAAATATTTTAAGTATTTTTTTACAATACAATGCAATACAATACACTGCAATATAATACAATGCAATACAATACAATACAATGCAATACAATACACTGCAATACAATACACTACAATACACTGCAATACAATACAATGCAATATAATACAATACAATGCAATACAATGCACTGCAATACAATGCAATACAATGCATTGCAAAGCAATACAATACACTGCAATGCAATACAATACAATGCAATACAATGCAATACAGTACACTGCAATGCAATACAATACACTGCAACGCAATGCAATACAATACAATACACTGCAATACAATACAATACACTGCAAAACACTGCAATACAATACAATACACTGCAATACAATACACTGCAATACAATACACTGCAATACAATACAATGCAATACAATGCAATTCAATACAATACACTGCAATACAATACAATACACTGCAATACAATACAATACACTGCAATACACTGCAATACAATACACTGCAATGCAATACAATACACTGCAATGCAATACAATACACTGCAATACAATACACTGCAATACAATGCAATACAATACACTGCAATGCAATACAATACACTGCAATATAATACACTACAATACACTGCAATACAATACACTACAATACACTGCAATACAATACAATGCAATATAATACAATGCAATAAAATACAATGCAATACAATACACTGCAATGCAATACAATACACTGCGATGCAATACACTGCAATGCAATACAATACACTGCAATATAATACACTACAATACAATGCAATACAATACAATACACGGCAATACAATACAATGCAATACACTGCAATACAATACAATACACTGCAATACAATACAATACACTGCAAAACACTGCAATACAATACAATACACTGCAATACAATACAATACAATGCAATACAATACACTGCAATTCAATACAATACACTGCAATACAATACAATACACTGCAATATAATACACTACAATACACTGCAATACAATACACTACAATACACTGCAATACAATACAATGCAATAAAATACAATGCAATACAATACACTGCAATGCAATACAATACACTGCGATGCAATACACTGCAATGCAATACAATACACTGCAATATAATACATACAATACAATGCAATACAATACAATACACGGCAATGCAATACAATACAATACACGGCAATACAATACACTACAATACAATACACTGCAATACAATACAATACACTGCAATACAATACAATACACTGCAATACAACTTTATTCATTCCCGTGTGATCACATTTCCATACAGCCATTTTATTTGGGTATTACGCAATATATGTTTGTATAATGTTGGGCTATTTTGCGTACTATACAGACAACGACCGTAATTATAGCTCTCGTTTCTAACAGGTGTATCAATGTGTTATATTGATGTACAAAAGCAATAGCTCAATTGTTATTTTTCTGTATTCTATTTGGCCGTTTGTATGATTGTGGTTTGCTATACATTAGTCAGTGTCTGTTCCTATTTCAACATTATTCTATGGTTAACATAATTGTCGTCTTTATCATTATCATACCACCAGCATCATGGTCATCAGTAATACTAGTCGTAGTAAACAATCAATGTTGTTGTCGTCGTCCTTCTCCTGCTCCTCCTCCACGTCATCTTCATCATCATCATCATCATCATCATCATTTTTTTTAAATGATTAAACCACGTTACAAAATTCTTGCCAACATTTGTTTTTCAAAAATAAACTTAGGTAAGAAAAAAGACTGAGTCTTTTTGAATATACTAATACACATTTTTGCTATTAGAATTATATGATTAATTTTTTCAAGTACATTTTTGTTTATATTATCCCCATTCAAAATCCCAAACAGTGCATCTGAAACACTAAGTTTTATATTAACCTTATAATGAAATACAATGTAATTTTCAATTTCTAGCCAGAATTGCCTTATGACTGGACAATAAAAGAAAAAATGTTCAATAAAATCTACAGTATTATGACAATAAGAGCACTTGTTATTGTCCCTGACTTTCATTTTAGACAACATAATATTAGTAGGGTAAATATTTTGTAAAATTTTATAATGAAGGACCCGGAGTCTAACCTCTTTTGTAGCATTAACAGAAACTGACCAGTAGTTATTAATATTAATGTCAAATTTTCCTTTCCAAAAGGCAACTGCACAAGGACAAGTTCTTTTTTCTGCAACAAGCTCTTTCCTAAAGTCTTTCGCTTTGGTCAATATTTTACCGCCAAAGGCGGGGAAAAAGCGAGTGCCTGCATAATCATTATAATTGGGAAACCTTTTTAAAAAACTGGTTACAGCAGCCCGAACCGCTGTATATTCAATGATCCTACTGGGAGAGTTTCCAAGTCTCAAACATATGTGCTCAAAAGGGAGAAAACTATTGGCATCAACAACATCAATCACAGATACACAACCACTATTAATCCATTCTTCAAAATACAGAACATTTCCTGCATATTGGATGTTATTATTGTTCCATAGTATTGTTGAGACACTATCAGCAGCGTGCCTATTGTTATCTAACCACGTCTTTAACACACACCGCCAAAAAAGAGATTTTACTTTTTCTAAGCCTCTAAATTTATTACTCTTGACACTTGAATAAAAGCATGTATAGTTAGGTCCAAAATGAGAAAATAGCAGGTTTGGTGTCAAAGACCATCTGTCATGTGGCTGAGATCTGCACAAACGCATCACCCACTGCAAAAGGAACGACAACTGCATTTGTCTGGCATCGATCATATTCAAACCACCGTGTTCAATGGTATCACATAAAACACTTCTCTTAACTTTTTCAAAAGCTTTACGGTTACAGTCCTTTTTCCGCCAAACAAACCGAAACAGGAGTGTGTTCAGCTCTATCAGAACATTATCGGGAGCTAAAAGCGCTTGCATTACATAAATAAACTGTGACAAAAGAAATGTTTTAATTATACAAATTTTTCCAAGAATGCTCAAATTCCTCTTTTCCCAAGAGGAAATCCATCTTTTAACATTGGCAATTCGTTCTGTCCAATTTTCTAGAACAACTGATGCACATTTATTATTACAAAAATATACACCAAGAATTTTTATTTTATTTTCCAGATAAAATCAAAATATGTATCAGTACAATGTTTTCTACATCCTAACCACATAGCTTCAGATTTATTCTTATTTATATGCAATCCAGAAAATAAAGAAAACTGCTGGATGTTATCTAAAGCATATTTCATATCTTGCTGATCTGTCAGGAATAAAGTAATATCATCAGCGTACAGAATAATTTTAGCAATTTCCTCAAAGTATAAATCATTAGCTCTCCAATTTTTTATTCCTTTAATATTTCTATCCGCTCTAATTTTAATGGCTAAAATTTCAATTGCAATTATGAAGGCCAGGGGTGAAAAAGGGCAACCTTGTCGAATCCCGGAATCAGTCTGGAGGTATTCTGATAACCATCCACAATACTGGATGCAACTTTGTGTGTTACACATTAATACCCTCACCCAACACATGAAGTCTGGACCAAAACCAAATTTCTCAAAAGCATTTAGCATAAATTCTTTAGAAATGCTATCAAAGGCTTGACTATAATCAACCGTAACCAATAAACCAGGTTTATCCTGTTCATTAAGTTGTTCAGTGACGTCATCAATAAGTCTAAGAAGTGTAGCAACATTTCTCCCCTTAATGTACCCAACTTGATCCTTGCTAATAATATGATCAATTACAAAGTTTAGGCGCAACGCAAGACATTTAGCCAATAATTTATAATCTGAGTTTGTCAAGGAAATATGTCTCCAATTTTTAAGTTCATTTCTGGGTAGATCTTTACCTTTATGTATGAGTGTAATCACTGCACGACGTTGGGAAAGTGAGAGCGAGCCGTTATCAAATGCTGCATTAAAAGATGCAATAACCAGGGGCTGAATACGTGTCCAAAAAATTTTTAAGAATTCGATAGTTAGACCATCGTTGCCTGGAGCTGATCCATTTTTCATTTGCTTGAGTGCACTTAGTATTTCATTTGCAGCAAGTTTTCCCTCACAGCTATCTTTTTGTTCTTGTGATAAATGCGGTAGAGCAGTAGTATTCAAGAAGTTATCTATTTTCTCACTTATGTTTTCACTGTTAACTTTCTTTTTATACATGTTGGCGAAATAGTTATGTTGCAATTTCATAATATCTTTTTGACTAGTCACTATTACATCATGTTCCTTTTTTAGACAATCCATAATTTTCCCGTTTGCTCTGGATTTTTCCAGATTAAAAAAATACTTAGTGTTTTTCTCCCCACTTTCAACCCATTTGGCTCTTGCTCTAATCTGTGCTGCTCGTGCTTTATTTTGCTCTACAAGTTCGATGGCTAGTTTTACCCTTTCTCTTTCATTTTGAATGTCAACAGAATCAGGATATTTAGCCAGCTCTTGGTCAAGGTTATTTAACGTGTTGTACTGTTGTATTAATGTATTTTTGTTTTTATAACTTATTAGCTTGCTATAATTTATTGAGAAATTTTTAATTCGTAGTTTAAGCAATTCCCATGAAGTCTGAGTATCTTGTTCATCAGTATTTTCTAATTTGTAAGTATCAATAAGTGCATTCATTTGTTCAACAAATTCAATGTCCTGAAGCAAGGAGTTATTGAATTTCCAGAACCCCGGTCCCTTTGCAATATCTGAAAATTTAAGAACAAGCGAACATCCTCTGTGATCTGACATTGATACTGACACAATATCACCCTGAATCGCTTTCTCAAATGCAGAGGTATTAACCAGCATATAGTCTAACCTTCTAGCAATAAATGGACCTCTTTTAGGGGTGTCGGATAGTGCAGTGGTTGGAGCACTCGCTACTGTGTCGAAAGTGAAGCACCGTCCGGTGCGGTTAGCACTTGGATGGGTGACCGCTAAGGTGTGAAGCGACAAACAACAACGCCCCCAGTTGACTCAACTGTGATTGAGTACCTACTCTCTTGAGGGTGGGGAAGGTAAAGCAGCGAGGGAGAGAGTTGGGCATCACCCTCATTACGCTGGCCCAAGATAAGTGTGATCTCCAACATCACGCTCCCCTACGGCCACAAGGCTATGGGACTACCTTTACCTTTTTTACCTTTACCTTTTAGACCAGGTATACTCTTTGTCAGTTGAATGAAACATCCTCCATACATCATGCAAATCATGCAAGTTTAATACATCGTTAAATTTATTAACTAGAAGTTCTGAATGTTTATCCCCACTAATAATGTCCTTATCATTATTGAAAACACAGTTGAAATCACCGCACAAAACAATATTTTCAAAGTGTGCATAGGTACTAAGAACATCAGCAATAGTTTCAAAGAATGAGCTTTTGTCTCTGTCTAAATTTGGAGCGTAAATATTGATTACAGCAAATTTCTTTTCTTCAATTTCAATGGACAATACAAGAATTCTATCTGATTCAAACTGAACGCTACAACCACTAAACCCTTTTCTTATCAAAATCACTTGTCCACCTTTATGTGCAGTCCCTGAAGAAAACACAAGTTCACCACCCCACTCTCTTTTCCAATCCTCACTTACATCTTTTGTTATGTATGTTTCTTGTAAACAAATTATGTCATATTTATTATGCCTCAGAAAGTTGAAGACTGACTTTCTTTTGCTTCTTGACCTCATTCCCCGAATATTCAGGGAGAAAATACGTAAAGCCGAATCACAAGCCATATTCCAAAGTCCGTAAGCAAAAGCGGAAGTCACCTAGCCTGGGAAAACAAAACAAATAGGCCCACTAAGACGCGCCAACCACGCCCCCTGACTCGCCAACCACGCCCCCTGACTCGCCAAGTGTGTCGTTTGTAGGACATTTTTCATTCAGCTTGGCCAGCTTGACCACATTACGAGAATCGCTACTGCCCGATCTGTTACGCTTGGGGGTGTATGAACGGGCTCGAGTGCCAAATGGAAGTGAGGTTTGCTTCTTCCCATTCCCTGCCAGCTTCTTCACTTCTCTGCCTCTATCCACTTGTGCTTTTTTCTTTTGATTCATGGCATCTTTCTCCGCAATATCTCTCTCCTCACACCGTTCTGCGACAACCTCTCTCTCCTCACACCGTTCTGCGACAACCTCTTTCACTTTGTCACTGTTTTGAGGGATGGTAGAGGGGAGAGAAAGACCTTCACAAACTGGATCCCCGCGTTTGTGACCCTCTAAATGACAATCTCGACATTTTACATTGTTTTTACATCCAAATGATCTGTGACCACGCTCAAGGCACTTGTTGCATGTCAACTGCTGGGGTTCTACTCTCGGCTGTTCTTTATGATAGATTTTAGCAGTAAACCCTCCAAAGGTTACAGTTTTCTCCAATGGGTTAGTGGGGATGTTTACAAAGATGAATCTCCTACCGGTAAGGAAGCGTGTCAATTTACCATCTTTGTTCCTCACCTTCTCAAAAATCAAAGAAGACCTGAGAACACATCCAAGTCTCACCAACGCTGACTCAATATCTTTCCCCTCAACAGAGATAGGAACATCAGAAATCCAAACCTTTGTGACAGGAATCTCGCCACCTTCATCGCGTACTGTAAATGGATTCTTGTCATGCGCCTGTATCGAGCATGAACGCAAGGTAACGCCGTTCAGCAAAAGTTTGTTCCTAGCATGTTTTGTCAGTGGATAAATACGCCACAGACCTCGAATTTCTTGCGCGCCAAGTATTGTTTCCAAGCCCGACACTTTCTCGGCAGCCAGACATATTTCTAAGGTGTCATAGCGAATGTTTTCCTCGGGAGGAAGCTCACGACGCAATAAAAATATCGGCTCCACACTTGCAGCAGACGACATATTTCAAATGTCAACTTCAAACCCGGTGCTAGTAATCGCGGAGTTCGAAGCGAAATTATCAGAATTACTAACCTTTCAGCAACAACAATCCTTATGGTGCTTACCTCAGCATCCAAATTGTACACATTAATCCAAAAGAAAAAAAAGACGAAGCCCAACCACCACAAAAAACGAAAAAACAAGGTGAGTAGACTCGTCTCAGAAAAAACACCCGTCCGACATCGCAAGGGAAACAACTCTTCGAAATGATAATGTCTTTCCAATGAACTATCCAGGACGATCAAGGGGCATGAAGTTGACCCGATGTCATCTGAAGTCAGGGGTCAGATACAAAAGTCAACTTTCAACACCTTTTCCCCTCTTCTCTACGAAGCGTCGTCTCGATGCGTGGAAAAAGGGATTTAGCTGTCTATCTGCTATGCTTCCAGAAGATAAACAATCTATTGGGCGCCATTTTAGAAGGGTGGTGCGAGTGAGGGTGGAAATGAGAAAGTTCACAAGCACTCAGTGAGGGTTCTTGTTCATCAGGAAGCAAAGTCAGAATATTTACAGTGACTGGCGATGATTTTAATTTGTTGTCATAATCCTCATTTTTACCAACATCATCTTCATCTACGGGCTTGAGTATACTTTAGTTATACACAAAAAATGTCAGTCTAGAATTTACTGCCTTCAAAAACTTCGAAATCTCCAAGTCAGTAGCCGCATCCTTCAGACCTTTTACTCTTCTTTTATTGAGTCCGTTCTTACCTTTTCTTTTATCTGCTGGTATGGAAGTTTGTGTGTAAAAAACAAAAGTATTCTGGATCGAGTAGTGAAAGTCTGTGGGAGGGTTGTGGGAGTGAAACAAGAGAGTCTGCAGGTGTTGTATGAAAGACGTGTTGTGCGGAAAGCTAGTTGCTTTGTGCTGGATAGCACTCATGTGCTTGCACACCACTTCCAGCTCCTGCCTTCTGGAAGGCGCTACCAAACACCAAGGGTCAGAACTCTCAGAACGAAAAACAGTTTTATTCCAAAGGCTGTCTCATTACTTAATAAATGACATGTATGTGTGTGTGTGTGTGTGTGTGTGTGTGTGTGTGTTTTGTTTGCCCAAAATAATCTCACTTCACATTTGCTGTCGTTTAATGTTAGCATGCATAAGTGTAATTATATTCATATGTGACTGTGCATTTTTATCCTCATTGCCATTATGATTGTTGTTATTATTATTGTGATGTTTATTCCTTGTTGATTGTAATTGCACACCACAATGTAATTTCTTGTAAAAGATAATAAAGCTGTCTTATCTTATCTTATCTTATCTTATCTTAGTTCTTAGAAAGCGAGCCCTGTAAAGAAACAAAAAGAACTAATAAATTCCTAGAATGATAAGATAATAAAACTACTGTAAAATAAAGTATTCCACGTTGAGACAATGGAAATTATTCAAAATCCAAAGGCAATATAAAAATACAGAACGAAAGTGAAACCACGATCGAAATTATTCAAATATAAATGATAAAGATCGATACAAAACATTTGCAGAAAAATGAAGATACTATTCCGCATCAAAAGAATAATGAAAATCTTTTGGTAATCAGTTAATATAATTATTAATTTATCAAAACAAGATGAATTATGGACGATGATGTATTTACCAGTGAATTATGAAATTCCAACGTAATTGTCCACACAAGAGATTCGAACCAGGTATGAACTTCAAGGTCATACTTTCAAAACAGTTCCAACGTATTCCTCAGTTCATAAAATTGGATAAAAATTATAATAATAGCGCATACAAAAGAATAATATATGTTCACAAAATAGCATGTTTATCCTAACTAATCGTTTATAACACTCTATGAATCAGTAATTCAAATTGACGTTTTTATGCTCTTCTCGATGAGACAAATATCAAACTAACATCACAATAATACCTAATATTGAAAATATGAAAATCAAGACAATCATAATGTGTACATACCAGTCAGTGTGACTTGAGCCAAAAGAACATTACTAATTACTGTACTGTGCCAACCTGGCTGCCTATCTATAATAACTTATTTTACAATTATACTTCAACATAGATAAACTGTAGGCTACGCTGTAGTTGATGCTACTGCTTCAACTGTCAGGGCACTCACTAACTAGCGGGGGGAACTTCTCTCTATATTTCTACAGCGCCTTGGCTATAAGGCTGGTATCGCCCGCCCAACATAGTGCCTGTTAGGAATAAAAAATAAGGTTTCTGGGTCACACGCTCAGACAAAGGAACCTCCTCCCGGGAGATAAGAACGGTACGAAAATGAACAATGTACCGCGCCCCTACCAACAAAATGATGTGCTTCGTTTTGCAGCCTGTGAAATGCAGGTTAAAATCTAATTATAAGTGGTTGCGCTTAATGTTCAAAAATACCATGAGACTAACATAACGGGAATCAACAATTTATCTAAAACATGACTAATTAAAATAGGTTAATAAATGCACACTATATACCAACAAGTCTCTCTCTCCTACACTAACATAGACATTCTCTCTTTGTATCGCTGGCAGACAGAGTATAAAATAGAAAAAAACACATAGCACTGCTTACCGGCCCGTTAATCTTCTTTTTACACGCGAATTTTTCCCACTTGGCGTGCCCAATTATCCAACGATAAGCACACATACAAATGGAGCTCCAACTGGCTCCCAAATTTGTAGAGTACCCTGTGATTGTCCCATCTCGACAATACACAGTTCTGACTCCCGAGTGCCTCGAAAAATCGTCCCGTCTGTCGCGAGGTTACGTGGATTTATACGTAATATTACAGACCCCGATACATAGCTAACCCCCTACATATATACCGTCACCAACATCGACACCTGGGAATGCCCACGCAATGAAGAACGGAAGTTTTAAAAATAACAAATCACGTCACACGCCATTCTCCGCGCGCCCCGGTCCCCATCAAACGTTTTGACCTGAGCCGATCCAAACACGTCAATCATTTAGCCACGTGCAGTAGGCGTTATAAAGCCAGAATTTTGATTCATGTGACATGGAGTTTCTGTGAAAGGTTGATTATCAATTGTCTAGTTACTCTATATTGAAGTGTCGGTGGAAGAGAAAGTTAACGTCATTTCTTGTACTGCACTGCAGTGCTACACTTAGTGTTTATGTGATATAATGAAGCACGTTTTCATTGTATTTTTGCATGACTTTGTTTTTGTTCATTGGAAATTGTCACACACACTACATTTTCTTGTAATTTATAGAAACAATAAATATATGTTGAATGTTGAAAAACAGTGTAGGTTTGTGTTGATGTAAAGATATTCCTTGCATTTAGAATCCTTATCAAACTTGAAGAAATGAGCATCATTATCATCCTCATCATCCTCATCACCATCATCATCATCATCATCATCATCATCATCATCATCATCATCACCATCATCACCACCCACATTGTCACTTCAGCAATGGGTAGTCAGAACCTTGTGGATACGCACTATGATATTATACAACGTGTTTTAATAACGCTTCTTTCCCTTCTTGTATTACCATTGTATTGTATACACTGTTACATTACCTGTATATATATATATATATATATATATATATATATATACAGGTAGTGTAACAGTGTATACAATACAATGTACACATACTGCCAACATAAATATATATATATATATATATATATATATATATATATATATATATATATATATATATATATATATATATATATATATATATATATATATATATATATATATATATATATATATGTTGGCAGTATGTGTACCATGCTGGTCCTGATTTGGCTCGGAAGAGTCCGGTGGACCTAAAGCAATAATCATGTCATGTAATGTAATGTAATGTAAACATTGTATTGTATACACTGTTATATTACCTGTATATATATATATATATATATATATATATATATATATATATATATATATATATATATATATATATATATATATATATATATATATATATATATATATATATATATGTTAGCTTGTTTTGTATCAATTTTTATTCATCAGATTAACACAAGTTGTACTGATATTTATGTTAGCAGTATGCGTACATTGTATTCTATACATTGCTACATTACATGTATAGATTTATGTTGGCAGTATGTGTACATGAGTGCATTTCATTTGTGGGAGCTGCTGATTGATTGCCTGGAAGCTTGATTATCAATTGTCTAGTGCCTGTGATGTCTGTGAAATGTTGATTTTCAATTGTCTAGTGCCTGTAGATTGAAGTGTCTGTGGAAGAGAAAGTTAACGTAATGTCTTGTACTGCACTGCAGTGCTACACTTAGTGTTTATGTGACATAATGAAGCACGTTTTCATTGTATTTTTGCATGACTTTGTTCTTGTTCATTGAAAATTGTCACACACACTACATTTTCTTGTAATTTATAGAAACAATCAATATATCTTGAATATTGAAAAAACAGTGTAGGTTTGTGTTGATGTAAAGACATGCCCATGTGCCCACGCATAAAGACGCTTTATCTTACTCACAGACATACACCACACAAATAGAGACAGACAGATATACAGACAGACAGACAGACAGAAACAGACAGACCGTTACTGGGACTCTTACTGTTGTTGTGGCAAGCAGCTCTACTGAAGTCGGCACTGTCGTGGCAGCCACCGTCGTCGTTGTGGCGCTGGTAGTGGTGGCGATGGTGTCGGTTGTGTTAGTGGTGGGGGCTGTCCCTGGTGTCCACGTGGTGGCGGTCATCTGAAATGAGACCAAGGCGTCAGCATGAGCGTTGCACTGAGGGAGATGCAGCATCGCTAGTGGACTCACTCCATTACTTCACTAAGGTTGGGGCTCCAGTCTTTAATTTTGTTGATTGGAAATTGTCACGACACACGCTACATTTCCTTGTACATGTAGTACAATAAATATATGTTGAACAACATTATAGGTTTCTGTTCATAACAAAACAAGACAAGCTGCTCAGGCATAAAGACGCTTCATCGACTCACATACAGACACGGGGGTGGGGAGGAGAGGGAAAGAGAGGGAGAGGAGAGGGAGGAAGAAAGAGAGAGAGCAAGAGTTGCTGTTGCAGAATCTCTTACTGTTGTTGGTGGAGGCTGTTCCTGATGTTCAGAACGTCGTCGTTGTGGCGCTGGTGGTGGTGGATGTAGCGGCTGAGGCTGACCGTGGTGTAATCCACTTAGAAGTAGTTGTTGTTGTTGTAGTTGTTGCAGTAGTAGTTGTAGTTGTTGTAGCTGTTGTTCTAGTTCTAGTTGTTGTTCTAGTTGTTGTTGTTGTTGTGGTTGTAGTTGTTGTTGTAGTTGTAGTTGTATTTGTTGCTGTGCTTGGAGTTGTTGTTGTTGTAGTAGTTGTTGCAGTAGTAGTGGTTGTTGGAGTAGTAGTTGTAGTAGTAGTTGTTGTAGTGGTTCTTGTAGTTGTTGTAGTGGTTGCTGTAGTTGTTCAGGCCATCTGAAAAGAGACAAGTCGTCAGCATGAGTGATCCACTGAGAAAGATACAGCATCGCTAGTGGACACACTCCATTCATTGACCACGGTTGGAGCTGCATCAGTCAAACAGTGTTCACATCTACGCCAAATATAACCATCAACCTCATGTCGTCACTGTCGTCGTCTCTATCATTAGCCGTCGGGTTTAGAATTATCTTTTCTTAAGTTAGCATCTTAGGCAGTATTGTAAAAATCATCATCATCATCATCATCATCATCATCATCATCATCATCATCATCATCATCATCATCATCATCATCATCATCATCATCATCATCACTGTCACTTCAGCAATGGATAGTCAGAACAACAGTGTAGGTTGTTTGTGTTGATGTAAAGACAAGCCCAGTTGGTCACGCATAAAGACGCTTTATCGTACTCACAGACAGACAGACAGAGCGGAGAGAAAGAGATGGTGACGGAGGTATGAGCGAGAGATGCAATGAGAAACAGACAGGCAGACAAATACAAAGAGAGAGAAAGAGAGATAGAGAGAGAGAGAGAGAGAGAGAGAGAGAGAGAGAGAGAAAGAGAAAGAGAAAGAGAGAGACACACACACAAAGACAGGCAAGAGACAAAAAGAGACAGTGTAAAACAATATGAAAGAAAGACACAGACCGAGAGACAGAGAGATAGTAGAAAGAGATAAGAAGACAAAGACAATGAGAGCGAGAGAGAAAAGATAGAGCAAAATAAGTAACAAGAAGAACGAGTTCAAACAGACAGACAGAAAGAGAAAAAGAATGGACTATAAAACAACAAGGAGAGAGAGAGAGAGAGAGAGAGAGAGAGAGAGAGAGAGAGAGAGAGAGAGAGAGAGAGAGAGAGAGAAGTCGAAACCTTTAATTGGATAATAGCATTAGGTCCTATAGACCTGTCTTACAGCTAGTCCTTAATAAAATTGTAAAATACAAAAAAATATATAAAAGAACAGAACAAAATAATTAACATAAAATTGATTTGAAACGAACACAAACCTTAACAATGGTAAGAATTAAAAAAAATTACTAATAAAATTAATGTACTGAAATAAACATACTCCCCCCTTCCCCTTCCAATACCCATTCCATACTCCCACTCTCCCCACCCCCTGAGAGAGAGAGAGAGAGAGAGAGAGAGAGAGAGAGAGAGAGAGAGAGAGAGACAGAGAGACAGAGAGACAGAGAGACAGAGAGAGATGTTAGTGTTATGAAGAGCACACAGTGACCGAAGTGGTCAATCAAAAACAACGCCACTTTTCTTTCATTGCTTCATCTCCGCCTTGCGGTCTAAAAATAGCACATGCCTATAGCACCAGCCCCCACCCTCATTATTATCTTGTCCTACGTTACCGTTATTGACCTTTATCATCATCGTTACAGTAACATCATCATCGTCATCATCATCATCATCATCATCATCATCATCATCATCATCATCATCATCATCATCATCATCATCTCCTCGTCATTAACATCGTTATCGCCGTCGTCATTATCACCAGCATTAGTCACTTACCCAGGCATGGTGACAACCACCAGCTGAGTAGTGGCCCTTGTTACCAGGTACATCCTGTCAGAGTTATGAATAAAGTTTTCATCATCAATCGGACTCCTCCACGCTACTACAATGACAACTGGGCGCTCCAGGCCCTGTACATATTCAGAGGGCGCCAGAGTAACCTGGTCTACCTGGGCGGTAACCATGGTGACAAGCCGCCTTTCCCACTCCTGCCTGTCACGTCTCCTCACATCGTCACTAAGCACTGCCAGCGGCACACCGACAGCTCGGAGGCCCAGGGCTAAGCCACAGGCGCTGTTGGCGGTCACCACCCCTTGCTGGTCCATCACGTCATCATGGAGTTCTGCACTGCTCGTGGCAATGAGCACGTCACGCCAGGCTATGGAACGAGTCCCTGTTAACAAAAATAATGCTTTTAATTTCAGTTAATTTATTTTAATTTATTTTAATTTTACCTAATTGCTCTAATTACTCTAAGTAATTAACTGTGGTTTAATTTTATTTGTTTTATTCATTTGGAGTTGTTTTCATGTCAAATACTGTATGTAAAAAAAAAATGATGCACTGAGCTACTGTGATTTTGTTGTTTATGAATATTTCCTCATTTGTTTTACATCTGCTGTCAATTTTAACTTCTAACTTTTCTGCCTGACCCGTTTATTTATTAGGAGAGACAGAGACAGAGAGAAAGAGAGAGACAGACAGACAGACAGACAGAGAGTTAGGGAGAGAGAGAGGGAGACAGACAGACAGACACAGAGAGAGATAGAGCAGACAGACAGACAGACAGACAGAGCAGGCACTGTGTACACACCACCATTGTTGACTGTCAGTGTATTACAATTGCTAACAGTTGTCGGCCAACACGCTAACGGTCCACTTTACCTCCCCATATCACACATGTTTCTGTTCGTCAATGAGGACACGTCGCACTTAGGAAAATCATGATTTCGTTAGCGTTAGGGTTAGGGCTGAAGTTAGGTTTAGGAGTAAAGATAGGGTTGGCTAACACTGTCCCTAACCCTGATTTATCGCAAACTTAAACCCTAACATTCGTGCCGTGCATTGCTTACTTTGGTGGGGAGCCAAACTGGATCTTTATCCAAATGGCGAGAACTGCAGTCTGATCTACGTCTAGACTAAAACCGGCCAAGTCTGGTCCCCGGCATAGGCACATGACATAGACATTGGACCTGATGTTGTGTGACGTGTGTCTGTGTCCATCATTAACTTTTCTATTCTATCTTATCCTATCCTATTCTACCCTATCCTACCCTATCCTATCCTGTCATACCCTATCCTATTTTACCATATCCTATCCTATCCTATCCTATCCTATCCTATCCTATCATAACATCGGCAGTTGGATGGTGGGACAGAGGTCAAGGATCAATGCAGTTGATCATCAGGAAGGCAACACAAAGCAGCCTAGACCTTGACAGTGACCACAAAACACCACTCACCTGCAGGGCCCACATCAAGGCGTCTTGTCAGCAGTTGGCCCAGTCCCCGTCCACACGCCTCACACTCCAAGGGCAAACGTCCTGTATGGCCGTCCCCCTCGTGAACGAGTGTGATCACTGCTGGCCCATCCCCAGGGGCAGGAAGCACGCTGTCGCTGTAGTCACGGAGGTCACTGGGATACTGCTGTATCGCTGGCCGCACCTCCCTGAGGACAGCAAATTACTTTCTATCTTATTCTTAGTCCATGTCCCCATGCCTTAGTAAGTTTGTGTCTACCACCACCACCAAATCTCCTCCTCCACCACCAACACCAACTACTACTACTACTACTACTACTACTACTACTACTACTACTACTACAACCACTGCTACTGCCACTATTACTACTTCTACTACTGCTGCTACCACTACAGCTGCTGCTGCTACCACTACAGCTGCTGCTGCTACTACTGCTATTACAACTGCTGCTGCTCCAACAACAGCTACATCTACTACTATTGATATTATAACCATTGCTACCATTATCTGTTGCTGCTACCACTATTACTACTGCTGCTTCTACTACTACTACTACTACTACTACTACTACTACTACTACATGAGTTACCCACCTGAGGACTGCGGGTGCGGAGCGAAGGGGCGTGGTCACCACCTCTTCCTGCAGGCAGACTGGAATGTTTGTGTGATGAACACCAGCACACCACAGGTGGAGATGCTGCACGCTGCTCTGTAATCTCCACACCAGTTCCTGTGTGCGTCGACCTCTCTCCCAGCTGTTAGAGAAAGTGTTTTGATGACGTGTTGACCACAGAAGACAACAAGTGTTACTGGCGGTGTTAAAAAACATGTACTGTTACTTGATGGACTCAGCGCAGTCCAGGGGTTGATGCCACGCACCTCCTGCCCGTTACATAGCGCAGATACTCGAGACTCAATAACTCTTGTAATGATGATGATGATGATGATGATGATGATGATGATGATGATGATGATGATGATGATGATGATGATGATGATGATGATGAAATAATCAAAGACAACTTTTTTTTTAAATTAAAGGTGAGGTTACATCATCTTGGTTATGCTATTTTTAGATAAAACAGAAAGTGGGCTTTACTATTATAGAAATAGGCCTATAGCTTACAACGAAAGTCCACTGGCTAATGTAAACATCTGTACAATCCACAGGACTGTGAAATGGAAACACCATTATCATCACCATCATCATAATTATTATCATTGTTGTCATCGCGATCAACATCATCATCATCATCATCATCATCATCATCATCATCATCATCATCACCACCACCACCGCCACCACCACCACCATCATCATCATCATCATCATCATCATCATCATCATCTTCATCATCATCATCATCATCCACACCTTGTTGATACTCACTTCTTGTCAAAGTCCACCTCATCGACGAGGACACAGAGCGTGCCCCCACGTACAGCCGCTGACAGATCATTGAATGCCACGTCCACATCGCCAGCATTGTTGAAGAAATCATAGGAGTGAACGTGCACCGCGGCAGGGGGCGCTGTGGGATCAGCAGCCATGGTCACTTGCAGCTGGTTGTGGATCAGACGGCTGGCAGACAGAGCTCCATTGTCTGTACTGATGACGTGGACGTCATGGCCTCTGGACAGCCAACGGAGTCCTTGTAGGACCAGCAGTATTGTTTTACCTGCACACGTATACGGCTAAGTCATGATGGTGATGATAATGATGATGATGATGATGATGATGATGATGATGATGATGATGATGATGATGACGATGATGATGATGATGATGATGATGATGATGATGATGATGATGATGATGATAATGATGATAATGATGGATTAATAACTAAATAGATGAATGCATGAAACAAGCAGAAGAAGAACAAGGAGAAGAACAAGAACAAGAACAAGAACAAGATGACGACGATGATGATGATGATGATGATGATGATGATGATGATGATGATGATGATGATGATGATGATAAAATAACAAGAATGATGAAGAATACGTAATGTGGTTGTGCAGCTTGAGACAAAAGATCACATTTGTACAAAGGGAACATCAATCCTATAAGGCGATGAAGACGACGTGGTGATATTTATCTAGATGCGCCTACTCTATCTATCCTATAATAGCCTATCCCGTAACTCCAAAGTCGTTGGGGCACCATAGATGATCGTTTAACCAGCATACTCCATCTGTCTGTCCTCAGCAGCCCTAGATATGCAGTGTTTTCTAATCATGCTACAGTTCCTGATCTACTGACTTAGTTTCTCGTTTGCTGCAGTCCGGCCAAACTGTCGTCTGCTACATGCGCGCAGTGATTTATTTAGTGTGTACAATTATCCATCCCGTTTTCACTGAATATGCAATGTTCCTCAGCTTTGAGAATTCAGGCCTGTTTGATTCTCTTTGAGTACAAGTATTTTATATCGACACACAGAAAGAAGCAGCGCAAATCTAGTATACACACCAAAGATATTTACTGTTATGTTTTTGTTATGATGATGATGATGATGATGATGATGATGATGATGATGATGTTAGTGATGATGATGATGATGATGA
Source organism: Oncomelania hupensis (assembly GCA_036898135.1). Taxonomy (NCBI): domain Eukaryota; kingdom Metazoa; phylum Mollusca; class Gastropoda; order Littorinimorpha; family Pomatiopsidae; genus Oncomelania; species Oncomelania hupensis. The sequence continues at coordinate 60,635,774 of CM072522.1, read as the reverse complement.
TGATGATGATGATGATGATGATGATGATGATGATGATGATGATGATGATCACTGTTGTCAAGGTGGCGACGTGGTGGTTAACGCTAACGCAATAGAACGTTAAGCTTCCTTCCACCCACCCCCTCCCCACCCCCACAGGGAAATAAAAAGAAAGCAATGGATAGGGAACTATATCAACACTTCATCCTCACTGTAGTTATACAATGGATAGGGAACTATATCAACACTTCATCCTCACTGTAGTTGTACAATGGATAGGGAACTATATCAACACTTCATCCTCACTGTAGTTATACAATGGATAGGAAACTATATCAACACTTCATCCTCACTGTAGTTATACAATGGATAGGGAACTATATCAACACTTCATCCTCACTGTAGTTATACAATGGATAGGGAAACATATCAACACTTCATCCTCACTGTAGTTATACAATGGATAGGGAAACATATCAATACTTCATCCTCACTGTAGTTATACAATGGATAGGGAAACATATCAACACTTCATCCTCACTGTAGTTATACAATGCTGAACAAGGTGAACAGTCTCCTTCTCTACACCTACTCCATTTTCAATGTTGCTTGCTGAACACTCAAATAGGCCTTTGCCCATGTTTATACTTGACTAACAATCTGGGGTGCACAAAAAGGCTTAACACGAAATTTGGAAGATGAACATTGCGAGCGCAGAGGCCATTGATCCAGCTACTGTAGGTCCATGGTTAAGATAAACTCAGTTTCCTTGCACGGCGTCCCACTGAGAGCGTGTCATTATTTTTTTTTAAAGTCGGGAATCAGAACGAGCAAACTGCAGGTTAGTCTGTCTGTCTGTCGGTCGGTCTTTCGTTCTGACAGTCGGTCCGTTTCCCGCCATATCCCAAGAACCACTGAACAGATTGTGACCAAGCTTCACAGTAATATTATCTAAACTAGTTGCCAGCTTCCATGCCATCATGTTTGCTCTATCATAAAGGTCCAGGTCGTTGGAATAACTTTGCTGCTAAAGACGTTTTGCTCTATTCCTTAAAAAAGCAACAACAAAACCAAAAAAACAAACAAACAAACAGACGGTGGACCCGATTTTGTGGACTTTTTGGAATACAGGTACTTCAACTCATGCTTATTCATTCAGTATAGCCCAGTCAGACTGTCGGTCGTTTGTTTCTATAAATTTAACTTTTTTGTGTTGAAAGCACATTTTGCATTAGACCTACCTCAAGAATACTGGATATATTTTGAACAATTTTCCATATGCACGTGCTTTACCTACTGTTTAACATGTTATGTCATTCATAGTTACACTCTCTCAAGGGTCAAAGTCGACGTCGTTCATAATTTTTTTAAACACGTTGTATACTGTACCTCCAAGTATTTGTTACAGTATTGTTTATACTGTACCTCCAAATTGGCTGAACCGATTTTAAATTGTTTTTGCTGGCGCTGCAGGTAGTTCAGATAGTTGTCGATCATTCCATGTTTTCGTTTTGCTTCGTTAGGATAAAGCCGAGTAACAGCACTGCTAAAAACTAAAAACGTTCACACCTTTGGAAATGCTGCTTTTCAGCCATGTGTGTATCAGTTTATAGTCCCCTCTCTTCCCGACAAGGATTCTCAGAGAGGAGACTTTGCTGAAACGTGTTTTTCAGCCATATGCGTAAGTGTCTGGAAATACACTGGAGTTGCTTGCCTTCTTGTTTTGTTTGGTATCAAACCTCTCGCCACTGCCACAGGCGCTCGTTACCATACAACAGGCTAACTCCCAATTTTTTATCGTGCCTTTAAAATCTAACTAGAAGAGTTAAGCCCATATGACTCGCATGGTCCGTTAAAATATTTAACATCAAAATGAATGGCCGAAAAAAAAAGAAATGGTGACATTAGCTTGCAAAGTATTTTCTTTGATCCTTCAATGCTCTTGACCTTGAGATAACCTTGCCCTCCAGCTAAAAAAGAAAACATTCATCCTTTAGCCAAAAAAATGTAGTATGCGAAAAAGACTGCCCTTGGAATGACCTTGACCTTTGAGATGACCTTGACCTTTACGTGACCTCTGATGTTTATAAATATTCAAATAACCCAAAGTCGTAGCATACTATGGGTTACATATAGGGCCCATTGCACTTTACAATGAAACATTTTTAAAAAAATGTGTTTGTAAGATCTAAAATGACCTTGACCTTCATGTTCAACGCAAAAACGGAACATTTATGAAAGATCAATCTGTTTTCTCTAAATATTACAAGTTTTGACTTTCGTATCTCTTGTAGTTTAGGATCAAATTAGTCAGTCATTGTTTATAGAGTTTAGCGGACTGCAAAGATCCCAATCAGGATCACAAATTGGTTGAAAGAGGACTCACACCCGATCCGAATAAAATATGTAGTTATTCGTTGCTTATAGGGTCCAGCGGGCTGCAAAGAGCCGAATCAGGACCACAAAATCAAGACCAACAAGAGGTTGAAAGATGAGGATTCACTCTTGATCTGTATAAAAGATCTGCTGAAACAACCCTAGTGGTAACAATGAAGGCACTCCACCAGCCGGTCACTTTACAATTAAGGAATCCCACTCATGGGACGCTGAGCCTATGCTCTAATTTATCGAACCCCCGTTTACAAAAACACAAAATAGAATATATCATCACTATACTGTAGAATATCAACAAACTACGTACATATAAAATGTTTACATTGCTAAATACTAATTTAATAGGAACCCCTAGTGACCATTTGGCAGAAAACGTCCAATATTCCCAGGCTGACCCAGCATGAGGAGTCTTGGAACAGATTTGAAGAACAGTTATCGCTGTATAGCTTGGAATTAGCAATATAAATCTAGCACCTTGTGTGTATTTATGTGTGGTGTAGCAGTAGTTTACGGGCAATAGGACTATTGTAAAGACATTTGATGCTACATTTGGTCACACAGCCATAGTCTCAGTGAACCATCATATTGGTTAAATTATAACGATGATGATGATGATGATGATGATGATGATGATGATGATGATGATGATGATGATGATGATGATGATGATGGTGGTGGTGGTGGTGACATTGAGAAGCACTTACTCGACAAGTCAACGCTGGAAGCGAGTAAAAAGCATAAAATGTGACATGAACTGAGGAAATCACACAGTAAACAGAAAAAATCATGTAAAACCTGCAACTTGCAAAAGTCAATACAGTATGTTAGTCTACAACAGCGAAGCACTGCAAACAGTCACTGTTAGAACCTCATGCTACAACAGTGAACAACTGCAAAGATTGCAACAGTGAAGCATTGCAAACAATCACTGTTACGACATCATACTACAACGGCAAGTGTGACAGCAGCTACCCAGTACATCCATCCCATAGCCACCTAGGTATATGCATACGATCCACGTAAGATGATTCCCCGGTTGGGGTGCAAGGGGTTTCAGTATAAATAGTATCCCCACTTTCTTCCGTCCCCTATACGCTTGTGTGTCCGGGGACGTTAATCTATAAAACTAAACTAAACTAAACTAAACTGGAAATTTAGTGCTTTAAATTCCCACTGTCGCTGTATTTCTCATTTGTTCTTTCTCATTCCTGCTCTGTTCTATCAATCTGCTATACTATATTCTTCTTCGCTAGACCAGTCACCTACCTTTTTTCTTGAAAACACTTCGGGACAAGACTCCTTATTTGTGTGTGAGGTCTGTTGGATCAGGTTGGGAATATTGGACGCTTTCTGCCAGATGGTCACTAGGGCCTCCTATGATGCTATTATTTAGCAATGTAGGCATTTTATATGCATGTGTTTTGTTGATAATTTGTAATAATGTTTGTATTCTATTTTGTTTTTGTAAACGGGGGTTCGATAAATACAGCCTCAGCGTCCCCTGCGTGGGATGTCTTTATTGTAAAGTGACTGGCTAGTTTAGAGCTTTCAGTTTTTCCACTAGGGTTGTTTCAGCAGATCTTTTATGCGGATCAGGGGTTGACCGGTCCCGATTTGGCTGGGAAGAGTCCGCTGGACCTAAAGCAATAATCATGTAATGTAATGTAACGTAAGATGATGGATCCTATGTTGATATTGATGTTGATGTCTTGTATAGTGCGATCCACCACGTCGGCAGACATGTTCATTGCGCATGCAGTGGGTTAAGGGGGAGAGGAGTGGGAGGGGGGAGAGAGGGGCTCAGGTGATCCAAAAATAAAGCGAAGCAGCCATCATATGTATTTTATCTTTTCCGGACAACCCAAATGTCGTTAAGCCTGATTAGTCCCCCATGGCTCTCGGTTTTCCGGCAGAAGACAATTAATAGGCCTAAAGCCTATACATGACCATCCTTGCAAATGAACCGCATGCACTAATCTTGCGCTAAATGGAAGGAGATTATCGCACTGTATCAGTCGGTGTGTTCGTCATCAGGAGATGATAAAACGGATGAAGATCGGTGACAACAGTAGCGTGGACGAATAGAAACACAGCCTAAATCAATGTATTACGAGATCCAATCGCCGTTGTATAAGCTGGCGTGTTCACAAACATTAATGCAATTTACAGGATTCCCCCAAATCGCAGACTTTGAAAAAGGCGATGACGCACTTTCTCGAGGTTGTGGATTGCAGGGATGAAGCTGAAGGGATTAAGCTTAGTGCCATACGGTCATATTGTTTGACAAAAATCTTTTCATTCTCAAAGATGATGGCAAAGAAACAGTAGCTACGAAACTGTGGATCTCCGATATTCCTTTGTGAAGTGATGACAATCGAAACATCCCTAGTTCGATTAGGCTGCGTGCTGAGATCCAACATTTTCTATAAGACGATAAGGAACTGGGAGGAAAAACTGACCCGTTTTTACACGGGCAGAAGGTTTCCTACATCACTGTCCCAGACAAACCTCTTGAGTCCACTGTGCAGACTGGGGAGATGAAAGCTACACTGTACCACAAAAACAGACACAAACATGGAAACAAAACTGTGTGTTGTCGCTGTTTACAGTTTGGGCACTGGATGGAGGTGTGCACTGCTCAGGATGTTGTGTGTAGGATGTGTTTACTGTCAGGACACCGTCAGGGTGACCCACAGTGTAGGGGTAGTTGCGATTCTTAGGAAAAATAATTTTGAATATAAAATATGTAATGTTCACAGAGATATAAATGGCAACTGGCTTATAATACACTTGAAGATGCATAAAAAAGATGTTGTGATTGTTAATGTGTATGGGCCAAACAATGATGATCCTAGTTTATATATAAAACGGTAAAGCTGTATGAAGAGTGTCAACATGCAATCTTGGGGGGAAACTGGAACTTGGTATTAGATTTCGATTTAGACTGCAACAACTACAGACAGATAAACATTGTTAAGAGCTCATGAACTGGTTAAACTAATGATAGACAACATATGTTTTTTTCCAGATCCATGGAGATCCACTAATCCTGACGACCAACGATATACTTGGCGTAGAAACACATCTCTCCCCCCCCCCCCCCCCCCAGCAAAGCCGTTTAGACTTCTTCCTCATTTCTGATCTTGTTTGGTAGTTTGTTAAGAAGGTGGATATAAAGCCTGGTTACAGAAATGATAATTCTGCAGTCACCATAACGTTGCAATTTGGAGAAGAAAACACTTGACATTTTTTTAGTTTGTTTGTTGAAATTCAACTTGTCTTTGTTACTTCATATAAAATACTTAGAACCAATAAACTGTGAAATTAAATCTGTCATGACTGAATATGCAGTTTCCCTTATAATAGAGATAACTTAGATGATATTCCGCTATCGGATATTCAGTTGACTACTTCAATATTGGTACTCGATGCAGTCAATCTAAACAATTGAAAAACAAAAACAATTGGTTTCCTTTCCGTCTTCTAATAGCGATCTCCCTGCCTTTACACCACATGTTTGAGTGATAGATGTGTTTGCTGTGTGTGTCACATGTTTGAGTGATAGATGTGTTTGTTGTGTGTGTCACGTGTTTGAGTGATAGATGTGTTTGCTGTGTGTGTCACATGTTTGAGTGATAGATGTGTTGGCTGTGTGTGTCACATGTTTGAGTGATAGATGTGTTTGCTGTGTGTGTCACATGTTTGAGTGATAGATGTGTTTGCTGTGGGTGTCACATGTTTGAGTGATAGATGTGTTTGCTGTGGGTGTCACATGTTTGAGTGATAGATGTGTTTGCTGTGGGTGTCACATGTTTAAGTGATAGATGTGTTTGCTGTGTGTCACAT
>CM072522.1:60469069-60629055 GCA_036898135.1 Oncomelania hupensis | reverse complement strand
TAAAGGTGCAGTACTCTGTCCATCTGTCCTAGACGTCTTGTTCTTCTGTAAGGCACATGCCAGACTTGCTTTGGATCGTGGAGACTTTGGGCTGTTTGACACTTGTCAGCCGCTTCACAGTCTGGTAGGCCTTCTTGCTGTTGTTCTTGCTCAGACTGTTCTCTATTTCCTGGCATTGATCTTCTATCTAGTTCTCCTTTGCTGTGCGCAAGCCTTTTCGGATACCATTGTTGATTTTTCGATAGACATCAGCTCCCTGTAAGGTGTTCTTTTTCCTTTTTATTTCTCTTCGTTTAACACACAGATCCAAAATTTGAGGTGTGATCCACGGCTTCTTCTTTGATCGGTGCTTGCCAAGGAAATCAGTGGCGGCATCTTTCAAAGCTGAGTTGAAGGTGGTGGTCATGATGTTGACATCTACTTCATCAGCTCCCAAATTGAGCAGTGGTGCAAATTTCCTTCCAATTGTAGCCTTAAATAGTTCTGCACCTCCGGGTCTTGCAGTTTGTCCAGGTCGAACTTCAGTCTAGTGCACTTTGCTGTATTTACTCTCTTCAAGTGGAACCGGGAAGACATCATCACGAGATCGTGGTCACTTCCGATGTCTGCTCCTGGAAAAGTGCGTGTCCTGCCAATGTTAATGCTTGATCTGAAGCGTTTCTTGACCATGATGTAGTCTATTTGGTTGTGATGCTCCCCGCCAGGACTGTGCGATGTCCATTGTCTGGAGATTTTTGTGGAGACCGAGCATGTTTTTCAGTACCAGATTGTTGTATCTGGCAAACTCCAAGAGACTCAGACCTCTGTCATTTGTCTCGTTGTTGCAGTGGGGTCCAAATGTGTCTTCCCAGATGTGGTGCGCATCTTGGCCAACCTTGGCATTCCAGTCGCCTTGCACTATGACTATGTCCTTCTTCGGCACTTGGTCAAGGACCGTCTGTAGATTATCATAAAAATCCTACACTTCGCTGTCATCATAGTCTGATGTTGGGGTCTGGATAGGCCTGGATGATGGTGATGTTGAAAGGGGCTGCTCTTAGGCGGATGGTAATGAGTCTACTGGAGACTGGGCGGCAACCCATGACAGTGGCTAGAATGTTCTTGTGGACCAAGAATCCAACGCCGTGTTCGTGCCTGTCATCTCTACCGCTGAAATAGAGCTTGTGACTTTTGTCGGTCGTTGTTTCACCTAGGCCTTTCCAGCGCAGTTCGCTGATGCCTAGAACATTCCATCGATAGTGGTCCAGCTCGTGGGCCTGTTCTTCTAATTTTCCTTCCGCAATTATTGTCCTGACATTTCAGGTTCCTATGACGATGTTGTTTCTCGTGCGGATTTTGCTAAATTGTCCATCAGTAGCATACTTAACACCTCCGTCCTGGTGGCGAACTTGTTTTTTTCCAACCTAGTTCCAGTCATTCGCAGAAACAGGCAATAACCGAAGTCGAACGAAGCTCTCCGAGTCGAGCGAAGCTATCCGCTGTTACGAACGAATGCTGGCAGGACTACGTGAAAACCACAGGCTGGGAAGTCTCGTCTTTCGTAGACCTCAATTACATACTATATATACTACGTACATATGTAGGAGGCCCACGAGTTTACAAAGACGAATGAAAAGACTTCAGAGCCTGTGGTGAAACATCCCTGCATATAAAAATAGCCGATGTTGCTTTTAGATCTAATTCTATTTCGATCTGCACAGCTTCAAGCTGTAAGTCAAGTCGAGATTCGCATTTTTGAAGCAGTTAGTATTATTGATTAATATACTCACACAATTAAAAATAAAGAGTAAACGTAATGCACACATACAACGATTTCACATCTATATCAACAATAAAACCATGACAAAACTTCAAAGCGCTATGGATACGTTGATTTCTCTTCAGCACAACAAGGCAAAGCAAGTTTATAATGGTCTCAAAAAACAGTGACATTTTAATTGCAAGCACCAAAGCAACTATTTATTTAACTAAAATTATTATTTTTAACTGATATAGTAAAGTTGTTATATGTATTTCAATGATATGTATTTTAATGAGAAACACGTATTTTTAAAAAAAATTGCGTGGCAGGCGGAAATTTCCATAAATCATCTGAAAACGTTGGTACGTAAACCTATAAGAAAAAATAACTAGTAACACCATCTGAACATTTCGGGTTACACCCAACTTCAAAAAAAACACACAAAAAAACAAAAAAAAAAAAAACGTCACTGACAATATTTACACCATTGAGCAACAGCAGCACACTATTCTTTTCTTTTTCTTTTTTTAAAGTAGGAATACTAATACTAATACTAATTTAATAATAATAATAATAATAATATAATAATAATAATAATAATAATAATAATAATAATAATAATAATAATAATAATAATAATCCTATCCTATCCTGTCCCATAACCCTAAGGTCGTAGGGGCACCACAGATGATCGTTTAACCAGCATACTCCATCTTTCTCTGTCCTCAGCAGCCCTCATGGCTTCGCTCAGTGTCAAACCAGTCCATTCTCGAATGTTGTCCTCCCACCTCTTTTTCGGTCTCCCCCTTCTTCTACCTCCTTGCACTGTGCCTTGCAGAATGGTCTTTGCAAGGCCTGATGATCTGGTGACGTGGCCATACCATCGGAGTTTCCGTTTCTTCACCACTGTGAGCAGGTCATCGTGTTGTCCAATGGCTTGTGTGATGGTCTGTCGGACTTCGTCGTTGGTGATGTGTTGGGTATAGGAAATGCACAGAAGTCTTCTGTAGCACCTCATCTCCATGCTTTGTATTCTTCGTTGGAGATCTGCTGTGAGGGTCCATGCTTCGCAAGCATATAGGAAGATGGAGATGACCAGAGAGCGCAGCAGTCTTACTTTGGAATGTAGACTGATGGTTCTGTCTTTCCAAATGGGCTTCAACCTTGTCAGGGCAGCAGTTGTTTGTGCGATCCTGGAGAGGACTTCCTGTCGAGACCCATTGTCTGACACAATGGCTCCTAAATATTTGAAGCTGTGCACTGTGTTGAGGGATTGGCCTTGTACTTTGATGTCCGTGTTGATGCCATTGGTGTTGTTGGTCATCATTTTGGTCTTCTCTGCACTTATTTCCATTCCATAAGCTCTGGAGGTGGTGTCAAGCCTCTGTACAAGCTGTTCAAGTTCTTGTTCCTCTCCAGCCAATCCATCAATATCATCCGCAAAACGAAGATTGGAGATTGCTCTGCCCCCTATGCTGACTGTGCCTTCGTGATCTGCAAGAGCATCTGACATGATGCGCTCTAGGAAGATGTTGAAGAGTGTTGGAGAGAGTAGGCATCCTTGACGCACACCGATTGTTGTTCTGAACCAGTTCCCGATGACGCTGTTATGGAGGACTGCACTGGTAGCCTTGTCATACAGGCTTTTGATGACTTCTATAATTTTAGGGCTGATGTTGTACACTTTCATGGTTGCCCATAGAGCTGCATGCCAGACTCGGTCAAATGCCTTCTTGAAGTCTATGAACACATGATATAGATGTTGTTGGTGCTGTAGGTATTTCTCACAGATTATTCTGAGGTTGAAAATCTGTTCAGTGGTACTTCGCCCTGCCATGAATCCTGCTTGTTCTTCAGCTATGATTTGTTCAGCTTGTGGTTTCAACCTGTTGAGTATTATTTTCAGGAGGACCTTGCTGGGATGGCTGATGAGGCTGATGGTGCGGTAATTTTCACACTCCTGAAGGTTACCTTTTTTGGGAAGAGTGATGACAAGCGACTGGGTCCATGGTGTAGGCCATTCCCCATTCTGCCAGATCTTGTTACAGATAATGGTGAGAGCATCAGTCATCGCTTCTCCTCCTGCTTGTAGCAGTTCCGCTGGTATGTTGTCCACTCCCGCTGACTTCCCTTTCTTCAGCGATTGCACTGCTGCCTCAACTTCTTCCAGGAGAATTGGAGGATTCTTCTTCTTCTCTGCTCTCGGGACATGCTAGAACTGATGGGTCTCCATTTGGTGTATGGTTATAAAGATCAGAGCAGTACTCTGTCCATCTGTCCAAGACTTCTTGTTCTTCTGTAAGGCATATGCCAGACTTGCTTTGGATAGTGGAGACTTTGGGCTGTTTAACACTTGTCAGCCGCTTCACAGTCTGGTAGGCCTTCTTGCTGTTGTTCTTGTTCAGATTGTTCTCTATTTCCTGGCATTGATCTTCAATCCAGTTCTCCTTTGCTGTGCGCATGCCTTTTCGGATGTCATTGTTGATTTTTCGGTAGACATCAGCTCCCTGTGGGGTGTTCTTTTTCTTTTTTAACTCTCTTCGTTTATCACACAGATCCAAAAGTTCAGGTGTGATCCACGGCTTCTTCTTTGGTCGGTGCTTGCCAAGGATCTCAGTGGCGGCATCTGTTACAGCTGAGTTGAAGGTATTGGTCATGGTGTTGACATCTACTTCGCCTGCCCCCAAAATAAGCAGTGGTGCAAATTTCCCTCCAATTGTGGCCTGAAATATTTTTGCCACCTCCGGGTCTTGCAGTTTGTCCAGGTCGAACTTCAGCTTGGTGCACTTTGCTGTATTTACGCTCTTCAAATGGAGCCGGAAAGACATCATCACGAGATCGTGGTCACTTCCAATGTCTGCTCCTGGAAAAGTGCGTGTCCTGCCAATGTTGATGCTTGATCTGAAGCGTTTCTTGACCATGATGTAGTCGATCTGGTTGTGATGTTCCCCGCCGGGACTGTGCCATGTCCATCGTCTGGATTTTTTGTGGAGACCAAGCGTGTTTGCCAGTACCAGATTGTTGTATCTGGCAAACTCCAATAGCCTCAGACCCCTGTCATTTGTCTCGTTGTTGCAGTGGGGTCCACATGTGTCTCCCCAGTTGTGGTGCGCATCTTGGCCTACCTTGGCATTCCAGTCGCCTTGCACTATGACTATGTCCTTCTTCGGCACTTGGTCAAGGACCCTGTGTATATTTTCACTGCTCTGTGGGTTCGGGCAAATAGAATAGACCCAACGTTTCCCGGCGTGTCGTAAGAGGCGACTAACAGGGGTGATGTTAGCACGGCATCACTGGGCGAAAGTCTTCTACACAGAAGTCACCGGCCAGGGCGGAGGAACCTCACGTTACTACAGGTTCAACGACCACGTGCTCAGGGCCAAGGCGAGCCACACTGTATTCGTGGATTTTGGCTGTGGCCAACAGCCTGGAGAGGATTGGGCCCTGCCAGGTCTTTTTTGCCCAAGACACAACACATGATGAGGCTATCCACTAATTCCATGCCGGATCGGTCGTCGCCCGGAACAAGGACCGCGCCTTCCGTTGGCCACCAGGACGGAGGTGAAAAGTGTGCTACTGATGGACAAATTAGCAAGATCCGCACGAGAAACAACATCGTCATAGGAACCTGGAATGTCAGGACCCTAACTGCGGAAGGAAAATTAGAAGAACTGGCCCACGAGCTGGACCACTATCGATGGAACGTTCTAGGTATCAGCGAACTGCCCTGGAAAGGCCTAGGTGAAACAACGACTGACAAAGGCCACAAGCTCTATTTCAGCGGTAGAGATGACAGGCACGAACACGGCGTTGGATTCTTGGTCCACAAGAACATTCTAGCCACTGTCATGGGTTGCCGCCCAGTCTCCAGTAGACTCATTACCATCCGTCTGAGAGCAACCCCTTTCAACATTACCATCATCCAGGCCTATGCCCCAACATCAGACTATGAAGACAGCGAAGTGGAGGATTTTTATGAAAATAATAATAATAATAATAATAATAATAATAATAATAATAATAATAATAATAATAATAATAATAATAATAATAATAATAATAACAACAACAAACAAACAAAACAAAACAAACAAAACAAACAAACAAAACAAATAAATAAATTAAAGATTTAACTAAATAACTACACTACTACTACTACTACTACTACTACTACTACTACTACTACTACTACTACTACTACTACTACTACTACTACTACTAGCGAAGTTGTGGTCTTGATTTTGTGGTCCTGATTCGGCTCTTTGCAGTCCGCTGGACCCTGTAAGCAATGAATAACTAATTAGCTATTAATTTAACTCTGATCTCGAGTTGTCTTCATTTTATGGTCCTGATTCGGCTCTTTCCAGTCCGCTGGACCTTGTAAGCATTGAATAACCAACTAACTATTAATTTTACTCTGATCTCGAGTTAGAAAAATAAAAAAAGAATTCGCTTAGCCTACTCGTCCTTTTCCTGAAATTAAAGATTCAAATATTATAACGTATGGGTCTAAATATTATTAATTAGAATAGATATAGTTTATACATTTATTTATGCATAAAACAAGCAATACAGGTCTAATAAGTATATTCAGCTTGTGAGCTTCTTCGCTGCGCGAAGACTGACTTATAATATATAATGTAGATTAAGCCTATAAATCGAACAGAATTAGAAGCAACACCGATCATTTTAAATGTCAACTAGTCGTAGTCATGCAAGCATCATTTCGTAACACATCGGAGAGCTCCGTTCGACTTCGGTGATTGCCTTTTTGGGCGAATGACTGGAACTAATTTGGAAAAAAGCAAGTGTGCGTCCTGGTGGCCAACGGAAGGCGCGGTCCTTGAGCCGGGCGACGACCAATCCGGTATGGAATTAGTGGATAGTGTCATGATGTAGTGTGTCTTGGGCAAAAAAGACCTGGCGGTGCCCAATCCTCTCCAGGCTGTTGGCCACAGCCGAAATCCACGAATACAGTGTGGCTCGCCTTGGCCCTGAGCACGTGATCGTTGAACCTGTAGTAACGTGAGGTTCCTCCGCACTGGCCGGTGACTTCTGTGTAGAAGACTTTCGCCCAGTGATGCCGCGGCATGAATAAAGTGCCATTTAAAAATTAATCATTATCCAGTTGTTGCTTAGATTATGAATAATATTTACCCATTTAGCCATGTACAATATTTCGTGTACGATTACTTTAAGGTCCCTGCTTTTGTTGTCAATAGGGTGAGGAAGTTCCAAGGGTATGACAAATTTTACAGATTCGAAAGTTACAAACATATTTTAAAATATAATAAAATGTATGCGCCTTACATGCGCGAATGTTGTCCTCCCACATCTTTTTCTGTGTCACTCATCTTCTACCTCCTTGCACCGTGCCTTGCAGGACGGTCTTTGCAAGGCCTGATGCTCTGGTGACGTGGCTATACCATCCGAGTGTTCGTTTCTTTACCACTGTGAGCATGTCATCGTGTTGTCCAATGGTTTGTGTGATGGGCTGTCGGACTTCGTTGTTGGTGATGGGCTGAGTTTAGGAAATGTCCAGAAGTCTTCTGTAGCACCTCATCTCTATGCTTTGCATTCTTCATTCTAGATCTGGTCTGAGGGTCTATGTTTCGCAAGCGTATAGAAAGATGAAAATGACAAGGGAGCGCAGCAGCCTTACTATGGAATGTAGACTGATGATCATGTCTTTCGAAATGTGCTTCAACCTTGTCAGGGCAGTAGTTATTTGTGCGATCCTGGAGAGGACTTCCGGTCGGAACCCATTGTCTGATACAACGGCTCCTAAGTATTTTAAGCTATGCTGTGTGTTGAGGGATTGGCCTTGGACTTTGATGTCTGTGTTGATGCCTTTTGTGTTGTTGGTCATCAGTTTGGTCTTCTTTGCACTTATTTCCATTTCATATGCTCTGAAGTGGGGTCGAACATCTGTACAATCTATTCGTCTGGATTGTTTTTAGAGACCAAGCGTGTTTGCCAGCATCAGATTGTTGTATCTGGCAAACTCTGAGAGTCTTAATAGCACACGTATTACCTCCGAACTGGTGGCCAACAGAAGGCGCGTTTCTCGGTGACGCGGGCGACGACCGATCCGGTATGGAATTCCCTTCCCTCCCATATCCGCAACATACAATCAACACAAGCATTCACAAAGGCCATCAAAATCCATCTTTTCAAACTGCATTATTCAGATTGATTTGTATCCCGCTGCCATTCTCTCATCTTTTTTCTATGTCTGATTCGTAAGTGTATACACGGCTGTAAATATTTATATTGTTTTTCTTCCTGGGCCTAACCGGGCATATAAATAGCTGTGAATAGGTTTCTGCTAGTCTATTTATGTCTTTTTTGTCACTTGTGTACATAGTTGTAATTAGTCTATTTCTGTCTTTTTTTGTAATTTATGTACATAGTTGTAAATAGTCTGTACCTTTACTGTTCCGTCTTTTGGTGTATTGTAGCAAAAGTGATGTCTTATCGAGTGCATGTATTTATATGTAATGATTATGTAAAGCGTGGTGAGTCTGGTCATAGGCTGGAGTACCGGCTATATAAAAATTCGTTATTATTATTATTATTATTATTATTATTATTATTTATTATTATTATTATTATTATTATTATTATTATTATTATTATGGAGTGTGTGGGTCTTTTCATCATATGGTGTGGCTTGGGCAAGAAAGACCTGACAATCCTCTCCAGACTGTTGGCCACAGCCGAAATCCAATAGTACAGTGTGGCTCGCTTTGGTCCCAAGCACCTGGTCGTTGAACCTGGCTGGTGACTTCTGTGTAGAAGACTTTCACCCAGTGATACCGTGCTGACATCGCCCCTGTTATTCGCCTCTTATGCCATCCCGGGATACGTTGGGTCTATTTTATTTAGTGCCCAAGCCCACAGAGCATGTGCTTGCAGTATTTATGAAAAACAGGTTGAAACAATAAATTCAACAAAACGCAGGGTCTAAATACCTAATAGGCCTACGAATATGTAATTGATAACTGTGGGAAAACAAGGTTTAAAAATGACTTCAGAGCCGAAAAGTACGTGGGGCAAAAGAATGTTAATATCACGCAATGTCCATTGACAGATTTGAAAGGGATGTTCACAGTACCCCCTGTACGTGCTGACCCGCCACTTAGTACCCTGTTTACCCCACATGATTTGACCAATACATACGTCCAAGAGCGCATATTCTCTTTTCTTCTTGAAGTGATAAAAGGACGAAGCTGAGGATGGCCAACCGAGAACCGGTAACCTCCAGAACGAATTTCCCGTCGTAGGCATTCGGGTAGGTTCCACCTGGCACATCGAAAAACGGAGAGGTCACGTACCCAGCGGTCTGTGATAACTGCGTTACAGGAAGCATTTTGGTCAGGATCCCGCCCACAACACGAAACGACATGGTGATGAAGTCTGAAATACACACACAATGTAATAACATCTGAAACACACACACACACACACGTGGTGACGACGACGTTTGAAACGCACACACATGGTGATGACGTCTGAAATACACACAGTCATAAGGTGATGACGTCTGAAATACACACATGGTTATGACATCTGAAATACACGCGCATGGTGATGACGTCTGAAATACACACATGGTTATCACGTCTGAAACACACACGCATGGTGATGACGTCTGAAACACACACACGTGATGATTTCGTCTAAAATACACACACAGGTTTATCACATCTGAAACACGTACACATAGTGATGACGTCTGAAACACCCATACACGTGGTGATGACGTCTGAAACACGTACATATGATGATGACGTTTAAAACACACACAGATAGGGATCACGTCTGAAATACGCATACATGTGTAACCAAATGGAAGGGATAGGAAATAAGACAAATAACACTAATAAATAAAAGAATTGAAAACAAAGTCAAACAAATGTGATGATTTAAAAAAAAACAATTTGTTGATGAACCTAGCCACAGGAAAATTACATCTGTCCAAAACAAAACTGACCAGTAATAAGCACAAGTTACCAGTAAGAAGTACAAGTGACAGTAACAAGTACAAGTGACCAGTAACAAGCACAAATGACCAGTAACAAGTACAAGTGACCAGTAACAAGCACAAGTGACCAGTAACAAGTACAATGACCAGTATCAAGTACAATGACCAATAACAAGTACAAATGACCAGTAACAAGTACAAGTGACCAGTAACATGTACAAATGACCAACAATAATGGCCAGAAGCAATAATAAGAAGCAAATGACCAGAAGTAATAACAAGAGACAAGGACAAGAATCAACGACCCGCCACGCCCACAACAGAGGTCAGCAATAAATATTGTGCTCTTTAGTTTAGAACTCTTAGATCTTAGTTTATGACTTTTTTTAAACTCAAGACTTGCACCAACGCATTTCTTTGGTAAAAACAAAAAATATAAATATTATTCTGCCACAAAATGTATTGAAAACGGCAACTATTCACTGACCCACCGAGTGGTCATCATTTTAATTGGCGTTCTGCCATTTTTCTGTACCATTATGGGGTAAAACCATTCGGCCCAACTCAATAACAAGCGATCTAAAGAGAGGGGAAACATTAGATCTAAAATAAACTGAAAACATTTATAAAACCAATTCAATTTTTAATTATGAATTCTAAGATATATTTTAAAATATACAATTAAATGTGATCACCCCCAAATCTCACATTTGTTTGGTTTAATTAATTTCCATGAAACTGAAATAAATAATGTTTTTTTTAACCTATTCCCACAATCAAGAATCCCGGCCATAAAGGGCGATAATACAAATAGAAAAACAACACCGAAGGTTCTCGAGCGTTGATTTCTTCCCTTATTCCACACATGGTGATCACATTTGAAACACACGAACACATAGTGAACACGTCTAAAAAAAACGCGCACGTGTTGCCGTTACACCACAGACTTTGTGGTTTCACGCGTTCACAGCGTATATCAGCTTTCTGAGGCATACACTCTACACTACAGCCCGTGAACAACGCTTTTAACGAAGAGTAACAAATCTCATGCCAGAGTTGTTGTTATTTATTAGGCTACCTGTAACTTTCTGGATACACTCGATGTTGATTTTTATCAGTAGTTGATTCAGCTCCAATGCTTGAAACCTGATAAAGTGTAACTCAGATTCGTTTATCCACTCAACCCTGTGAAGAAATTATCTAGCCTGTAATTCCTTCATCTGCTGCGAATGTGTGAACGTGTAGATAATGAATATTCAGTGAGTGATCACGCTATTGTTGCGTGCATAAAGAGTAGAGAAACGTTTAGTGGCTGTTATAATTCGCGCGTGCATTTAGCCATGTGATCGATACTGACCAATGAGAAAACTAGAAAAACTAAACGCTGAGTTCGAAACAAATCATTGGTATATGCGAAGCACTCTCTGTTGCATAGTCAACGAAACAAGACGGTTTCCCCTAGTGGAAAGAAGAGAGCCACAGTTGAATTGGATGAAGGCGTTTCAACCAAGCGCAATAGAGATTGTCTACATACTTTTGGCAGAAAGAAAGGCATGTACTGTTGACACACTGAGAGCAAAAGTTGTATAACATACGAACATGGAGGACTTTAAACCGTTAGAAATCACAACTTTGAATTCAGACATATATATGCCCAGTAGAATTTTAATGTATTTTACATCGCATTCAGACCATAAAGAGAAAGCGACATCGATGCCTGGGGAGCTGGAGCTCACTGCAGCAACTAAAGTTCTCCCCATCTTTTAAGATTTGAGACACATAGTTATTTTTGGGAGTGACTTATTATTGTGTTTATTGCTTTATTTTTTTGTTTCAAATCATTTCTTTGTAAGCAAACTTATTTTTGTTTTACTTGAAATAATGGCGATGCTTACAGCAAAGATGTTTCTTGTTTGAGTGAGGTGTTAAGCCTACTATAATGTTAGTTTAGGGTTAGAGGCAATTTTCATGCATCCGTGTTGACTGATTTCCCTCCAAATTCCACAGGAAAATACACAAGATAAATACATTTTTTGTAGTAAAATGCAAGTGACCAACAATTTGCAGTTATCGTTAAATTGCATGAAGTTTTTTCTGACAGACCTCGGGACGCAGTTCGTCTCTGACTGCATGAAGGAGGTCAACAGACTGCTGAGCATCCGGCATTTAACTACGACACCCTACCATCCGATGTGCAACGGGCTCGTCGAGAAGTTCAAAGCTACGCTGAAGTCCACCCTGAAGAAACTATGCAGCGAGCAGCCAAGACAATGGCATCGCTACATCAACGCCTTACTGTTCGCCTACAGAGAAGTACCGCAGAAGTCCACCGGCTTTTCTCCGTTCGAGCTGTTGTATGGAAGAACCATCCGAGGGCCGATGCACATCCTGAAGGAACTTTGGACGAAGGAAGTGGACAAGTGGTGTTTTCTATCAGTATTTGATTCAGCCCCGATGCTTGGATCCCTGATAGGTGTGTAACTCAGATTCGTTTATCCACGCAGCCTGCTCACTCATCAACAAGTCAAAGTCTTTGTGTGAAGTTTTCCACTTTTATTCAGCACACATCAACAACTGCATACAATTCTCAACTCAACTCAACTCAACTCAACTCAACCCCAACAACACACAGAGCATCGATATATAATTTTTTCTCTAGTCCAGAACAAGGTGGAACGATCTCGTATGGCGCAATTTACTAATCCTTTAGACTTCGTCATCACTGTCTTACGTCATACATATTTCTTCTCCTTCCGGGAAGGTTCTCAACTTTCTACATTTATCGGGAGGTTTTCATTGATAGTAAATACTCAAATCTAGAGACTTCTCCAATAATATCGACCAACCAAAATTATCTACGTTAAACAAAGCTTCCTCTAACCACAACGCAAACTCAAATCAAAGGTAACTAAACTCCATTATTGAATACTTTGCAAAACGAAACGATTATATCTATCGTGCGCGTTTCAGACATACTACCATTCGCGTTTCAACGTAACATAACCCCCCCCCCCCCCCACTCAAGAAGAAATTTACCTAATTTCTTTCAACAACGTTGAAACGTAATGCACAAATAAAGTCTTAATTCTGGACTTTCTGAATACTGTCATTGTGCTCAGTTCATTCACACAGAGTCAATGTTCTTCCATCCGCAAGTCTATTTAGATATTGCCAATGTTCTCAGTTCATCCCCACAATCAATGTTCTTTACTCACACACTCAGCAGAGAAAGTCCGCACCAACATTGTCTGATCCTTTAATAGATTCTACTCGCATGTTAAAGTTCTGCAAGTACATAGCCCATCTCATGATGCGACTGTTCACAAACTTGGCAGAGTTCAAGTAAGTTAGCGGCTTGTGATCAGTCTGTAGCACAAACTTCACTCCTTGTAGGTATAGTTCGAACTTCCGGATTCCCCAAATGATGGCGAGGCACTCTTTCTCCATGGTCGAATAATTTTTCTCGGCCCTCGACAGCTTCTTGCTGGCGTAACTGACCGGAAATAGTTTCCCTGCGTGTTCCTGCATCAGTATGGCGCCGATGCCTTCGTCCGCTGCGTCTGTTCTTAAGATGAATTCCTTGGAAGTATCGGGCAGTCGTAGCACCGGATCCTTCGAAAGGAGGTCGCGCACAGTCTGGTATGCCTTCTCCTGAGACGGTCCCCACTGCACTTGGTTTGGACAGCCTTTCCGCACCAGGTCCGACAAAGGTGCTGTGATGGATGAGTAGTTCGGTACGAACTCCCTATAATACCCAGCCAATCCCAGGAAAGATCGCACCTGCTTCTTTGTTTGGGGACGTGGAGCGTTCAGAATTTTGGTAACGTTTTCTAGCAGAAGCCCCTTTTGTCCTTCTTTCAGCGAATGGCCGATAAAGTCTACGTTGTCAGTCCCCAGAATGCACTTACTGGGTCTCACAGTCAGGTTAGCTTCTGTTAGACGGTGAAACAGCTCCCTCAAGGTCTGCAGATGCTCTTCCCAGGTGTGCGTGTGGACTAGCAGGTCGTCCCAGTACCAAACGACATTGTCCATCCCTTTGAGCATCTTCTTCATCCCTCTCTTCAGGGTAGCTCCGCTGTTGACCATGCCAAAGGGCATCCTTAGGCACTCGTACGTCCCATCAGGAGTTATAAAAGCAGTCTTTGGTATGTCCTGTTGACGCACGGGGACTTGCCAATAACCCTTGCTGAGGTCAATCTTCTTCGAGAATATTTTACTCCCCGATAGTTGGCGGAAGAGGTCTGCTGCGGTAGGCATCGGCTCAGGGTCGAAGACGGTGATCTTATTAACCTTCCTGTAGTCGATGCATACTCTGTTGCTCCCGTCCTTCTTCTTCACGACACGACAGGGGACGCGTAAGGGGAACTGGACTCCCTGATGATGCCCATCTTCAGCATTTCATCGATGTCTTTTTTCAAGGATTCGCGGGCCTTGAAAGGGATCGGGAAGGGTTTGGATCGAACGGGGACATTTGAAGTGAGGTGGACTTCATGTTCGACCAAAGTCGTAGAGCCTGGGACATCGCTGAAGCTATGGGGAAACTCGCCCATAAGGTCCTTGAGCTCCAACTTTGACCTTCCGTCAAGCTTGGCCCTAGCTTAACATCATCGATGCCTTCTTTGCTGTGGAAGTCTCCCAGTTCCAACAGTTCCTCGCTGTCAAAGCTGTCGTCGATCAGCTGCGTGCACAGTCTCTGATGGCCTTTCCACGTACAGCTTAAGGAGGTTGGCGTGGTATATCTTGGAATGCTGACCGACCTTCATTTTGTAGTCGTTGATCCCCACCACGGTCTCCACTTCGTACGGGCCTTTCCACTGCATCAGCAACTTATTATGATCGGTAGGTAGCAGCACCAGCACTTTGTTGCCAGGTTTGAACTTCCTGTTCACAGCCCTACGATCGTAGTGCTTTCCACAGTCCTGGGACTTTTTCAGGTTTTCTCTGGCTATCTCGAGAGTCTGCTCCAGCTTCTCTCGTAGCTCAAACACGTACTGGTAGCTGTTCTTTACCTCGGGGGTGTCTACTTCTTTCGTCCACAGTTCTTTCAGATGTGCATCGGCCCTCGGATGGTTCTTCCGTACAGCAGCTCGAACGGAGAAAAGCCGGTGGACTCCTGCGGTACTTCTCTGTAGGCGAAAAGTAAGGCGTTGATATAGCGATGCCATTGTCTGGGCTGCTCGCTGCACAGTTTCTTCAGGGTGGACTTCAGCGTAGCATTGAACTTTTCGACAAGCCCGTTGCACATTGGATGGTAGGGTGTCGTAGTCAAATGCCGGATGCTCAGCAGTCTGTTGACCTCCTTCATGCAGTCAGAGACGAATTGCGTCCCGAGGTCTGTCAGAATTTCTTCAGGCACTCCAAGTCTACTGAACATGTCCACCAGTGCCTCTGCTACAGTTTCAGTGTCAATCTTCTTCAGTGGCACTGCTTCTGGGTACCGAGTCGCATAGTCCACTAAAGCCAGTACCCATCGATGACCTTCTTCACTCGGAGGTCTTATTTCGCCGATTAAGTCTAAGGCCACCCTCTTGAAAGGTCGGTCGATCAAAGGCATCCTCTGCATAGGCACTTTCGGGACCCTTCCTCGAGGTATGGTCTTCTGGCAAATGTCACATGATCGGCAGAAACGGCTGACGTCCGCATGAAGTCCTGGCCAGTAGAACACCGCCTGGATTCTATCCGACGTCTTCTTGATGCCTAGGTGACCTCCCATGATTGAATCATGTGCTACTTCCATCACTTGGCGCCTTAGGGGTAACGGTACCAAGACTTGACGTAGTGGTTTCCCTCCGTTGACCCTCGGGTGCTGGAAGATTCGATACAGGATCTTGGCCTTCACCTCAAAACAGACCGTACCACTGGTCTGGGCGGTTCCTGTACTTGTTTAAAGTACTATCAGCTTCCTGGAGCTGGATCAGCTTATCTCTGTCCACGATGGCAGCTTTAGATTTGTCGGCGACCTTCAGTGGCGTAGACGTCTTGTCTCTCTTGGCCTGGGCCCTGGTAGTAACAGCACCGACGATCTCTGGTCGGCAGGGCTGAGCCGGAGTAACCACATTGTCCCGTAGCAGCTCTGTAAGGTGTCTCCATCGGGAAATGGCAATGGATCCTCCTCCGCAACTTCGACACGTTGGGTTGAGGCAGGACTCCATTCTGAATCGGGGTCGTCGGGTCGTCTCGCGCCGTCGATGTTCCCGATCATCAAATCGTATAGCGGCTTCTTCAGGCAAACCGCTTCTACTTCGCCTATGTAGAAAGGGGTGTTGACTTGAATTTTTGCAACTGGCGCTTTCACACATTTGCTGTCGGCCATGAGTGTCCATTTTGAATCGCCAGTGAACTGTTCTTTAGCGATTAGGTCTTCTCTGACGATGACCCCACTGCAGCCAGAGTCTCTTACAACAGTCACTTCATGATTTCCGACGCGTCCCTTGGAAACAGGCATGTTCTGGACGGTCACAGCTGCGCTGGCGACGACGGGGATGGATTTCCCGTTGGCAAGGAGGAGTTGGCCATCAGTTATGCACTCTTGCACGTCCGCAGAGTAGCTGTGCGCTCGGTCTCACTCGGAAGAATGACGCTCCCGCCGCACATTTGATGGTCAGATCTACTGGTTTGCCGTTGATTGGAGAACCGCCTCTGCCGGTTGCCCGCCGCTGCGTGTCCGTACTGCTCCGCTGTCCGCTACTTTTGTTTTGAGGACAGTTAGCCGCTCTGTGGTCTGTAGCGTTGCAGGTGAAACAGCCTCTTGAATGCCCTTCCCTTGGAGGTAGTGTGGAGTCCGTGTGTCTATGGCTCGTCTGGCTCCCCTGGATCTGGTTCCCATGGTTTCCAGTCTTCTGAAATGGTTTCGTCAACTTGGGTGGCCCCAGCGTTTTTCCGTGAGCGAGGAGATATCTTTCGGCAACCTCGGTCACATCATTAAGCGTCTGCAGCTTCTGTAATTCTAAGTGGGTCGCCAGGTCCTTGTGACAGGCATTGAGGAATTGCTCCTTCACGATCAGGTCATGGAGACTATCGTAAGACTTCCCTTTGCCTGATAATTCAACCCACTTGTGCAGGTATGACGACAGGCGCTCCACAAACTGCTTTGGTCTCGTCTGACAAAGGCCGGCATTCACGGAAGCGTTTACGGTAGCCCTTCTCTGTGAAGCTGTAGCAATGTAATAGGGCCTCTTTCAAGACGTCGTAGTTTTTGGCGTCATCGTTCGACAGTCTGGTGTAAACTTCGAGCGCTTGCCCTGTCAGAAGTGCACTTAGTCGAATCGCCCAGTCTCGAGGTTGCCAGTTGGAGCTTTCGGCGAACCTTTCGATCTCGCCAGATAGCTGTCGATCTGGTCCTTCCCGTCGACGAAGGCTGGCAATTTTGGAGCCATGTGGTCGCTGACGACTTGTGGCGCATGCTGATTGTTTTGGATACGCGCCAACTCTAGCTGGTACTGAAGTCGTCTCTCTTCCATCTCTCTTTCTTCTCGGCGTCGCTGCTCTTCTGCTTCTCTTTCTTGACGCCGCTCTTCTCTTTCTTCGCGGCGACGCTGCTCTTCTTTTTCTAGACGCTTCTCTTCTAATTCTCATTCTCTTTTTTCACGCCATATTCTCTCTTGAGACTTGACGTACTCCGTCAGCTGTTTGCCTTTTAGATTTAGTTCAACCCCTTTCTGCCAGAAGTCAGCCATCTTGATGCTTCTGGAAAGTTCTATTCTGGAAAGTTCTTTTCTGGAAAGATCTTGACTGTGCTGTACCTTTCTAGACTGTTCTAGAACAGCACGCTTTCTGCAGTAGCGCTGATGCTTGTCACTAGTCGCCTTCGCTGACGCAGGCCCCGCTGTCCTCGTCGTATGCGACGCTGCACCACGCTGGTGTTGATGTACACGCTCCTGTGCTGAAGTAGACGCGACGTCCGCTTGCCGCTCTCTGTAACACTGGCGATGTAGCTCCGAGACTGTCCCTCGACGTAGTCTTGCGGCAGCCACGTAGTCCCGATCTGTTGTTCGCTCACGAAGCAACTCTTCAGCGACTACACGCCCTTGCAGTCAACCCGAACCTATCGGTGATGTAGGTTCCAGTATGTTGGCCCTCTCGACGCAACTCGTTGGCGGCTACCCTCGATGACTGCCTCTCGTAACGTTGACTCGCTTGTCGTAGCAGTTGAACCCTTGGCTATGACGTGGATCGCGGCTTGACCCCCAAAATGTTACACTCGGTTTGATGATGGTGTTTTCTTTATCAGTATCTGATTCAGCCCCAATGCTGAATTCCTGATAAGGTGTAACTCAGATTCGTTTATCCACGCAGCCAGACACGAAGTCGACGTATGAAGTTTTCCACTTTTATTCAGCACACATCAACAACTGCATACAATCGCTCGATCGCCTTTCCACTCTCAAGTTTTACTTTCCAACTCACTATCAACAACAACTATCCACAACAACACACGGAGCATCGAATATATAATTTTTTCTCTCAACTCGAGATGACCTCAGGTCGTTCTAGAATAACGCGTTACAACCAATCAGAATTAAAGATCGTCATCACTGACTTACGTCATACATATTTCTAAACATACCCGGAACCTTCTCTCACCTCGACATCCATCGGGAAACTTCCATCGAGAGTAAACACGCAGATTCAGAAAATTCTCCAATAATATCGACTAACGCAAATTATCAACGTTATACAAAGCCTCTCCTAACAACAATGCAAACTCAAATCAAAGGTAAATAAACTCCATTATTGAATACTTTGCAAAACGAAACGGTTAGATCTATCGTGCGCGTTTCAGACATACTTTCGTTTGCGTTTCAACGTAACACTTGTGTTCACAATTTTGGAATGGTGGGCTATATAAATGCTATGTATTATTATTGTTGTTGTTGTTGTTGTTGTTATTATTATTATTATTATTATTATTATTATTATTATTATTATTATTATTATTATGATTATTATTATTATTATTATGATGATGATGATGATGATGATGATGATGATGATGATGATAATGATAATTATTATTATTATTATTATTATTATTATTATTATTATTATTATTATCCTCATTATCGTCATCATCGTCATCATCATCATCATAAGCAGCAGCAGCAGCATCAGCATCATCACCATCATCACCATCATCATCGTCATTGTTATTATTCTTATTATTATTCTTATTATTCTTAGTAGTAGTAGTAGTAGTAGTAGTAGTAGTAGTAGTAGTAGTAGTAGTAGTAGTAGTAGTAGTAGTAGTAGTAGTATACACATCAGGGATTAAAACTTACTTGGACAAAAAAAAACAGCTAATATCTTGTCAGCCACAGCTCTGTTTTCACTTGGTTCTTTTAGATCAAAAACGTTGTCGGCCACTGGCATGCTAGCAAAACCTTCCAACTCTCTAATGTCAAGCAACCGGTCACCAATGGCGACTATGTGGATACCTTCTGTACGGGCCTTTTCCGCTTCTGGAATGGATATACGAGGGCTCTCTGTCCGTGATCACGATACACAAGTTGGGGACAGCGGGACGGTCGCCGTTACCCAGTGTGTACATCTCCGTTCTCACGGTGTAGAGAGCGTCACTGGTGTTGGTAATGTTGGGGTAGTATTCATACATCTGCTGTATGGCGTTCAAAACTTGTGCCTCGGTGCCATAAGCGTTTAGGTGGAATATTATGTAAATCCCTTCTTTGCTATAGAGGACGACTCCAACACGACATTTGCTTTTGTCGATGTGAAGCATGGAGACAAAATCCTCAGCAAAGTTCTGCACTTCCAAGGATCGGATCACATGCAGCACAAGGACCACGTCCACTGAACCTGAAAGTAAGCAAGAATATAATTTAAATTTGTTTGCATTTTGGAACGTTTTGTTTCCAACTTCATGAATTTACTGTAGTGAATTGAATTCGTGAAAACGCAATCTGAAATGATGAGACAAATGTATTTGTA
Organism: Oncomelania hupensis; assembly: GCA_036898135.1. Taxonomy (NCBI): domain Eukaryota; kingdom Metazoa; phylum Mollusca; class Gastropoda; order Littorinimorpha; family Pomatiopsidae; genus Oncomelania; species Oncomelania hupensis. Next base: position 60,609,382 of record CM072522.1, on the reverse strand, counting down.
GGAAACAAAGCATTCGAAGACAGACACAAAATAGATGTTAGGGATCACCGTTCCTTAATCTTGTAATGTAGTGCTGCGCTCCCTTGTCATTTCCATCTTCCTATACGTTTGCGAAACACGGACCCTCACAGCAGATTTTCAAGGAAGAATACAAAGCATACAAATGAGGTGCAACAGAAGACTTCAGGGCATTTCCGATACCCAGCACATCACCAACAACGAAGTCCGACAGACCATCACACAAGCCATTGGACAACACGAAGACATGCTCACAGTGGTGAAGAAACGGAAACCCCGATGGTATAGCCACGTCATCAGAGCATCAGGCCTTGCAAAGACCATCCTGCAAGGCACGATGCAAGGAGGCAGAAGACGAGGGAGACCAAAAAAGAGGTGGGAGGACACGTCCAACAACAAGTGTAGGACACTTCCAACAACAAGTATAGGATACTTCCAACAACAAGTATAGGACACCTCCCTCAACAAGTGTAGGACATTTCCAACAAGGACACTTTCAACAACAAGTACATGTATGAGATTGTTCCAACAACAAGCATAGAATAGTTCCAACAAAAACCATATGAAACTTGCAACAACAGGTATAGGACAGAGAGTATAATAAGGCGGATTTTGCGCCCAGTTTCTCAAGGCGTCCTTTTTTTTTTTTTAAAATAATATATGCTCTTTTAAGAGCATTTTAAAAACACTCCAAACGGACTCTGTAACCTTTGGTTGGAGGCTTTAGGCCAGGCTGTGTGACTATTAATTCCTTGACTGCAAGTGAAGGGGACAATCCAAGCATGTGCGCATTGTAACGGATGGTTTCAATGGTATCAGAATTAAATATCTAATTATATATATTTATGTTTGTTGTACAAACTGCGTTCACTGATGGTGTCGCAAAGAATTTTGCAGCAGTGCTATACTGCTTTCATTGAGTCTGTGTTAACATTCTCAGTCATCTGTTTCTATCAGTCTCTTAATCTCAAAAACCAAAATTCTCTTAACAGTATCTGTTTCACTATTTCTCATTCAAACATGAAAATATGCATTAAATCATTCACATATACAATAAATTCACAGGTACATTAAATCATACAACTCTTTCCAGCATGTACATGAATTCATACAGTCACGTTAATAAGAGCACACAGTTAGTTTACTAAGTTCACGCAGTCAGTTTGATAAGTGCCCACAGATACTTCCCTAAGTGGCACATAAGCTATTCCCACAGTTCAATAATAGCAGAAGTCGTTGTCCCTTCCTTGAGACGTCACTCGACTCTACTCGGGCAGTCATAGCACCGGATCCTTCGAAAGGAGGTCGCGCACAGTCTGGTATGCCTTCTCTTGGGACGGTCCCCACTCCACTTGATTAGGACAGCCTTTCCGCACCAGGTCCGACAAGGGTGCTGTGTGGGCGGAGTGGTTCGGTACAAACTCCCTGTAATATCCAGCCAATCCCAGGAAAGATCGCACCTGCTTCTTGGTTTGGGGACGTGGAGGGTTCAGAATCTTGGTGACGTTTTCTATTAGAAGCCCCTTTTGTCCTTCTTTCAGCGAATGGCCGATAAAGTCGACATTGTCAGTTCCCAGAATGCACTTACTGGGTCTCACGGTCAGGTTAGCTTCTGTTAGACGGTGAAACAGCTCCCTCAAGGTCTGCAAATGCTCTTCCCAGGTGTGGATGTGGACTAGCAGGTCGTCCCAGTAACACACGACATTGTCCATCCCTTTGAGCATCTTTTTCATCCCTCTCTTCAGGGTAGCTCCGCTGTTGACCATGCCAAAGGGCATCTTTAGGCACTCGTACGTCCCATCAGGATTTATAAAAGCAGTCTTTGGTATGTCCTGTTGACGCACGGGGACTTGCCAATAACCCTTGCTGAGGTCAATCTTCGAGAATATTTTACTACCCGATAGTTGGCGGAAGAGGTCTGCTGCAGTAGGCATCGGCTCGGGGTCGAAGACGGTGATCTTATTAACCTTCCTGTAGTCGATGCATACTCTGTTGCTCCCGTCTTTCTTCTTCACGACCACGACAGGGGACGCGAAGGGGGAACTGGACTCCCTGATGATGCCCATCTTCAGCATCTCATCGATATCTTTCTTCAAGGATTCACGGGCCTTGAAAGGGATCGGGAAGGGTTTGGATCGAACAGGGCTATTTGAAGTGAGGTGGACTTCATGTTCGACCAAAGTCGTAGAGCCTGGGACATCACTGAAGCTATGGGGAAACTCGCCCATAAGATCCTTGAGCTCAATCTTTTGACCTTCCGTCAAGCCTGGTCCTAGCTTAACATCATCGATACCTTCTTTGTTTTGGAAGTCTCCCAGTTCAACAGTTCCTCGCTGTCAAAGCTGTCGTCGATCACAGCTGCTGTGGCTGCGTGCACAGTCTCTGGTGGCCTTTCCACGTACAGTTTAAGGAGGTTGGCGTGGTATATCTTAGAATGCTGGCCGACCTTCACCTTGTAGTCGTTGATCCCCACCACGGTCTCCACTTCGTACGGGCCTTTCCACTGCATCAGCAACTTATTGTGGTCGGTAGGTAGCAGTACCAGCACTTTGTTGCCAGGTTTAAACTTTCTGTTCACAGCCCTCCGATCATACTTGTGCTTCCCACAGTCCTGGGACTTCTTCAGATTTTCCCTGGCTATTTCGAGAGTCTGCTCCAGCTTCTCCCGTAGCTCAAACACATACTGGTAGCTGTTCTTTACCTCGGGGGTGTCTACTTCTTTCGTCCATAGTTCTTTCAGGATGTGCATCGGCCCTCGGATGGTTCTTCCGTACAGCAGCTCGAACGGAGAAAAGCCGGTGGACTCCGGCGGCACTTCTCTGTGGGCAAAAAGTAAGGCGTTGATGTAGCAATGCCATTGTCTGGGCTGCTCGCTGCACAGTTTCTTCAGGGTGGACTTCAGCGTAGCATTGAACGTTTCGACAAGCCCTTTGCACATCGGATGGTAAGGCGTCGTAGTTAAATGCCGGATGCTCAAGAGTCTGTTGACCTCCTTCATGCAGTCAGAGACGAACTGCGTCCTGAGGTCTGTCAGGATTTCTTCAGGCACTCCAAGTCTACTGAACATGTCCACCAGTGCCTCTGCTACAGTTTCAGTGTCAATCTTCTTCATTTGCACTGCTTTTGGGTACCGAGTCGCATAGTCCACTAAATCAGTACCCATCGATGACCTTCTTCACTCGGAGGTCTTATTTCGCAGAATAAGTCTAAGGCCACCCTCTTGAAAGGTCGGTCGATCAAAGGCATCCTCTGCATAGGCACTTTCGGGACCCTTCCTCGAGGTATGGTCGTCTGGCAAATGTCACATGATCGGCAGAAACGGCTGACGTCCGCATGTAGTCCTGGCCAGTAGAACACCGCCTGGATTCTGTCCGACGTCTCTTGATGCCTAGGTGACCTCCCATGATGGAGTCGTGAGCTACTTCGATCACGTGGCGCCTTAAGGGTAACGGTACCAAGACTTGACGTAGTGGTTTCCCTCCGTTGACCCTCGGGTGCTGGAAAAATTTGTACAGGATCTTGGCCTTCACCTCAAAATAGACCGTGCCACTGCCTTTGGTCACGTGGTCTTGGCGGTTTCTGTACTTGTTTTAAGTGCTATCAGCTTCCTGGAGCTGGATCAGCTTATCCCTGTCCACGATGGCAGCTTTGGAGTTGTCGGCGACCTTCAGTGGCGTAGACGTCTTGTCTCTCTTGGCCTGGGCCCTGATATTAACAGCACCGACGATCTCTGGTCGGCAGGGCTGAGCTGGAGTAGCCACATTGTCCCGTAGCAGCTCTGTAAGGTCTCCATCGGGAAATGGCAATGGATCCTCCTCCACAACTTCGACGTGTTGGGTTGAGGCAGGACCCCACTCTGTATCGGGGTCGTCGGGTCGTCTCGCGCCGTCGATATTCCCGATCATCAAATCATATAACGGCATCTTCAGGCAAACCGCTTCTACTTCGCCTATGTAGAAAGGGGTGCTGACTTGAATGTTCGCGACTGGCGCTTTCACACATTTGCTGTCGGCCATGAGTGTCCATTTTGAATCGCCAGTGAACTATTCTTTAGCGATTAGGTCTTCTCTGACGATGACCCCACTGCAGCCAGAGTCTCTTAGAACAGTCACTTCATGATTTCCGACGCGTCCCTTGGAAACAGGCATGTTCTGGACGGTCATAGCTGCGCTGGTGACGACGGGGATGGATTTCCCGTTGGCAAGGAGAAGTTGGCCGTCGGTTATGCACTCTTGTACGTCCGCAGGAGTAGCTGTGCGCTCGGTCTCACTCGGAAGAATGACGCTCCCGCCGCACACTTGATGGTCAGATCTACTGGTTTGCCTTTGATTGGAGAACCGCCTCTGCCGGTTGCCCGCCGCTGCATTGTCCGTATTGCTCCGCTTTCCGCTACTCTTGTTTTGAGTACAATTAGCCGCTCTGTGGTCTGTAGCGTTGCAAGTGAAACAGCCTCTTGAATGCCCTTCCCTGGGAGGTGGCGTGGAGTCCGTCTTTCTCTGGCTTGTCTGGCTCCCCTGGATCTGATTCCCATGGTTTCCAGTCTTCTGAAATGGTTTCGTCGCCTTGGGTGGCCCCAGCGTTTTTCCGTGAGCGAGGAGATATCTTTCAGCAACCTCGGTCACATCATTAAGCGTCTGCAGCTTTTGTAATTCTATGTGGGTTGCCAGGTCCTTGTGACAGACATTGAGGAATTGCTCTTTCACGATTAGGTCATGGAGACTATCGTAAGACTTCCCTTTGCCTGATAGTTCCACCCACTTGTGTAAGTATGACGACAGGCGCTCCACAAATTTATTTGGTGTCTCGTCTGACAGAGGTCGATATTCGCGGAAGCGTTTACGGTAGCTTTTCTCTGTAAAACTGTAGCAATGCAATAGGGCCTCTTTCAAGACGTCGTATTTTTTGGCGTCATTGTTCGACAGTCTGGTGTAAACTTCAAATGCTTGCCCTGTCAAAGGTGCACTGAGTCGAATCGCCCAGTCTTGATGTTGCCAGTTAGAGCTTTCAGCAAACCTTTCGAATCTCGACAGATAACTGTCAATCTGGTCCTTCCCGTCGACGAACGCTGGCAATTTTGGAGCCATGTGGTCGCTGCTGACTTGCGGCGCATGCTGATTGTTTTGGATACGCGCCAACTCTAGCTGGTACTGACGCTCAGCTTCTCTTTCTTCCCGGCGACGTTGCTCTTCTCTTTCTTGCTGCTGCTGTTCAATTTCTCGTTCTTCACGCCGTCGTTGCTCTTCTTTTTCTTGCCGCCGCTCTTCTTTTTCTTGCCGCCACTCTTCTAATTCTAGACGCTTCTGTTCTAATTCTATTTCTTCACCCCGACGTTGCTCTTCGAGTACTATTGCTTGTATTCTCTCCTGAGACTTGACGTACTCCGTCAGCTGTTTGCCTTTAAGATTCAGTTCAATCCCTTTCTGCCAGAAGTCAGCCATCTTGATGCTTCTGGAAAGTTCTTTTCTAGAAAGTTCTTTTTTAAGAAAGTTCTTGACTGTGCTGCACCTTTCTAGACTGTTCTAGAACAGGACGCTTTCTGCAGTAGCGCTGATGCTTGTCACTAGTCGCCTTCGCTGACGCAGGCCCCGCTGTCCTCGTCGTATGCGACGCTGCACCCCGCTGATGTGGATGTACACGCTCCTGTGCTGAAGTAGACGCGACGTCCGCTCGTCGCTCTCTCTAATACTGGCGATGTAGCTCCGAGACTGTCCCTCGACGTAGTCTTGCGGCAGCCACATAGTCCCGATCTGTTGTTCGCTCAGGAAGCAACTCTTCAGCGACTACACGCCCTTGCAGTCAACCCAAATCTATCGGGGATGTAGTCCCAGTATGTTGGCCCATCCCGACGCAACTCGTTGGCGACTATCCTCGATGCTTGCCTCTCGTAACGTTGACTCGCTTGTTGTAGCATTTGAACCCTTGGCTATGACGTGGATCGCAGGCTTGGCCCCCAAAATGTTACACTCGTTCGATGTTGGTGTTTTTCTATCAGTAGTTGATTCAGCCCCAATGCTTGAATTCTCCTGATAGGTGTAAACTCGGATTCGTTTATCCACGCAACCCGTTCAATCAGCATACAGTCAGAGTCGACGTATGAAGTTTTCCACTTTTATTCAGCACACAACAACTGCATACAATCGCCTTTTCACTCTTAACTTTTTACTTTCAACACTCTCTAAAAAATTACCTTTTGAAACAGTGTGGCACTATATATATATATATATATATATATATATATATATATATATATATATATATATATATATATATATATATATATATATATATATATATATATATATATATATATATATATATATATATATATATATATATACTCTCTCTAAACTCCAGAAAGAGCGAGAAAACCCCCCAACGTGACACACCTCAACAAATCAGATTTAATTTCATCATCACTGTCTCACGTCACACAACCCTATTTGGAATGGAAGCTTCCATGATTACCACCAGAACAATCCATACGCTTCGATCGATAGTAAACAACCAATTCTCGAAAATGCTCAAATAATATCGACCAACTAAAAACACCAACGTTACACAAAGCTTCTTCTAATAACAACGCAGAATCAAATCAAAGATAAATACACTCCATTACTGCATGCATTGCAAAATAAAATGAACAGATCTATCGCGCGCGTCACACACGCAAGCCTACCATTGCACACGCTTCACACATAAATAATATTTATTCTGAAAAAAAAAATAGTTGATCGAACTTTAAAAACAAAAGATTGAAGACTTTATGGATGTTTTGTTGATTTTAATAAAGCATTTGATAATGTGTGGCATGATGCACTTTTGTTTAAAATGAAACAAGTAGGTTTTCATGGACAGTGTTATAACATTATCAAAGACATGTATACCAACAATAGCGTTTATAGCAAAACTAATGATGGTTATACAAGAGAAATACCGATTAAAAAAGGAGTTCTACAAGGAAATAACTTAAGCCCAACATTATTTAATATTTTTATAAATGACATAACACAATATGTTTCTGGATTTGATTCCCCAATGTTGAATGCTACAACGCAAAAAGAACTATCATGCTTGCTATATGCAGATGACATAGTATTACTAGCAACCACAAAAGCAGGGTTACAAAACAAATTAAGTCAATTACATACCTACTGTTTAGATTGGGGCCTAAAGGTTAATACTGATAAGACCAAAGTTATCGTATTTTCTAAAATAGAACCAAAAGTACCGATAATTTTTACCTGTGGTCAAAACATTATACCTATTGTAGAACAGTACAAATATTTAGGAATTATTTTCCATAAAAGTTCAGGTCTTCACATTGCTGAAAAAAATCTTACACAACAAGCTAATAAAGCCTCACATGCTTTAAGACGAACTATTCGTGGGCAAAACATAGAGTTAAGAACAATGCTTCACTTATTTGATATGCTAGTAAAGCCGGTTCTGACCTATGCTGCAGAGGTCGGGTTTCCCTTCAATATAACTAAATTGCAAAATCAGCCCCAAGATGACTTATTTAATATTTTTGCTGATTCTTTTTCGTCACAAAATGTTTCCGAAAGTCTTCACATTAAATTTTGTAGAAATATTTTAGGAGTTCATAAGAAATCAATTAAGCTAGCAGTGCTTGCAGAATTGGGTCGTTATCCAATTTCTATCAGTATGATATGTCACACAATCTCTTTCTGGATACACTTGACCACATCTTCAAAGTCAGCTTTACTTCATTATACGTATCATGAAATGGTGTTGAATGATTCAGAAAATACATGGATACTCTGTGTAAAACATATTTTACGCAGTTTAGGTTTGGGTCACATTTGGTCAAACCAAGGTACCCTAAGTTTAACACGATTAAAATTTATGCTAAAGGAGAAGCTTCAGGAGAAATATATTTTATTTTGGAACAAAAAAAGATACGATCAGAAATCCAAATTAGCCTTTTACAATCAAATGAATACAGGAACTAGATATGAATTTCAAACGTATCTTTTATGTAAAAACCTTAATTACCGACAATCCATGTGCAAGTTAAAAATAAGCGCACACGAGCTTGAAATCGAAAAGGGCAGATATAAAAATATCCCTCGAGAGCACCGTTTGTGTCAATGTTGCAACGTGATTGAAGACGAGCTTCACTTTTTGGACAAGTGTGTATTGTATAATAATGAAAGACAAAAGTTTATTGGTGAAGTTCTCAACTCTAATGATAGGGAATTATTCATAAACAACCTTGCAATATTGAAACCGAGCATGATTTTTCAAACGGGAATATGTTCAAACTATCTTTCATCCTATATTTTCGCTGCTTCAAAATAAGACTTTCTGCACTATAAATGTCAAGACTTTTCTCTTGACACAATGACAAGAATTGCATGCGTCAATGTACCATATATTGTGTCTTGTAAACCTTGTTTTGGTTTTATGACAATAAATATTCATATTCGTAATATCGTGCGCATTTCACACGCACCATCACGTAACAATAATGAACAAGTTATTTCAAGGCAAGAAAAAGATTCTATTACAGAAGATAGTCAAACTATTAATATTGTTACTAATGATTATTGTAATTCAGTTCTAGTTGGTCTCCCCATTGATGAAGTTAGCCCACTGCACAGAACTGTGCTGCTCGGCTTGTGCTTCAAAAACGGAGACTTGATCATGTCAAGCCTCTCTTAATGCAACTCCACTGGCTCCCTGTCAATTTCCGCATTGAATACAAAATTGCTGTCCTAGCTTTCCGTCACTTCGACCAGTCATTTCCACCATATCTGTCTGAGGTACTTACTACCTACACTACAACCCGATATTTGCGCTCATGATATAAAAAACTGTTGAAAACGCCCAAGCATCTGCTTAAGACAGTTGGCGACCGGTCTTTTAGTTTTCACGCACCCAAGGTTTGGAAAGCGCTGTCTGCCGGTTTAAGACATTGTACAGACCTTGCTTCCTTTAAGAGCTGCTTAAAAACGCACTTGTTCCGCAAGGCGTTTTCTGTGTAATAGTTAGAACAGTAATAATACTTTCTCAATGAAGCTGTACATGATGTAGTGCGAATGTTGTGATGATGCGTACGAATGATGTGTGTAAGCGCATTGAGTTGTTATTCTAATGAAAAATGCGTTGTATAAATGCAATTTATTATTATTATTATTATTATTATTATTATTATTATTATTATTATTATTATTATTATTATTATTATTATTATTATTATTAATAATGAAGACATTATTTTGTCATACGAGAGCCTCGATAATGAGGTTTTATTAGCTTTAGTACCGGCACCCCCCAGTTTATAGACCTTCAACAAGTTTAACTTCAAGATATACTGATACACAACTTACTATTATTAAAGAACATAAAAAGTACAACCAAGACATGGCATACTATATGGAAAGTGTAGAACGTGGAGATGATGTTTGCAAACTTACAAAACCCAAAACTAATCTTGCTTTTTTACAAAATAAACAGGATAAAGTGGACATCGAGACAGTTGATCAAAATGATAGTTTCTTCAAGCACACTTACATGTAACAAAATAAAAATCATCTCAACTATGAACAGCTTCTAAAAGAAACTAAATCATCAGACAGAATGGTCAGGTTTCAACATTTGAGAATGGACTGGCTTGACACTGAGCGAAGCCATTAGGGTTGCTGAGGCTAGAGAAAGATGGAGTATGCTGGTTAATGGATGACCTGTGGTGCCCCCTACGACCTTCGAGTTACGGTATAGGACAGGATGGGATAGGATAGGATAGTGTGTGTGTGTGTGTGTGTGTGTGTGGTGTGTGTGTGTGTGTTACCTAAGTTATCGAAGTTGGAGAGGGTGATGGTGAGGTTGACAGGTGATGTAACGGTGGCGGACTTGTTGAACAGATGTTCACTGTCGAATTCGTGAACCTCACCAGTGTAGTCCTCATCCAAGCGAACGGTTAAATTAAATGTATCTTTGGCTTTGTTGGTAGAATCAATGGTCAGGCTTAGATAGGTCCTGTCAATCGTTTGATCAGGAATAGTGACATTCCATGCGCATTCTCGAGATGCTGGACCAAGTTCTATGTCCACGGTGGCGTGTCCTTCATGTTTAGTAATTTCAATGACTGGTTTGACACCAGAGTAGAACCCTGTCTTCATCAGGAAGCGGCCACTTTCTATTTCGCACATAAATTTGGTCCCACAAAAATTTGGAATAGATTGGATATGCTTTGCACAACGTGAAGTTGACGACGTAGCTGTTGGCGTATCCAGTGGTGAGGTAGATGTTGACGTCTGCAGTGATGACGTAGCTGTTGGCGTCTCCAATAATGACGTAGCTGTTGACGTCTCCAGTGGTGATGTAGCAGTTGACGTCTTTAGTGATGACCTAACAGTTGACGTCTCTAGTGATGACGTAACTGTTGACGTCTTCAGGGTTGACGTAGCTGTTGATATATCCAATAGTGACATCTCCAGAGATGGCGTAGCTGTTGAGGTCACCAGTGATGAGGTAACTGTTGACATAGCAGTCGAGATATCCAGTGATGGTGTCACATCCGGAAAATTTTGAGAAATCGGGGATTTGTCGTCACTGGGTGCAGCTATCCTCCCAAGCAAAGTCAAGAGTAAGGTCAACAAGGTCACCGTTTTGACCTTCAACAACGTAGCCATAATAACGGATCAATTCAAGACCAAAAAAGACACACAAAAAACCAACATCAGCGTTATATTTTGTTAAAGCACAGTTCAATGTCTCACTCCATGTCGGCAACACTTGGATTTTATTGGTAAATGCACTACACTGTCGACACGTTTAAGGCAAACCTCTTATCCAGCTAGTCCGAACTCACACTGCCAACGTTCATCAGACTAATTTGTCCCAGGCAAGTGGGACTTGATATATAATTCAAATAAAGAATCCAATGCATTCACTTTGTGTTCTCGCGGGATGATATAAATAATGAATGAGCTGCTGTCTGACTGTGGCTTGATCATACTTTATGCATTATGACTGTCGCTCCCAGGGGCTCTGTCGCCTGTGAACCCAAAACAAAGGAAGTAGCTGTGCTGCTGGATGCCACTGGCTACAGGTCAGGACCGCTGGTGCTAGTGATCCACTCTCTGTACACACTGCCAGTGATCCACTCCCTGTCTACATTGGAGCAACTAGATGCTAAAGAAAAAGCAGTTCATATTTAATCCAGTCCTACAGGCTCTGTTGGTCTTGCTTCTTATTCATAGTTTCTAATTTATAGTGGCCTACAGCGTATGCAAACTCTTTAGTTACCCTTACCCTCTTTGTGTCATTGGCGCACAATGTCTTTTTGTCGTCATTGCAGTGGATAGTACATGGTTTCTAGACTGTACAGTTGTGTTAGGGTATCTTTCAACTTTTTTCCCATCTAAGGTTTCCAGGTATTTTTCGTGTCTAATATCTCTGTTTTTTATTGCAGCCTTTTGGTGCCTTTTGCTTTTGAAGATTCTCCCAATTCGTGTTTAATACTGTACTGCTTAGATCGCAGTCCTGCGTATTCTTCCATTAGTTTCCAGTTCATTTCATCTTTCATCAAATCTAACTTCTTTGGTTTGTTTTGCTGTACAAAGGGTGACTTTCAGAGTATTTACTAGTAACATAAAGTTGTAGTTCTGATTCCAAATCTTCATAAATATCTTCAGTAGGGATGTCTAGTATACATGAATCTGTGTCTGTGTATAAAACTCTGGCCTCCAAGTATTTAGGTTTAAAGTAGTCATAGTAATATTCAAACATTAGTAATTTGGATAGGTCAAGAATGGTCATCCCATAAACATGGGTTTGTCTAGATTAACTTGTGTGGTTTTCATAGTAACGGCATATAGTGAGTCATAAAACTCTTTGTAACCAAGGTATTGAGGCTTAGATGTTAATTTAATTGCTTGATTAGTTGTTGTAATTAGCCTGACGTCTTTTCGCTTGTAAGGGTTCTCTATAGTTTTACCAAAAGAGCTGTTATTCAGCAGCTTAAAAAATCTTTTTTTTTTCAAACATAGATTGTGCCTATTTTCTGAGCTCTGTGTCTTTATTGATGTACCCAGCCAAGACCTTCGTTTGTTTAAAGTGTAAAAGCTTATGGCCTGCTGTGCACTTCATGCCATGTCTGATGTAGAACTGCAGGTTTCTGTAGTGACAGACGTAATTAAATTTATTGAAGAGGTTAAGAATAAGTTTAAGTTGCTTATCTGTACCATACATTCTTTCCAGTGTTAATGGGTAATCATTATGTAGGTTGTGTAAGGCCTTGGGGTACTCTATTTCAACTTCAACAAGAAACCCTATAGTATGATCTTTAGGTTTTTTTTTAAAATACTGCCTAACCACGATAAGTTTGCAGGGTTTGGATTAACATGTACTTTGAAATCTGAAACCGGTAAAGCCTCACTCATTGCCCAAACCCTACCTATACATTGTTTGCATCTAAGTACACTATATAATTAGTTTTCTGTGAGGTGTCATAATGCTTCAGCTATTTTTTCTTGGCTTTGCAATAATTAAGAGCTGCCACACGTATTCCACCACGAATGCCGTACTCAATCATTGTCATCAGTACCTGGTCCGTTATAAGATAAATTTTAGAATCATTAAGTTTTGAGAAAGCATCCCAACTGATTCCTGGTGAAGAAATGTATTGAGAAGGATTAAGGGAGTAATAATGCAAACTCGTTTCTCTATAGTTTTGAAACATATCGGCCAACAAACAGACGTCAGCTTTTAAATATATGCCGTGGTAGTCACCAAAGTTTTTACATCAGTGCATTCCAGGCAGTTTGAGCATGCTGGTAATCATAATCACTAATAAATGTTTTACTGAGTGAGGAATACAAGTTTTCTTTAGGTGGTAATCCCAAATCTTCAAACACTTCCCAATAGTCCATGTATTCATAAGGATACACACCTTTCCGAATAAGTGTAACGTCTGGAAAATATTTACTAGTACAGGGTGACACAAAAAATGGTAATCACCTAAACTTGAATAACTTTTTTTATTTTTAGTTTTCAGATTTATCAATAAAAAATGATGTTTTAAGAGTCTACCAACTTCGACCTTCGAGATGCCATGGACTACTGAGGAAGACATTTATAGTATGTTTGGTTGAAGTCTATCCACGAAGCTCAATTGCAAGTCAAAGAACAGTTCAAATGTCAATAATTTCCTGTCCACTCAATGATCTACAGCTGTGTCAACAAGTTCAGAACCCATGGGACTGTGCATAACCTCAATTATAAAGACATTAACAGACAATCACACTCTGGACGACCGAAATCATCAAAGACACCACACAACATTGCTGCAGTCAGAGACTCTGTTGTCCTCAGCCCAGGCAAGTCTGTGCAATGGTGGAGTCAGGAGCTTGGAATCAATCAGTAGTCCGTGCGGAGAAAACTCAGATCTCCACCTGCATCCTTACAGGATACAGATTAAACACAAGCTTACACCTGACAACATGAGGAAGCGAGTGATCATGTGCCAGTGGTTTTGCGACAAGATTGACTCTGTGCCAGACTTCCTTGAAAATGTCTGGTTTTCGGACGAGGCACATTTTCTGTTGTCACGTCACGTGAACTCGAAGAGCAATATCTTCTGGGGTAGCACACCCCATGAGCACTGTCTGCAAAGGCCATTAAACTCGGTGAAGTGCACTGCCATCTCCAAACATGGCATCATTGGACCATTTTGGTTCGAGGACGACAACGAGCGGTCTGTGACAATCAACACTGAGCGATGTGTCCATGTTTTTGGCAAGTTCTGGACAGCACTTGGACGACGGAGAGGAGTCATCAGGGTCCTTCAGTGGTTCCAGCAGGATTGTGCCACCCCCCAAACCTCAAACGAATCATTGGCAAGGCTACAGGAGCGTTTCCCTGACCGACTGATCAGCCGCAGGTGTGACCCGGAGTGGTCGCTGCATTCACCGAACTTGAACCCCCCCAGATTTTTTTTTTTTTATCTCTGGGGATACCTTAAGGTCAGGGTATATGGCAACAACCCCCAGACTATTCCTGACCTGAAAGCAGCAATCACAGCAGCAATAAGAGTGATCCTAATGGAAGAATGCGGGAGGGTCATTGAAAACTTTGCCCGCCGGATCCAAATGTGCCTGTTGCGCTGGGGAGCTCATTTGGAGCACATTTTGGAGCGCCATTAAAACAAAGAGTATTTTTTATTGTACAGACGTGAAACTTTGGAGATGTCTGCTACACAGGCTGGACCTAATGTAGCTAAAGATTTGTGTTGATCTAACTAACATTTTGGAAGTTATTCGTTTTTTGGTGATGACCGTTTTTGTGTCACCCTGTAAAGGATAGTTAAGCAAGTTCTTTGCTAGTGTTTCTAAACTGGAAGACAAATATTGAAAGCTGTCATATTACTTTAATTTATTCAGAGTGAAAGTTTTATATTTTTCTTCTGTCTCGGCAATACATGACACTCTGTGTGCGTTCGTCTAGTCATAATTTCGAAGGGAGATAGAATTGTTTCATTCCATATTCTAAGTTGCACTTCTGATGAGCGGCGCCTCTGAATGCCCCGCTATATGACTATGATCTCTAACTCTTTGGTCCTTAGAGCTAAAAACTCATTATTACAAATATGGCAATGTGTAACTGCTTCAACATTTTTGGAGTCAGATTCAGTAAATATCATAGGCGCCGGATTTTCTAGCTGCAGTAAACACAATTTGGATATTTTGTTAATCTCATTTAAGAACATCCAAGCTGTGTCGGGCCCTCTGTAAATCACAGGCTCTGTATGTTGTCCATGAAGGTGTGTGAGGAATAAATTAGGCCTACTAAACCCTTGCAGGATTGGATATTTTAAAATATTTTGTATTCGAAGATGGCATAAACTATATAGGGTTGTTTGAATTGTTTGTTGATGTTTTTAAAATATACTTCAGAACCTGGCTTTGGTAACACAAGACAGGTTTGAATATCTGTTAAGCTTTTGCATATTTTTTTATGATTGTCAGCCACTTGCAAACTATATACTCTGGTTAAACAGCATTTGCACAAATATTGTTGGCACTTATCCTTTAAAGTGTGTCCTAATACTCTAGACATGTTTCGTAAAAACACACGACATAAAACATTTGTTATCCGAGTTCTTACTATTCAATACAGCCTTCTTATTTTTCCTTTGATTGGATTTGTTACACTCGTTTTTTTTATCAGTTGATTCAGCCCCGATGCTTGAAACATGATAAGTGTAACTCAGATTCGTTTATCCAAGCAGCCTGCTCACTCAGCAACAAGGCAGAAGTCGTCGTATGTAGTTTTCCAACTTTTTTCAGCGAACATCAACAACTGCATACAATCGCTTTTTCCACTCTCAACTTTTCACTTTCAACACAACTCAAACAGTGCGGTACATATATAGTCTCTCTATACTCCAGAGAAAGAAAGAACATTCAGGCAAGACACAATTAGAACCAATCGGAATAAACTTCGTCATCACTGTCTTACGACATACAACTTTCTTTACAGTGCAAGAATTATCTCAGATATCTACTTTTATTGTAAAGTTTCGATCGATAGTAAACAAGCAAACCTAGAGAATTCTCCAATAATATCGACCAACGAAATTTATCAACGTTATACAATGCTTCTTCTAACAACAATGCGAAATCAAATCAAAGGTAAATACACTGTGTTATTGAATGCTTTGCAAAATAAAACGATCAGATCTATCGCGCGCGTTTTATACGTACAGACATGCGCGTTTCAACGTAACATAACCCCCACACAAGAAGAAATTTACTTAATTTATTTCAACAACGTTAAGAAGCAGTGCGCAACCAAAGACCAGAATTAAAACTTATTTCAGTCTGTCTGGATACTGTCAATATTCACAGTTTATCTACACAGAGTAAATGTTTTTCATCGGCAAAGAAACGACACCCTAATCCGTTACAGTTGTCATTGGCCCAGGGTCAAAGACAGTGATCTCGTGGGCTTTCCTGGCGTCAGTGCATCCTCCGTTGTCTCCTTCTTCATCGAATGTCCAACCACGTCGACGTTGTAGGTTCCCAGAATGCACTTACTGGGTCTCACGGTCAGGTTGACTTCTTGAAGACGGTGGAACAGCTCCCTCAAGGTCTGCAGATGCTCTTCCCACGTGTAGGTGTGGACTAGCTGGTCGTCCCAGTAACACACGACGTTGTCCATCCCATCGAGCATCATCTTCATTCCTCTCTTCGGGGTAGCTCCGCTGCTGACCATGACAAAGGGCATCTTTAGGCACTCGTACGTCCCATCAGGAGTAATGAAAGCAGTCTTTGGTATGTCCTGTTGACGCACGGGGACTTGCCAATAACCTTTGCTGAGGTCAATCTTTGAGAAGATTTTACTCCCCGATAATTGGCGGAAGTGGTCTGCCGCAGTAGACATCGGCTCGGGGTCGAAGACGGGGATCTTATTAACTTTCCTGTAGTCGATGCATACTCTGTTGCTCCCGTCCTTCTTCTTCACGACCACGACAGGGGACGCCTAAGGGAAAGTGGACTCCTTAATGATGCCCATCTTCAGCATCTCATCGATGTCTTTTTTTAACGATTCGCGGGCTTTGAAAGGGATCGGGAAGGGTTTGGATCGAACGGGGATATCTAAAATAAGGTGGACTTCATGTTCGACCAAAGTTGCAGAGGCTGGGACGTCGCTGAAGTTACAAAGAAATCCGCCCATAAGGGCCTTAAGCTCGATCGTTTGACCTTCCGTCAAGCTTGGTCCTAGCTTAACGTCATCGATGCCTTTATTGCTGTGGAAGTCTCCAAGTTCCAACAGTTCCTTGCTGTCAAAACTGTCGTCGATCTTAGCTGCTGTTACTGCGTGTACAGTCTCTGATGGCCTTTCCACGTACAGCTTAAGGAGGTTGGCGTGGTGTATCTTGGACTGCTGGCCGACCTTCACCTTGTAGTCGTTGATCCCCACAACGATCTCCACTTTGTACGGGCCTTTCCACTGCATCAGCAATTAGTATGATCGGGAGGTAGCAGCGCCAGCACTTTGTTTCAAGGTTTGAACTTCCTGTTCTCAGCCCTACGGTCATAGTAGTGTTTCCACAGTCCTGGGACTTCTTCAGATTTTCTTTGGGTTTGTCGAGAGTCCGCTCCAGCTTCTCTAATAGCTCAAACACGTACTGGTAACTGTTCTTCACCTCTGCGGTCTCTACTTCTTTCGTCCACAGTTCTTTCAGGATGTGCATCGGCCCTCGGATTGTTCTTCCGTACAACAGCTCGAACGGAGAAAAGCCGGTGGACTCCTGCGGTAAGTCTCTGTAGGCAAAATGTAAGGCGTTGATGTAGCGATGCCATTGTCTGGGCTGCTCACTGCACAGTTTCTTTAGGGTGGACTTCGACGTAGCATTACACTTTTCGATGAGCTCGTTGCACAATAAACGGTAGGGTGTCGTAGTTAAATGCCGGATGCTCAGCAGTCTGTTGACCTCCTTCATGAAGTCAGAGACGATATGTGTCCCGAGGTCTGTCAGGATCACTTCGGGCACTCCAAATCTGCTGAACATGTCCACCAGTACCTCTGCTACAGTTTCAGTGTCAATCATTTTTAGAGGCACGGCTTCTGGGTACCGAGTCGCATAGTCCACTAAGGTCAGTACCCATCGATGACCTTCTTCACTCGGAGGTCATATTTCGCCTATTAATTCTAAGGCCACCCTCTTGAAGAGGCATACTCTGCATAGGCACTTTAGGAACCCTTCCTCGAGGTATGGTCTTCTGGCAAAGGTCACATGATCGGCAGAAACGGCTGACATCAGCATGAAGTCCTGGCCAGTAGAACGCTGCCTGGGTTCCGTCCGACGTCTTCTTGATGCCCAGGTGACATCCCATGATGAAATCGTGAGCTACTTCCATCACCTGGCGCCCTAGGGGTAATGGTACCAAGACTTGACGTAGTGGTTTCCTTTCGTTGACCCTTCGGTGCTGTAAGATTTTGTACAGGATCTTGGCCTTCACCTCAAAATAGACCGTGCCATTGCCTTTGGTCACGTGGTCTTGGCGGTTCCTGTACTTGTTTAAAGTACTATCAGCTTCCTGGAGCTGGATCAGTTTATCTCTGTCCACGATAGTGGCTTTGGAGCTGTCGGCGACCTTCAGTGGCGTAGACGACTTGTCTCTCTTGGCCTGGGCCTTAGTAGTAACAGCACCGACGATCTCTGGTCGGCAGGGCTGAGCCGGAGTAGCCACATTGTCCCGTAGCAGCTCTGTAAGGTCTCCATCGGGAAATGGCAATGGGTCCTCCTCTGCAACCTGGGTTGAAACAGGACTCCACCCTGGATCGGGGTCGTCGGATCGCCTCGCGCTGTCGATATTCCCGATCATCACATCGTATAGCGGCTTCTTCAGGCAAACCGCCTCTACTTCGCCTATGTTGAAAGGGGTGCTGACTTCAATCTTTGCAACTGGCGCTTTCACACATTTGCTGTCGGCCATGAATGTCCATTTAGAATCGCCAGTGGCCTGGTCTTTAGCGATTAGATCTTCTCTGACGATGAACCTACTGCAGTCGGAATCTCTTAGGACAGTCACTTCATGATTTCCGACGCGTGCCTTGGAAACATGCATGTTCTGAACGGTCACAGCTGTGCTAGCGACGACGGAGATGGATTTTCCGTTGGCAAGAAGGAGTTGGCCATCAATCATGCACTCTTGCACGTCCGCAGGAGTAGCTGTGCGCTCGGTCTCACTCGGAAGAATGACGCTCCCGCCGCACACTTGATGGTCTACTGGTTTGCCGTCGATTGGAGAAACGCTTCTGTCGGTTGCCCGCCGCTGCGTTGTCCGTATTGCTCTGCTGTCCGCTATTTCTGTTTCGGGGTCAGTTGGCAGCTCTTTGGTCTGTAGCGTTGCAGATGAAACAGCCTCTTGAGTGCCCTTCCCTGAGAGGTGGCGTGGAGTCTGTGTGTCTGTGTCTCGTCGGACTCCCCTGGATCTGGTTCCCATGGTTTCCAGTCTTCTGAAAATGTTTCGTCGCCTTGGAAGGCCCCAGCGTCTTCCCGTGAGCGATTAGATATCTTTTAGCCACCGCAGTCACATCTATAAGGGTTTGCAGCTTTTGTAATTCTAAATGGGTCGCCAGGTCCTTGTTACAGAGGAGATTTGATTTTGCATTGTTGTTAGAAGAAGCTTTGTATAACATTGATAATTTTCGTTGGTCGATATTATTGGAGAATTCTCTTGAGTTGCTTGTTTACTATCGATAGAATCTTCGCGATAAATGTAGATGTGAGAAAATTCTTGCACTGTAAATAAAGTTGTATGACGTAAGACAGTGATGACGAAGTTTATTCCGATTGGTTATAATTGTGTCTTGCCCGAATGTTCTTTCTTTCTCTGGAGACTATCATAAGATTTTCCTTGGCCTGATAGTTCCACCCACTTGTGTAAATATGATGACAGGCGCTCCGCAAATTGCTTCGGTGTCTCGTCTGACAAAGGCCGGCATTCACAAAAGCGTCTACGTTAGCCCTTCTCTGTGAAGCCGTAGTAATGCATTAGGGCCACTTTCAAGAACGTCGTAGGTTTTGGCGTCATCGTTCGACAGTCTGGTGTAAACGTCGAGTGCTTGCCACATCAGAAGTGCACTGAGTCGAATTGCCCAGTCTTGAGGTTGCCAGTTAGAGCTTTCAGCGAACCTTTCAAATCTCGCCAAATAACTGTCGATCTGGTCCTTCCCGTCGACGAACGCTGGCAATGTTGGTGCCTTGTTGTCGCTGATAACATGTGGCGCGCTCTGCTGTTGTTGGATGCTCGCCAATTCTAACTGGAACTGACGCTCAGCCACTAGTCGTCTCTCTTCCATCTCGTCCCGCCGACGCTGGTCCTCTTTTTTCTTGACGACGCTGTGCTTCGAATTCTCTTTCTTCACGCCGTCGTTGTTCTTCTAATTCTCGTTCTTGTATTCTCTCCTGGGACTTGACGTACTGCATCAGCTGTTTGCCGTTTAGGTTCAGTTCAAGTCCTTTCTGCCAGAAGTCAGACATCTTGATGCTTTTCTGGAAAGTTCTTGACTATGCTGCACCTTTCTAGACTGTTCTAGAACAGCATACTTTCTGCAGTAGCGCTGATGCTTGTCACTAGTCGCCTTCGCTGATGCAGGCCCCGCTGTCCTCGTCGTATGCGACGCTGCACCACGCTGGTGTTGATATATACGCTCCTGTGCTGAAGTAGACGCGAAGTCCACTCGTCGCTCTCTGTAAAACTGGCGATGTAGCTCCGAGACTGTCCCTCGACGTAGTCTTGCGGCAGCCATGTAGTCCCAGTTAGTCCCAGTGTGTTGTTCCCTCCCGAAGCAACTCTTCGGCGACTACACACCCTTGTAGTCAACCCGAATCTATCAGGGATGTAGTCCCAGTATGTTGGCCCCTCTCGACGCAACTCGTTGGCGGCTACCCTCGATGACTGCCTATCGTAACGTTGACTCGCTTGTTGTAGCAGTTGAACCCTTGGCTATGGCGTGGATCCCGGCTTGGCCCCCAAAATGTTAAACTCGTTGTTGTTGTTTTTTTATCAGTTGATTCAGCCCCAATGCTTGAAACCGGATAAGTGTAACTCAGATTCGTTTATCCACGCAGCCTGCTCACTCAGCAACAAGGCAGAAGTTGTCCTATGTAGTTTTACAACTTTATTCAGCGAACATCAACAACTGCATACAATCACTTTTTCCACTCCCAACTTTTCACTGTCAACACAACTCAAACAATGAGGTACATATATAGTCTCTCTATACTCCAGAGAAAGAAAGAACTTTCGGGCAAGACACAACTATAACCAATCGGAATAAACTTCATCATCACTTTCTTACGTCATACAACTTTCTTTACAGTGCACGAATTTTTCCAGATATCTACATTTATCGCGAAGATTCAATCGATAGTAAACAAGCAACTCTAGAGATTTCTCCAATAATATAGACCAAAGAAAATTATCAACGCTATACAAAGATTCTTAAAGCAACAATGCAAAATCAAATCAAAGGTAAATACATTCTGTTATTGAATGCTTTGCAACTTCAAACGATCAGACCTATCGTGCGCGTTTAATACGTACCATCACGCGCGGTTCAACGTAACAGGTTTATACTTTGTAATGTTCAGGTCTAATGATGCTAAAGTTCCTTCTGTCCACCTGGACCCTTTCATATTTGCATGCTCTAAACTGCCTTGTAACTGTTTGATCAAGATGTTGTTTTAAGCATTGTCTAGGTCTGAAGATTTTACTACTTCAATTTGATTTGAAGAAACCAATGCAGTCACCGTTTTTTCAATACTTCTTGGTTTAATAAAGATTACATGAGCATTGGTGCGTATTTTAATGGGGGATTTGACATTAAAACTATTGAGTACTGTTACACTGAAACGCGCACGATAGTTCGTGTGAAGCGCGCACGAAAGTAGGCTTGCGTGTGGGACGCGCGCAATAGATTTGATCGTTTTATTTTGCAAAGCACGCAGTAATGGAGTGTATTTACCTTTGATGTGATTTTGCATTGTTGCTAGAAGAAGCTTTGTATACCGTTGATAATTTTAATTAGTCGATATTATTTGAGAATTTTCTAGAGTTGGTTGTTTACTATCGATTGAAGCGTGTGGATAATTCTAGTGGTACCTAGAGACATTTCCATCCTAAATATGGTTGTATGATGGGAGATAGTGATGACGAAATTGGTTCTGATTGGTTATAATTGTGTCTTGCCCGAACATTCTTTATTTCTCTGGAGCATAGAGAGACTATATAAGTGCTACACTGTTTCAAAAGGGTGTGCTGTGTTGGGTTGTGTTGAAAGTGAAAAGTTGAGAGTGGAAAAAGCGATTGTATGCAGTTGTTGATGTTCACTGAATAAAGTTGGAAAACTACATATGACGACTTCTGCCTTGTTGATGAGTGAGCAGACTGAGTGGATAAACGAATCTCAGTTACACCTATCAGGATACAAGCATCTGGGCTGAATCGACTACTGATTAAAAAAAAAACATCGAATGTAACAAGTACAAGTAGGTAGTTATTATAAACAGATTTAATAACATCTTGACCGTCAAGAATGGGAAGTTGCACTGTCTGGAAGATGTCTTTAAACAAAGGAGAGTGCGACCGACTTTTTGTGTCCATCAGATTTATACTGATAACAACACTTTAAAATAAAAAATAAAATAATAACAATCATAAACTAAACTTAAAACTACTTAACTATATACAAAAATGCATTCGCATTTACAAAGATGATATTGGTTTGAATAAAATTTCCCCACAATCTACCGAAGTGAAATGTATACGGTAGTAAAAGGTTTTTATTATAATTTCCACACTCAACCATTCTATTAAAATCGTTTTCAAATTCTATTTTGCATGCAAATTTAAATTCTTTATTAATTTAATGTCGTTTAGCACTGTTATTAAACATAAAGATGTATTTTTTAGGTAAGCCTGTGAAAAGATGGTCCAATATTTATCATTCAATATTGTAAACATTGGTGAAAGGTCCTCTAATATACCTGGCAAGCTCCTTACTGTGTCATTTTGTTAGACATTTTTATTTTCTGAAATAGGAAACCTTAATGGTTCTGTGTCGGATGGGACAATCTGAAGTTTTTCTTTTACACTATTTCTTTGTGTTGTTCTACGATTGCTTCTTGGCCTAAAATTGTGGTCTTATTGTTTTCTTCAGGGGTGGAAGATACATTTGCCATACAGCTTGCTTCGATAATCATTGTTTAACTGTGTTTGCTGACAATCTAGTCTTTTCTACTAGTGTATTAACTACTGTCATCCCTTTCCAATATCCGGATTGAGAATAATATAATATAGACAAACGTGAAGTCATATTTTATTTAGATTTATAGTTTTATTTCACAAAGTACTAAATTACTGTTAGTCCAAATAGGCTACAATTAAAATTAATTCTCCAGTCTCTGACATTGTAGGTGCAATGTTAGGCGTGTAGTAGTCTGATAACACTGGCTGTTTTAATGAAGGTAGTGTTGTGCCAGTGACTAAATAATATCGGTGCAAAGCTTAATCAACGTCTTCATCAGCATGGCCTTTTTTATTCTTTTATTAATTAAACCAAGCTGCATTAGTATGTTTTTTCTCGTATTCGGTCTGATCTTGTTGTAATTGTTTCCTTTGCTAAGTTATGTTGCGTAGATTCATCTTTATTGTCTAGTTTTGAAAACAAATAAGTTGATTCTGAAAAAAGCTAAGGCTTTGACAGCAGCAGAGCCAAGTACCATTGCAACACCAGCCATTTGTTTTACAGTTAGTTTTTATTTTTGTTTGTATTTAAAATGAATTGTGATGATTTGTTAATGCAAAAAGCTATTAATGTCACAGCTATAGGTGTTGACAACTATGCAGAGAAATGAGAAAGGCTGATTGCATTAGTAGCTTCTGGAAAGTCAAAGTATTATCTCGGTGTTGACAACTATGCAGAGAAAAGAGACTGGCTGGTGGAATTAGTAGCTTCTGGAAAGTCAAAACATTATCTTGGTGTTGACTTAACAGCTAAACAAGTACAAAGACTGAGGCCTGAAAAGATCAGTATAATACATAATAAATACAGGTATGATAAAGTCCTCAGCGCTTTAAAAGTCTAGGGCATTCGATTGTAAAGTTATATACCAAAGCTGTGACGGCCTTTGTTACTTTAGATTGTGAAACTGATTTATTTGGTGATTTGATTCAAGATCCCGTTATTGTCAATGGGATTAGTAAGGTATCAAGAAATCTATATTATAAGTTTGGAAGCTTGTTGGAACCATTTTCAGCGGGGCTAATTACTTTTCAGCGCATACATTTCTCTGCTATTAAAAATGGACTCTTCCAATTTGGAGATGGAGATGAAGAATTCGGAGAACCAACAGAACCCAGTGACAGTGACTAAACAAAGGAGTCTAGGAAGAATTGTAGCTTGAAAGAAGTTTGCAGAATTTAACAAGTTACATAGATGGAACAGACGAACAAAAACAAACATATTAACAAATAAGGAATCAACACAGCTAAAAGAAGAAACTCTAATGCAACAAACATTAACAACAAACAAAGAAGAACCAATACAAAGAGTACAATCTTCAAATAAGAATGTGTATTATTTATGTATAGCTGGTGCAGTAGGTGCAAGTGGGTACATATAGATACCGCCAAGGGAAAAAAGAAACAGAATCCCACAAGACCACTCATAGAGAAAGAATTTGAATCATCTCCATCATTGAAGCCATCGTTGGATTTGTTTTCACTGCAGTAATATTTTTTTTTGTTTTAATAAGATATAAAAATGAGTGTACCCTATGTACAAACAATTATCAATGACAAAAACAGTCCCTTGTTCTAAGCTGATATTTTCTATAGAAGTGAACAAGGTATATAGACTGAGGTAAGTATATATAGGCAATCAGTATCCACAACCATGGTCAGTTTCAAAGCAAAGATTGCCAATGCACTCTCTCTCTCTCTCTCTCTCTCTCTCTCTCTCTCTCTCTCTCTCTCTCTCTCTCTCTCCTCTCTCTCTCTCTCTCTCCATCTCTTGCTTGCTTCCTTTCACAAAAGCACAGTGCACGCTAATCAGCATAACAGCGAGTGCTTCTTCCACCACGTGACCAGCATCCGCGGTGGCACAGCGCGCGCTAATCAGCATAACAGTGTGTGCTTATTCCACCACGTGACCAGCATCCTCGGTGGAGCGCTTTCCCCAGCACGATTAATCTGTTTCGCTTGTTCACGGATCCTAGGTGGCTCGTACGTACGGCTGGAACGGCACTCGCTGTTGACATTTATGGAATTGAAAAAATGGTGGTGGTGGTGGTTGGGGGGTGAACATGGAATTTGGGGGGAGTGGGAAGGACGGACAGAGACCGGTGTGTGTGTGTGTGTGTGTGATGAGAGATAGTGAGAAAGAAAGAGATATGAAGAGAGAGACGGAGTGATAGAGAGGGAGAGAGAGAAGAAGAAGAGGAAGAAGAGAGAGGGAGAGAAAGAGAGAGAGGAAGGGAGGGAGGGAGAGCGAAGGTGAGAGGGAGAGATAGAGAGCTAGCTTCACTCCCTGTGTGTGTAAGAGAGAGAGAGAGAGAGGGAGAGAGAGAGAGAGAGAGAGAGAGAGAGAGAGAGAGAGAGAGTGAGTGAGAGAACAAGATGGAGAGAGAGAAAAGAGGAAAGAGATTCACTCCGTTTATTTGTGTACGTGAGAGACAGAGAGAGAGAGAGAGAGAGAGAGAGAGAGAGAGAGAGAGAGAGAGAGAGAGAGAGAGAGAGAGAGAAAGAGAGAGAGAGCAAGAAATACATGCGGAGGGGAGGGAGGGAGGGAACGAAAAACAGAAAGAGAGCGTTATGATGGACGGAAGGCTGGACGTGTGGTGTATGCATGTGTGTTGAGAGAGAAAGAAACAAAGAGAGAGAGAGAGAGAGAGAGAGAGAGAGAGAGAGAGAGAGAGAGAGAGAGAGAGAGAGAGAGAGAGAGAGAGAGAGAGAGAGAGAGAGAGAGAGAGAGAGAGAGAGAGAGATTACGCTCTTTCATGTTGAAGCAAAATAACTGAACTATGGAAACCTCTTTCAAAAACTATTTTCAACTGATCACCAATGACAAAGTCCGACAGTCTACACAAGCCATTGGACAACAAGATGACCTGCTCACAGTGGTGAAGAAACTGAAACTCCGATGGTATGGCCATGTCACCAGAATGATTATCAGGAATTGCAAAGACCATTCTGCAAGGCACGGTGCAAGGAGGCAGAAGAAGAGGGAGACAAAAAAGAGGCGGAATGATAACATTCGAGAATGGACTGGCTTTACACTGAACGAAGCCATGAGGGTTGCTGAGAACAGAGAAAGATGGAGTACCCTGGTTAAGCGATCATCTGTAGTGCCACAACAACCTTAGACTTACGGGATATGATAGGATAGAAAATAATTTTGAGGTGGAAAAATAAGATGCTTAATTATAACACACCCTTCCTATCCTATCCTATCCTGTCTCGTAACTCGGAGGTCGTAGGGGCACCACAGATGATCGTTTAACCAGCATACTCCATCTTTCTCTATCCTCACCAGCCCTGATGGCTTCGCTCAGTGTCGAACTAGTCCATTATCGAATGTTGTCCTCCCACCTCTTTTTCGGTTTCACTCTTCTTCTACCTCCTCGCACTGTGCCTTGCAGATCGGTCTTTGCAAGGCCTGATGATCTGGTGACTTGGACGTACCATCGGAGTTTACGTTTCTTCACCACTGTGAGCAGGTCATCGTGCTGTCCAATAGCTTGTGTGATGGTCTGTCGGACTTCGTCGTTGGAGATGTGTTGGGTATAGGAAATGCCCAGAAGTCTTCTGTAGCACCTCATCTCCATGCTTTGTATTCTTCGTTGTAGATCTGCTGTGAGGGTCCATGCTTTGCAACCATATAGGAAGATGGAGATGACAAGGGAGGGCAGCAGTCTTACTTTGGAATGTAGACTGATGGTCCTGTCTTTCCAAATGGGCTTCAACCTAGTCAGGGCAGCAGTTGTTTATGCGAACCTGGAGAGGACTTCCTGTCGGGACCCATTGTCTGATACAATGGCTCTTAAATATTTGAAGCTATGCACTGTGTTGAGGGATTGGCCTTGGACTTTGATGTCCGTGTTGATGCCATTGGTGTTGTTGGTCATCAGTTTGGTCTTCTCTGCATTTAATTCCATTCCATAAGCTCTGGAGGTGGTGTCAATCCTCTGTACCAGCTGTTCAAGTTCTTGTTCCTCTCCAGCCAATCCATCAATGTCATTCGCAAAACGAAGATTGAAGATTGCTCTACCCCCTATGCTGACTGTACCTTCGTGATCTGCAAGGGCATCTGACATGATGCGCTCTAGGAAGATGTTAAATAGGGTTTGAGAGAGTAGGCATCCTTGTCGCACACCGATTGTTGTTCTGAACCAGTTCCCAATGAGTCTGTTTTGGAGGCCTGCACTGGTAGCCTTGTCATACAAACTTTTGATGACTTCAATAATTTTAGGGC
This sequence comes from Oncomelania hupensis, assembly GCA_036898135.1. Lineage (NCBI taxonomy): Eukaryota > Metazoa > Mollusca > Gastropoda > Littorinimorpha > Pomatiopsidae > Oncomelania > Oncomelania hupensis. The sequence goes on along the minus strand of CM072522.1, from coordinate 60,582,349 downwards.
TGATGTTGTACACTTTCATTGTTGCACATAGAGCTGCATGCCAGACTCGTTCAAACGCCTTCTTGAAGTCTAAAAACACATGATATAGATGTTGTTGGTGCTGTATGTATTTCTCAAAGATTATTCTGAGGTTGAAAATCTGTTCAGTGGTACTTCACCCTGCAATCAATCCTGCTTGTTCTTCAGCTATGATTTGTTCAGCTTGGGGTTTCAACCTGTTGAGTATTATTTTCAGGAGGACCTTGCTGGGATGGCGGGTGAGGCAGATGGTGCAGTAATTTACACACTCCTGAAAGTTACCTTTTTGGGTAAGAGTGATGACAAGCGACTGGGTCCATGGTGTAGGCCACTCCCCACTCTGCCAGAGTTTGTAACAAATAATCGTGAGGGCATCAATCATCTCTTCTCCTCCTGCTTGTAGCAGTTCCGCGGGTATGTTGTCCACTCCCGCTGACTTTCCTCTCTTCAGCGATTGCACTGCTGCTTCAACTTCTTCCCGGAGAATTGGGAGGATTTCTTCTTCTTCTCTGTGTTCTCGGGACATGCTAGAACTGATGGGTCTTCATTTGGTTGGTTGGTTGGTTGTTTTATTTACGTCTTTTCCACCAAAGATGATAAGACGGGGGGGGGGGGGGGGGGGAATAATAATAATAAAAAATATAATACAAAATTATTTACACAAATCTAGCTACAGGAGAGTCCATCAAAAGTTTTGCTAACAATGCACTTTGATGAAAATTAATATCATCTAATGTTCTTATGTCATGCAGATGCACATTTAGTACAGGCAGAAAATGACGGCAGCCAAACAGTAAATGATATAATGAAAAAGTCTCATTGCATACACACTGGACATCTGGACAATACTTTGTTTTTATGGCATTCAACATTATTCTGTTAGCCATAGTAAAAATTGTTCTCGAAAGTCTACAGTCTACAGCAAAATGTGTATCAAATACAACATGTTTCGTTGACCTCTCTTCAATCATACGTTTTATTTCCTTAGGGGATTTATTGAGTTGAATACTCTGAGCATTGATATTTATAGCTCCATTCTTTGCTGCTTTGTCTGCACTATCATTAAACAGAAAACCACAATGTGAAGGTAGCCAACAGAAGCTTACCTTTGTACCATTAATAATGAGATTGTGGACTAAATGTTGAATTTCTAAAATAATTTCATGCCGTTCAGTATGGTCATGAGATTGTAAAGCATCTAAAACTGACATCGAATCAACACATACAACAACTTGAAATACGTTTGAGCAAAGATCTGAAAGTTTAGTTAATGCCATAAGGATTGCGATAAGTTCACACGCAAAAATAGATGTATTTTTACTCAAAGAGAAACATTTTTGCAATTTTAGAGCTGGAATTACATAGCCTGCTCCAGCTTCCCCTGTCTCTAAAACCGATCCATCAGTATAAATATGAAGGTGTTGAGAATAATTTTTCTCCAAATGACAACGAACATCACTTGATAATAAATTAGCATTTTCATTCTTCTTTTCCAAACTATAATGTATGTCAAAATGAGCATTTTCAAGCTCCCATATAGGTGTTGGAGAAATAATATTTTTAGAAAAAGATTTTATGTCATTTGGTGTATGGTTGTAAAGGTCAGAGCAGTACGCTGTCCATCTGTCCAAGACTTCATGTTCTTCTGTAAGGCACATGCCAGACTTGCTTTGGATCGTGGAGAACTTGGGCTGTTTAACACTTGTCAGCCGCTTCACAGTCTGGTAGGTCTTCTTACTGTTGTTCTTGTTCAGAATGTTCTCTATTTCCTGGCATTGATCTTCTATCCAGTTTTCCTTAGCTATGCGCATGCTTTCTCGGATGTTATTGTTGATTTTTCGGTAGACATCAGCTCCCTGTGAGGTGTTCTTATTCCTTTTTCTTTTTGTTATCTCTCTTCGTTTATCACACAGATCCAAATGTTCAGGTGTGATCCACGGCTTTTTATTTGGTCGGTGCTTGCAAAGGATCTCAATGGCGGCATCTGTCACAGCTGAGTTGACGTTGGTGGTCATGGTGTTGACATCTACTTCACCAGCCCCCAAAATGAGCAGTGGTTCAAATTTCCCTTCAATTGTGGCCTGAAATAGTTCTGCCACCTCCGGGTCTTGCAGTTTGTCCAGGTCGAACCTCAGTCTAGTGCACTTTGCTGTATTTACTCTCTTCAAGTGGAGCCGGAAAGACATCATCACAAGATCGTGGTCACTTCCGATGTCTGCTCCTGGAAAAGTGCGTGTCCTGCCAATGTTGATTCTTGATCTGAAGCGTTTCTTGACCATGATGTAGTCGATCTGGTTGTGATGCTCTCCGCCGGGACTGTGCCAGGTCCATCGTCTGTAGTTTTTGTGGAGACCAAGCGTGTTTGCCAGTACCAGATTGTTGTATCTGGCAAACTCCAAGAGTCTCAGACCCCTGTCATTTGTCTCGTTGTTGCAGTGGGGTCCAGATGTGTCTCTCCAGTTGTGGTGCGCATCTTGGCCAACCTTGGCATTCCAGTCGCCTTGCACTATGACTATGTCCTTCTTCGGCACTTGGTCAAGGACCGCCTGTAGATTTTCGTAGAAATCCTCCACTTCGCTGTCGTCATAGTCTGATGTTAGGGCATAGGCCTGGATGATGGTGATGTTGAAAAGAGCTGCTCTCAGACGTATGGTAAGGAGTCTACTGGAGACTGAGCGACAACCCATGACAGTGGCTAGAATGTTGTTGTGGACCAAGAATCCAACGCCGTGTTTGTGCCTGTCATCTCTACCGCTGAAATAGAGCTTGTGGCCTTTGTCGGTCGTTGCTTCTCCTAGGCCTTTCCAGCGCAGTTCGCTGATACCTAAAACGTTCCATCGATAGTAGTCCAGCTCGTGGGCCAGTTTTTCTAAATTTTCTTCCGCAATTAGGGTCCTGACATTCCAGGTTCCTATGGCGATGTTGTTTCTCATGCGGATCTTGCTAAATTGTCCATCAGTAGCATACTTATCAACTCCGTCCTGGGGGCCAACGGAAGGCGCGGTCCTTGTTGCGCCGGGCGACGACCGATCCGGTATGGAATTAGTGGATAGTTTCATTATGTAGTGTGTCTTGGGCAAAAAGGCATGGCGGTGCCCAATCCTCTCCAGTCTGATGGCCACAGCCGAAATCCACGAATACAGTGTGGCTCGCCTTGGCCCTGAGCACGTGGTCGTTGAACCTGTAGTAACGTGAGGTTCTTCTCCGCTCTGGCCGGTGACTTCTGCGTAGAAGACTTTCGCCCAGTGATGCCGTGCTAACATCACTCCTGTTAGTCGTCTCTTACTACACGCCAGGAAACGTTGGGTCCATTCTATTTAGTGCCCGAAACTACAGGGGCACATTTTTTTTAAAAACTTAAACGTTCATATTTACGTGAGCTCTGTCAACCCTACGTGAAAAATAAATGGGTAAAAATAGTGTATTCCGCAGCCATTCCTTGCTGCCAGAGACATTCACACCTCCAGAGAGTTGTGGGTAAAAACCCGAGTTCATCATTATAAATATCAGTTTTAAAACTTTCCATTCTGAAATCAGTCACACGCGTGCCTAGCGTATTACTAAAAACTAAGCCGAGTTTGCGCAACTCCGCCATGACCAGACTAGCCTACATAAAGTTGTTGCCCAACAGAAATCCTATGTACTGTACAACACGTTAGTAATCACAAGAAAATACTAAACACTCCCTTTGTGTAGTAGTCACGTGGTAGTGACTACTACGTCACTCTTTGTGCATACGTCACACAAGACGAACGGATTCCAGATGGACTCCGAAGCCACAAATTGTTTTTTAGATGCTGAGGAGGTACACCTGAACAAGGCTACTCCAATTGGAGAAAGTTTGCAAAGGATACATGAGAAACTGTCGACATTGACAGAGAAAGTGAATTGTCTAGAAGAAAGACTTCAACAATCAGGCCAGCGAGCGCCCGTTGATCAACCCCCAACCTCTTCTTTTGATGACCTTGGGGTGGAGTATGAGCGTATCAGACGATCTCTTCAGGCTATTAGCCTGCCTCCAGAATTGACACTAGTAGAAAACAGACAAGGAATTAAGAAAGCAGACCTGCCTGTGTGCAACATTTTATCTAAGGTTGCGCGTTTCTCGGCACAAGCCTTAAAGTATTGAAAACCGAACGACCCTCTATGTTCGAGGACATATTTGCCGTACAGTCTGCTTTGATGAAGTATATTCAGGAGGAGTATACGGCACTAGTGATACAAATTTCGTTCGACCCGACAGTTGCAAGATTTTTAGATCGCTTCAACGAAATTCTAGTTTCACCGCAGAAGCCCTGGAGAATCTTCGGAGTGCGGCGACTATTGCTGCTGTGTACCGACCACAGTTTCGCGAGCGCCGCGGCGGCGGGTATCGTCGAGGTGACGGACGACGAAGTAACGAGGGCTACCGTACTGATGTATTTGCACAGCAATCCAACAGAGGATTTCCAAGCGGTCGAGGTGCAACCACGAATCGTCACCAGCCAGAGATCAATCAGAGTTAGAGGTTGGATTCCAAGAATATGACGTAAGCATGGCGTAATTTTGAAAAGGGCGTAAGACTATCGATTACGTCACCACTTCTTCTTTTTGACTTTGTCATCACAGCATCCAACTTTCAGTGTGCCTGAACAAAACAGTATGCAACATTTTTTGTCCGAATGGAAAAGAATCGGTGCTAGTAACTGCATAATTAATTGGATAGAAAACGGTGTTCCAATACCCTTGGTTGCACGTCCGGACAGTTTTGAGTTACCCAATCACCCTCTTGACTTTTCTAAATCATTATTTGTCAGAAACGAGCTCTCTCGTTTGGTTAGTAATGGATACATAAAGGAGTGTATCAAAAAGCCGGAGTTTCTTTCACCCCTAGGGTGTGTGCCAAAGAAAGGCGGCGGATTTCGGCTTATTACTGATTTTTGACAGATAAATTCTTTTTGTCAAAGTTCAAAGTTCAAGCAGGAAGATATTCGGAACGTAGCGCAAGTGATTGAGGCGCATGACTTTTTAACTACTGTCGACTTAAAAGATGGGTTTTATCACATCCTTGTCAGAGAAGAAGATCAAGAGCTGCTGAGTTTTCAGTTTGATGGACATTACTATTCGTATGCTGTGTTGCCCTTTGGCTTTTGTCTCAGTCCATATTTCTTTGCCAAAGTGCTGAGACCTGTTGTGACTTATCTGAGAAGATTGGGAGTGCGTTTATCGCTTTACATGGATGATTTTTTAGTTTGTGTACATGTGAGTCTTATTACCGACCATAGTGACTTATTGTTGAACACACTTGAAGATTTGGGTATAAAAGTTAATTTTGAAAAGTCGGTTGTAGTTCCTACACAAAAGATTAAATATTTGGGATATGAAATTGACACAACGGGGTTGTTCCCTGTTATTAAAGCGCAGAAAGATCGCATCGTACGAATAAAAAGACAAATCAAGCAAGTGTTGACAAAAGGGAAAGCAACAGCCCGAGTTTTGGCAAAAACTACAGGATTATGTATATCTGTTGCCTGGGCAGTGACACCAGGAAAGCTCTTCTTGAGACACTTGTACAGACTGTTGTCATCCAGAAAATCCTGGAATTATGTGTTACAATTGGATTGCCATTGTATACAAGAACTAAACTGGTGGCTACAAGCTGTTGACAGTTGGAACTACAGAGTGGTCAAGCCCCAACTGGTTGATGTTCAGATTGTGACTGATGCTTCGCACTTAGGGTGGGGGGCAAAATTAGGAAACTGTGAAGCAAAAGGTGACTGGAACCAAAGAGTTTCATGTCAGTCGTCAAATTACATGGAGCTGTTGGCTATACTTCTGGCATTAATTGCTTTCAAAGCCAAAGTGAAAAACAAGCATGTTCAGGTTCTTTCCCATCTTTGTTGCCAGACAGCCGAATTGTGGATACGATTTTTCGCTTGAATATATCCTTCTGAAAACTTTCGTTCAGGCGTCTTCTCATGCTTTGGAAAATCAGTCCCTTGATTTCCACCAAGCCCAGCTGATAAACTGACGAGATGAGAGCAGAAATGGCCATCTGTATCTATGGCACACATCCACAAATGCTGACCGTGGGCTGCAGAGAATGGGTGATAGATCTTTCCTATCATTCCCTCAGTTCACGGAGGACAGCAACTAATAAGGATTTCATCCATGTTATTAATAAACTCCAGTCCGTCTCCATAGACCAGCCCCCTTTATCACTGGTGTTTTACACACACTGCCTGTCTCCCCTGTTTACAACAGTGTGCCCATCTTTATCACTGGTGTTTTACACACACTGCCTGTCTCCTCTATTTACAACAGTGTGCCCACCTTTATCAATGGTGTTTTACACACACTGCCTGTCTCCCCTGTTTACAACAGTGTGCCCATCTTTATCACTGGTGTTTTACACACACTGCCTGTCTCCCCTGTTTACAACAGTGTGCCCATCTTTATCACTGGTGTTTTACACACACTGCCTGTCTCCTCTATTTACAACAGTGTGCCCACCTTTATCAATGGTGTTTTACACACACTGCCTGTCTCCTCTATTTACAATAGTGTGCCCACCTTTATCACTGATGTTTTACACACACTGCCTGTCTCCTCTATTTACAATAGTGTGCCCACCTTTATCACTGGTGTTTTACACACACTGCCTGTCTCCTCTATTTACAACAGTGTGCCCACTGGGGACCAGTGGATGAGTGGAGCCGTGAAAGCCAGGGTACCCATTTTCCTTTGCCTCCACTGAATGGCGGAAGCCCGTCGCGTCATGTCATGTGGGCGGTCTGGGGCCCGCACAGACATTGACGAGTGGTGCCAAATGTAGTTTGAGGGCAATGAAATGATAGAATCAAGATGCCTAGAGATGGAAATAAAACCTGACTCACTGATTAAAGAAAATGAATCAATGAAGAAAATCAAGGACAATTTAAGGGAAGAATTGAACACAACCAGAAATACAATGAAGTCGAAAATGGAGGAAGTCAGAAGTGAGATAAATGATCTTGAACAATACGAGAGGCGCTGGAACTTAAGGCTGTTCAATGTGGGGGAGAGAAGAGGGGAGAGGGCTGAAGAGACGGTAAAGAAGGCATGCAGAGTTTTCACAGAGCTGATAGGAGTGGGCACTAAACCAGATGACCTTGAGGCGTGCCACAGAGTCGGTGCTGAGGGGAGCAGCGGTCAAGCTGGCAGGAGACGGCCCATCATAGCCAGGTTCAAGGATAGAGCGCTGAGGGACTCCATTCTCACAAACAGGAGGAAGTTGAAGGATAGAGCGCTGAGGGACTCCATTCTCACAAACAGGAGGAAGTTGAAGGATAGAGCGCTGAGGGACTCCATTCTCACAAACAGGAGGAAGTTCAAGGATACAGCGCTGAGGGACTCCATTCTTACACACAGGAGGAAGTTGAAGGGGCAGAAGATGTCGTTGGGTGAGGACCTCACACCAGAGAATGCCAGACTATGTAAAGAAGCATACAAGCATTCTGCTACACTGTCTTCATGGACAGTGAACGGAAAGGTTTTTGCCAAACAAAAAAACAACAAAAACATTCGAATCAAGTTTGGCACGAACATTGATAAACTATTTACCAAAGAAATGTCTGCTACAGCCAGTGTTGATGAAGGGACGGTGATGAAGGAAATGGATTATGAATTTTCAGCTTCCAGGAGGTTTGTTTGTGGCTTTTAATTTTGGCCTCTGTCAATGATTTGTTGTTTGTTGGTGCTCTTCTATGGTTGTATTTCAATTGTTAAAAACTTTATGTACTTCCATTTTTTGCGTTAAATGTATCCATTTTTCTGAGTATTAAAGTAATTGGATCCTTTAAATGATAATAATTGAGTTATTGCTTGATCTAGACTGTTTTTTAAACTTGGATTCATAATCATGATTTAAAAAAATCGTTTTTTTATTTTTTAAATGCAAATGGTAAATCACCTAAACACCTTCAAACTGAAGTAGTTGCAATAAATGAACACCTAGGCACGAGACTAACTACATATAGATGATTAATGATGATGCTTTTTGCAATTAATTGATGTGTAATATTTAATAATAACTAACTTTGAAGAATGTGAACAATTGTTTTGAATAGAAGCATTGTACAATTAAATAATGTATGTGTAGTTTGCCAGATACAACAATTTTTCGTATATTATTTATTATTGAGACCATTGGAAAATGGGACATAAGGGCTGTTATGGTACATACATGTAAAAATTTAATTATAATTAGATGTATATATCGCGAGCATTGCATTTCAGACATGTGTTTACGTGTGCCTATGTTTATTTTTGGCAACATGTAATGTGTGATGATCGGCTATACTATCTTCTTCTTCGCTAGATCAGTGACCTACCTTTTTTCTTGAAAACTCTTCCTGGACAAGACTCCTTGTTTGTGTATGAGGTCTGTTGGATCAGCTTGGGAATGTTGGACGCTTTCTGCCGGGTGGTCACTAGGGCTTCCTATGATGTTATTATTTAGCAATGTAGGCATTTTATATGTATGTGTTTTGTTGATAATTTTTAATGATGTTTGTATTCTATTTTGTTTTTGTAAACGGGATTCCATTAGTTGGGGTAAAGCCTCAGCCGTCCCCTGCGTGGTATGTCTTTATTGTAAAGTGACTGGCCGGTGGAGGGCGTTCAGTTTTCCCACTAGGGTTTTTTCAGCAGATCTTTTATGTGGATCCGGGGGTTTTCCGGTCCTGATTTTTCTCGGAAGAGTCCGCTGGACCTAAAAGCAACAATCATTTAATGTAATGTAATGTAATGTAATGTAATGTAATGTAATGTGTGATGTGTTTTTGCGATTGGCGTGCCGCGACTTCGAGCTGGCAAGTAGGCTTGCTCCGGCCTTCTGCGTTGTGTCGACTCTCTCTCTCTCTCCCTCTCTCTCTCTCTCTCTCTCTCTCTCTTTCTCTCTCTCTCTCTCTCTCTCTATCTCTCTCTCTCTCTCTTCTTGATCATATATACAGTAATAATCATAATATAATTTCTGCTGCTTTCACGTCTGACGTGTCTGTCAGTGATCATAATGCCATTATTTGCAAATGTTCATGCCAGCTTCCAAAGCCAAAATTCAAAGGTCACACCTACATTATGTATAGAAACTTTAAGAATTTTGATAAGTCCGCATATTTACAGGACTTAAGTTTGATTGATTTTATGAAAGTAAGAGCATGTAATAACCCTAACGAAACAGCTGAAATATTTTTGAAACTGTTCCTTTCTGTCGTCAATGCACATGCTCCACTCAGGAGAAAGAGGGTAAAACATGCGTCTGTACCCACCTGGATGACTACTGAAATTAAAGCTGCCATGTCTTTGCGAGACAGACTTAAAAAACAAAAACAGTTTGAACTGTATAAAAAGCAACGTAATAAAGTCCTTACTCTTGTAAGAAATGCAAAGAAAAAAATATTTCCAAACTTTATTATCAGCTGAAAACACTAATATCACTTGTATTTGGCAAGCAATGAACGAATTTTGCAAAAAATCTCGAACAAGAAAAACAAATCAATAATTATACGTTTACAAATGATGAATTTAATAAATATTTCCTTTCATTGACTGACTCTATCATTACATCTAATATCGCAAGCACAAACACAGATATAATATATGATAGGATCAACCAGTTTTGCAGAACCAAACTTCATGAATCTGCCTCATTTATTATACCTCGGTTAACAGAACATGAAGTAACTTCTTTAATATTACATATGAAAAATAAAAAGTCTCTGGACATCTATAATTTAAATGCATTCATTATAAAATTGTCTCTTCCATATATCATTAAACCTTTAACCTACATTTATAATCTATGCATTGAACAAAATCAGTTTCCCTCAATCTTTAAAGAAGCTAAAGTAATACCTTTACCTAAAACAAGTGATACTTCAGTTCTTGACAACTTTCGACCAATTTCCATTCTGCCTGTTCTATCTAAGCCCCTGGAAAGATATATTCATACTAACCTTATGAAGTACTTAGAAAATAATGCTCTTTTTCATCCTTTTCAGTCTGGCTTCAGACCTAAACACTCTTGTCAAACAGCGCTCTCCCATATTTGTGATGTTTGGCTTAGTGCTATAAACAAACAAGACATTGTAGGGGCCGTTTTTCTTGACCTTAAAAAGGCATTTGACCTAGTTAACCATGATATGTTAATTAATAAGCTAAAGTACTATTTTCAAAACTCTGCATCTGTATTATTTTTTAAATCATATTTATCAAACAGGCACCAATCAGTATATACTAATGGTTCATTTTCGTCTTCTGGAGATGTCACTTGTGGAGTTCCTCAAGGATCGATTCTTGGCCCTATTTTATTTTGTATATTTATCAATGACATGCCCCTTTTTCTCACACAAAATGTTAACCTTGACAAATTTGCTGATGATTCATCCCTCCATACTTCTAATAAAAATCTACAACAGGTAGAACAAAGTCTTCAAATAAGCATAAATGAAATTGATAACTGGTGTGACAACAATAGAATGAAATTAAATCCTAATAAAAGCAAAAGTATGCTTCTCACTACAAGACAAAAACGTCAAAATGGATCTTTTTGCCTTAATCTAAACTTAGGGTCCTACAATATTGATCAAGTTCGTGAACATAAAGTGCTAGGCATAATCATTGATGATGATTTTAGCTGGCGGTCACACATTAACCATATTTGTAAAAAAAATTCTAAATATCTGTTCCTTCTAAATAAACTTAGACATTTTGTTACGGTTGATGCATTAAAATCTTTTTTCTATGCCCACTGTATGTCTCATTTTAATTATGCATCAACTATTTGGTGTAATGCAAGTGACGTTCAAATTAAGCAGCTAAACAGTCTCCATAAAAGAGCAATCAAGATACTCTATAAGTCTTATAATATAAATACAGATATTACAACTACTGAGAAATACAAGGAACTCCAAATACTACCACTTCAAAAACAATTTATATTTAATACAGCTATCCTTATGTTCAAAATCACACACGGATAAACACCTGCATACCTTGAAATCTTTTTTACTAAGCCAGTTGATGGGCATAGACTTTTTAATTATAAACTACCCCTCCCTCGCATTGATTTATACAAAAACAGCCTATCATTTAATGGAGCTGCTGTATGGAACTCTCTCCCTCTGGAGTGTAAACATTGCGACACAATATTTTCTTTCAAATATAATCTATATAAGCATCTGGAAAATTAATTATAAAAGTGATATATTTTAATATGATAACAGATTTTCAAGTAAATATTTTTTTTAAATATTAATTATATATATATATTTATTTATCTATTTATTCTTGTTGTTGTTATTGTTATTTTTTTTTCATCAAGATATTCTTGTTATAATAAGAGTGATGATAATGGTGGTGATGTTGGTGTTAGTAGTAATAATAGTACTCCTATTATTATTGTAATTGGTATTATTCATATAATTGCAATTGTTATTATTATTATTATTATTATTATTATTATTATTATTATTATTATTATTATTATTATTATTATTATTATTATTATTATTATTATTATTATTTTTATTATTTTTATTATTATTATTATTATTATTATTATTATTATTATTATTATTATTATTATTATTATTATTATTGTTATCTTGATTTCTTTTAAAAATTATTATTCTAAGGGTAGGGGATAGTGAGGGGTGGTTGCCTACAATTATTTAAAGATAATGATGAAGATGGTGTGATTGTGTGTGCATGTGTATGTGTGTGATTTCTATGATTTCAAAGTTAATGTTAAAGTTATTTACTGTATTAATTTGTTAAGGGACAGATTGGAAGATTAGACTTATTAATTAGTCTAAAATCTTTATCCCTAATAAAAAAAAAGTTTCAAAAAAAAAGTTTCAAAAGTTTCAAGTTTCTCTCTTTTTTTCTCTCTCTCGATTTTTGCTTTGTGTCGACTCTCTCTCTCTCTCTCTCTCTCTCTCTCTCTCTCTCTCTCTCTCTCTCTCTCTCTCTCTCTCTCTCTCCTGTCTTGTGCGTTGTGTCGACTCACTCCCTCTCTCCTGTCTTTTGCGCTGTGTCGACTCTCTCTCTCTCCCCCCCCCTTCTCTCTCTCTCTCTTGTCTTTTGCGCTGTGTCGTAATATTTGGCTGCGAAATAAATATAAGAACGGACACAATATTAGATTTGTTAAGTTTATTATCAAAATCATTCATTTATAAATGCAAAATAGAAAGATAAAAAACACTTTACAGTTCCTTTACAGCTGTGCTAAAAAGCCGATACGAAGTAGAAAAATATATGGCCCTTTTACAAATGAGGTATCAAAAGTGTGTACAAGAATGGCACCCGGACTTACCACTGTTTGACGATATATAAGGGCTTATATATATATATATATTAGTTTAAATGTATATGTATTTTTCACTGCGTGCTAATCTTGGTTTTGTACATTTTATGAAATGATAATGACCCATGGTGTTCTCGCTTTCTAACTCAATCTCTTTCTCTATTCTGCTACTCTGCATCTGTTAAAACAAGCATGCAGACTTACAGCCATTACGTGCCCTCGCAGGACGCTCGTCGTGTCCAACTGAAGAATGATACCAGTAGTCATCGTGGCAGCTTTCCACATGACAAGGTTCCACAACGACCATCAGGTGGTCTACTCCCAAACCCCTCGCTGACCCGAAAGCCCCAGCCTTTGTGGTCAGCGGTCGTTCAAGGGACCCACTTGTTTCCTCAAAGCTCCTCTGACGCTGTTCCCCGCCAATGGTCTCCACAACCGCTGTTGACCGACTTCATGGGCCCCAGGCCAGTTCACAACCAGAACCCACAGCAGATTCACCGTGACAATCCTTTGGACCTTACAAAACAGAGTCAATCAGCGCCTTTAAATCATAAGGAGAAGAAAGTTCTCTTTGACTACTTGTCCCGACTGCTCACGGGAAACTAATTGCGCTGTTACATTTTATAACATTCGACTGTGGTGTCAAATAACCCAGTTATTTTATTTTTTTTTCCTTCAATACGTATGTATTATATCTACGCGTTTGTCTCAAACCCCACTAAACTATATTTACAGTAAAACATAATACGAGTTGTGTTCTATCGTAAAGTTCAAAAACAAGCAAACAATTTTTTTTATCCTGTGAATTTTACTGGTGACAGTGTCATTTGTGAGGATTTCACCTGACATTCTTGTTATTAAAATTCTTATTTTAATTTAATTGTCAACTATACCAATATAACGCTCTAGTTTGAATTTTACTCTTATTTAAATGTAAGCAAGTGTTAACTTTCATTCAACGAGTCAGTTTTAGTTCTTCTGAACTTCCTTGGTGAGTCAGAGCCAATTGTGAGGACGTCAGCGTTCATTATTGTGCTTTACTTTATTTGTGAGTCCATTATTTTATTGTCGTGATATGACACCTTTTACAGGTCACATTATTTTAAAGTGCATAAGTGGGTGTAGTTACATTTACTTCAAAGCACCAGCACTTTTTATCCCTGTAAACATTTGCAAAGCACCACCTCTTTTTTTTTATTTCCGTAAAATATTATTTGTGTTGTTGTATACGAGTATACAATGTCTTGTACCACCTGGCCATCTAAAGATGGACTCCGTATTGGTCATCTGAATATCTGTCATGCAATCAACAAAACACACGAAATATCATCCATTCTCAAAAATCACAACACACCATTTCATGTTTTTGGTTTCCCTGAAACATGGTTATGTCCCAAGTCATTTGATTCTGAAATAGCAGTGCCTGGTTATTCATTATTACAACATCACAGAGAAAAAGATAACGAAACAGGGTTATTAGTTTATATCAGTGAAACAATGAAATACAAGCGTCTTTATCTTCTTGAACAGCATCATGTAGAGTCTATTTGGATTCAAATTGACATAAAACATGCACAATACAATACAATACAAGGTTATTGCTTTAGGTCCAGCGGACTCTTCCGAGCCAAATCAGGACCAGAGAGACGTTATCTTAAAATATTATAAAATGATTCAAGTCTTAAAAAACAAGCCTGTTACGCTTAAATACACAAACAAACTTTCACATGACACCTCTTTAAGAGACTTCTTTAAAACTGATGTATTAAAAATATATTCTCTTTCTTCAATCAAATCACTAAATTCAGTCCTAATAAAATCCAAACTAAACAAAACATGTCGATACAATTTATATGCGATAGAACAAACCAACATCATGTAAAAATTGAAACAGATGTTGACCATTACATACTTTAAAAATCTCTTTGAAAGGTATGGAACCAAAATATGTTTCCCTTTCCTCAATCAAATCAGCACATTCAGACATAAAATGGCGAACAGAAAAAGATTGATCACATGCAAAGCACCATGGTGGTTCTTCTCCTTTTAAAAGGAAACTGTGGGTGACATAAGTATGCCCAATATGAAGGCGAGATAACACTGTTTCCTCTCTGCGAGTGGACGCAAAGTTAGGCAAAGAAGTGGACAAATCGGGAAGAATTTGAAATAATTTGTTGTTGACATGGTTAGACCAGTCAATCTGCCACAGTCGTTTACAATAAGATCCAGTCATACAACGTAGGTCAGAGTAGGGCACAAACTGGAAAATCTCTGGAGGGAAATCGAGATGTAGAGCATCTTTAGCCGCCCTGTCTACTGCAATATTGCCGCGGATGCCCATGTGACCAGGGACCCACATAAAAACTATCTTCTTACCCTCAGAAACAAGTTGTGTATGGAGGTCATGGATCTCTGCCAGAAAAGGGTGTGATATCTTTCTCGTGGAAAGAGCCTGAAGTGCTGACAATGAATCCGACATGATTAAAAATGAGGTTCTTTTGGATTGATAAACTTGTTTCAGAGCTAAATGAATTGCCTTGAGCTCAGCTGTATAAACAGAACAAAAATCAGGTAAACGCTGTTGCAAAGGCTGGTCTAAGTGTCTCTCGGAGACAGACGCAGCAGCAACTGAATCTCCTTTCTTTGACCCGTCTGTAAAAAGTTGTTCATATCCTGGGTATAAAGCACACTGTTCTAAATAAAGTTGGTTATATACGGTTTCGGATGTATTGTTTTTAAGGAAAGCGGACAACTGCCAATTAATGTTTGGGGTACATAATTTCCATGGGGGAGCTTCAGTCCGAAGTTCATCGTCGTTGATGGAAGCAACATCAATGCCTGCTTTTTCCAGATGAGCTTGCATTCTGATGCCAAACGGAGGAATTGTGTTAGGTTTGGCTTCAAATTTCTGAACAAAATCTGGGTTGAAAACACAGTCATAAGCAGGGTTCATAGGATCAGTTTTTAATTTTAAATAGTAATTCATTGACAATTTTGTACGTCTCAGCTCCAGCGGAGGTTCGTTAGCTTCCACGTAAAGGCTTTCACAAGGGGAAGTGCGAAACGCACCCAAAGCAATGCGTAGTGCCTGATGGGCAACTGGATCTAGCATCTTAAGATAAGATTTTCTAGCAGAACCATAGACAATGCAACCATAGTCTAACTTGGATCTAATTAAAGAACGATATAACAGCAATAAAGTTTTCTTGTCAGCACCCCAGTCTGTACCACTGATAACCTTGAGCAAATTGCAGGCCTGTTGACATTTAGTTTTCAAAATTTTCAGATGAGGAATGAAAGATAGCTTTTGATCAAAAATAACACCCAAAAATTTGACTTGTTTGACCGCCTTTATTTGAGTTTTATTGAGGAGAATAGTAGGGTCTTGAATAATTCCCCGGTGCTGGGAAAAGTGAATACATTCAGTTTTTGCTTCAGAAAATTTAAAACCATTTTGTAAAACCCAGTCTTCAACGGCCTTGACACATAACTGTAGCTGACGTTCTGCAGATGCCAAAGTTTTACCTTTGGCTACCAATGCAAAATCGTCGACAAATAAAGAATTGTCAATTCCCCGTTTAACGGAACGAACAATGTTATTTATTTTAATATTAAACAGCAAGGGAGACAAGATGCTACCCTGAGGCACTCCCATCTCCTGTTCTCTCGTAGCTGACAAAGATCCCCCAACCTTAACCTGAAAAATTCTGTCTGTTAGAAAATTGGATATAAACAGAGGTAAATGTCCCTTCAAACCCATTTCTTGTAAATCTGAAAGAATGCCATATTTCCATGTGGTATCATAAGCTTTTTCCAAATCAAACATGATGGCAACGACATGTTCACCCTGGACGAACGCGTTACGGATAAAAGTTTCCAGTCGCACCAGGTGGTCAACAGTACTTCGACCACTTCGACACCCCCCATTATTATTGGCTTTTTATACAGACATCCAACTGAACATGTTGACTGGTTTAATCACTTCAATTCTATGATTGATGCCGTGTTATTAGAATCCAAGGAGTTTTTTTTATATTGGGTGATTTTAATATTGATCTGTATAAATCAAACAAACACTGGTCAAATATTATTCAACTTTGTAATATTGAACAATTAGTAACAAAGCCAACAAGAGTAACTGCTGATACTAGTACACTCATAGATCATATTTACGCAAGTAATAAAGCTCATGTCACAGAAGTGTGTGTACCAGTATATGGTTGCAGTGACCATTACCCTGTTTGTTTTACTTGGAAAAAAAAGGGAGCTAAAATTCCCAAACCAGGTCATAAAATTATAACATATAGATCATTCTCTAAATTTAAAGAAGATGATTTTCTCTTAGACCTTCATAATAGCAATCTCTCAAATGTATATAATTTTAATAACCCAGATGATGCTTTAACCTACTGGCATAACACATTTATAAGTATATATAACAAACATGCTCCTATTTTTACAAAACGAGTTAAATACTATTCTAAACCTAACTGGCTTGACAGTGAATTACAACAAGCTATTAATCATAGAGACTATTTAAAAAGACATGGTAATGAAAGTGAATATAAAAAAACAGATAAATGCAGTAACTTCACTCAAAAGAAAAAAAAAGAAATCATATATTAAAATTTTAATATCATCCAAAAACAGTTCTAAAATGATTTGGAAAGCAATTAATCATTTAACAAACAACTCACCTTCATCTACAGTAATTAAAAATATTTCCCCTGATACACTGAATTTACATTTTGTCAAAACAGCTGATAGAATTATAACTGTTGACAAATCAAAAGAAAATAATTTACATAAATTAACTGAATTTTGTCAGTCCAAAAACATTAAAAACAAAACCTATATTCCTTTTTTGTCAAATGAATTTGTTTAAAAAGCATAAGAAACAAAAATTGGACAATAATTTGTCTTGGTTGCAGCATATTTTAAATATTAGTAGATCTATTTCCAGAAGGACTTATCAATTATCAAGGATTAAACATTACTTAAATCTGCAGTCTCGTAAACTATTCTATTTGGGATATATTCAACCATTTATTGATTATTCTTCAACTATTTGGGATTCTGCTAGTAGCAATGCCATGAAGCCTTTATTTCGGATTCACAAACGTGCAATTAAAATGGTTATTCTTAAAAACAAAATCTCTCTGAATGATTACAAACAGATCAACATACTACCTCTTGCCAACAGATTAAAATTTAAGAAGGGAATGTTCATGCACAAGATCCCTTCTGGTTAAACACCCTTATATCTTTCTTCTCTTTTTTCTAGGAAAACTGCCAGATTTTCTACCAAACTAAATATTTCATTTCCAAGAATTGATCTTTTAAAAACCAGTCTGTCATATTCAGGCTCCACTTTATGGAATAACTTTCCGAAAGTTCTCCGCAGTGCAGTCACTAAATACACATCCTTTAGACACAATCTTTTACAGCACGTTAAACTTAGATAAGTAGCTAATTTGCAAGAGTTCTTACTCTCATAACTTTCATTAGATTGTTTTACATAAGTTGTGTGTATGTTTGTGTGTGTGTGTGTGGAACGGGAGAGAGGAGTGGATGCGCACATGCGCATATTTTGATTATATTGTTACATTCTGTTATTATTGTTATGAAGTTATTTTGTTACACTAATTGCTATTGTTACAAGCCCCAAGGGCAGGATGTAAAAAAGCACACCCAGTGCTTAATCTTTTACCCTTGTTAAATAAAATTGTTATCTTATCTTATCTCTCTCTTTTTCTCTCTCACTTCTCTCTTCTTTCTCCAAACCTTACTTTCTTTTTTAATTTCTCTAAAATACCAAATATGTATGTAGATATTATTGTGAAAGAAATAGAAATCAAAGAGTATGGCTTTATACATGTGACATAAAGAACTAATAATTCTTCTTTTTATGTTATAACATTTTCTTCTTATATGTCCATCCTCATTTAGCATTTGAAAATGGAAAATATATTATCTGCATGCATGTTTTGGAGAATAAAAAAGTTTAAAAAAAATTGTAGTTTGAGGGCAGGGCATGCAAACAAAGCAGTGCAAGAATCCAACTGGGACCCGCGGTCGGCGTTTAGCGTGTCCGCAAGTGACCCGAGCACAGCCTCAATGCGATGGCCTTTAAATGTACTGTGGTATGTTTGATTGAGAAGTAGTGGAGTATTAGTGATAGGTAAGGCCAGGGTCTAACGTTTCTTCACAAACAAATGCCGTCACCTCATCACTGCGAGCGATTTCATTTTGCTACACCTTTTAGCACGTGTCAATGAGTCCAACAAGATACAAATACGATTATTTTTACCCTTCTTCATTTCCTTCTTGCTCGCATCCATAACATTTTGTGTGTGACTCACATGCATAGCAATGTGTGTCTGTGTACTTACACACACGCACTCTCCTCCCTATATCCTCTCCTATCCCGCAACTCAAATGTTGATGGGGCACCACAGATGATCGTTTAACCAGCATACTCCACAGGGGCGGATCTTTCCATTGTTGAGGGGGTGTGCACAGTGCACTAATGCGAAGTGGCGTAGCCACAAGCGCGAGCCTGCGAAGCAGGCGAGTGTACTAGGGGGATCCGGGGGCATGCCCCCCACAAAAATTTGAAAATAATGGTTAAAATCTGTGCAATCTGGTGCATTTGGGGCATTATTTTAGGAACTGAAAATAGTATTGTTTTGTGCTAAAAGTCCTCTTTAAGTTTAGTCCCTCCCCCCCCACACACACACAAACACCCCTCTGCAAACTCTGATGATAAAATTTACAATAGCAAAACATCTTACATAAAGGCTTATACAAAGACAAAGTTACTGCAAATAAAACAAGAAATAGCCACTCACATCAGTTTTATTCAAAACTGACCTGATGCATGTCTAGCCTGGCTGAACTAGCTTCAAAACCTAAAAGCTTTGGTTGAGTCGGTGTGACAAGTTTGGTCACACACACAAAAAAAAAATAAAAATAAAATAAAACATTTGGAGGTACATGAAACTGTGTGGTGAGTGAGAATTAGTAATTTTTTTCTCTTCTTTCTTCTCCTTTTCTCCCTCCTTTTTTTTTTTTTTTTTTTGACCGCAAGGGGTGTGTGCACGTGCACAAGTGGCACAAGAACAAGATCCGCCCCTGCTCCATCTTTCTCTGTTCTCAGCAACCCTAATGGCTTCGTTCAGTCTTAAACCAGTCCAATCTCGAATGTTGTCCTCCCACCTCTTTATCTGTCTCCCTCTTCTTCTGCCTCCTTACAAAGTGCCTTGCAGGATGGGTTTTGCAAGGATTGATGCTCTGGTTATGTGGCCATATTACCAAAGATGTTGTTTCTTCAGCACTGTGAGCATGTCGTCATAATATCCAATGGCTTGTGTGAGGGTCTGTCGGACTTCGTTGTTGATGATGTGCTGGGTATAGGAAATGCCCAGAGGTCTTCTGTAGCACCTCATCTCCAAGCTTTGTATTCTTCGTTGTAGATCTGCTGTGAGGGTCCATGTTTCGCAAGCATATAGGAAGATGGAGATGACAAGAGAGCACAGCACCCTTACCTTGGAAAGGGGACTGATGATCCTGTCTTTGCTAATGGGCTTCAACCTTGTCAGGGCAGCAGTTGTGTGTGCGATTCTGGAGAGGACTTCTTGTCGGGACACATTGTCTGATACAGTGGCTCCTGAATATTTGAAGCTACGCACTGTGTTAAGCAGTTACATTACTCAACCAATTTATACATTCACACAACACCCTCTCACCTCACTTTGCTATGCAATGTGTTGAGCAGTTACACCCTATCCTACAACGTAACTCGAAGGTCGTATGGGCACCACAGATGATCGTTTAATCAGCATACACCATCTTTCCCTGTCCTCAGCAACCCTGATTGCTTCGCTCAGTGTCAAACCAGTCCATTCTCGAATGTTCTCCTCCCACCTCTTTTTCGTTCTTTCGCTTCTTCTTCCTCCTTGCACTGTGCCTTGCAGGATGGTCTTTGTAAGACCTGATAATCTGGTGACGTGGCCATACCATCCGAGTTTCCGTTTTTTCACCACTGTGAGCAGGTCATCGTGTTGTCCAATGGCTTATGTGATGGTCTGTCGGACTTCGTCGTTGGTGATGCGATGGGTTTATGAAATGCCCATAAGTCTTCTGTAGCACCTCATCTCCATGCTTTGTATTCTTCGTTGTAGATCTGCTGTGAGGGTTCATGTTTCACAAGCGTCTATGAAGATGGAGATGACAAGGGATCGCAGCAGTCTTATCTTGAAATGTAGACTGATGGTCCTGTCTTTCCAAATTGGCTTCAACCTCGCCAGTGCAGCAGTTGTTTGTGAGATCCTGGAGAGGACTTCCTGTCGAGACCCTTTGTCTGATACAATGGCTCTTAAATATGTGAAGCTATGCACTGTGTTGAAGGATTGGCCTTGGACTTTGATGTCCGTGTTAATGCCATTGGTGTTGTTGGTGGTCATCATTCTGGTCTTCTCTGCACTTATTTCCATTCAATAGTCTCTGGAGGTGGTGTCAATCCTCTGTACCAGCTGTTCAAGTTCTTGTTCCTCTCCAGCCAATCCATCAATATCATCCGCAAAATGAAGGTTGGAGATTGCGCTTCCGCCTATGCTGACTGTGCTTTTGTGGTCTGCAAGGGCATCTGACATGTGCTCTAGGAAGATGTTGAGGAGTGTTGGAGAGAGTAGTCATCCTTGACTATACTCAACTATACTATACTCAACTGTACTATTCTCAACTATACTATATTCATCTATACTATACTATACTATACTATACTATACTATACTATACTATACTATACTATACTATACTATACTATACTATACTATACTATACTATACTATACTATGCTATACTATACTTTATTATGCTACATGTATGTTATGCTATGCTATTTTATACTATGCTATGCTGTATTATGCCATGCTATACTATACTATAGTATGTTATGCAATACCATGCTATACTATGCAATACTATGCTATATTATACTATGCTATACTATGCTATACTATGTTGTACTACATTCCACTTCTCAACTCTGAGATGCATTTCACTACACTACACTACAATCCACTACACTACAACCCACCACACCACACTACAATCCACCGCACTACACTACAATCCACTACACTACTCTACAATACTACACTACATTCAACTACACTACACTACAATTCAACCCACTACACTCCACTCCACTCCACTACAATCCACTACACTACACTCCACTCCACTACAATCCACTACACTACACTACACTAGAATCCAATCCACTACACTCCACTACACTCCACTCCACTACAATCCACTACACTACACTACAATCCACTACATTACAATCCACCACACTACACTACAATCCACAACACTACACTATAATCCACTACACTACACTACAATCCACTATACTACACTACAATCCACAACACTGCATTACAATCCACTACATTACAAGCCACTACACTACAATCCACTACACTACACTGCAATCCACTACACTGCACTACAATCCACTACACCACACTACACAACACTACAATCCACTGCACTACAATCCACTACACTACACTACACTCCACTTCATTACACTACATTCCACTACACTACACAACAATCCATTACAATACACAACAATTAACTACACTACACTACAATCCACTAAACTGCAATCCGCCACACTATATTACACTACAATTCACTGCACTATAATACACTGCACTACACATCGCTACAATTCACACACTACAATCCACTACACTACAATCCACTACACTACAATCCACTACACTACACTACACTACAATTCAAACACTACAATCCTCTACACTACAATCCACTACACTACACTACACTACCATTCACTACATTACAATACACCACACTACAATTTACTACACTGCAATCCACTACACTACACTACA
The DNA here is from genome assembly GCA_036898135.1 of Oncomelania hupensis. Taxonomy (NCBI): domain Eukaryota; kingdom Metazoa; phylum Mollusca; class Gastropoda; order Littorinimorpha; family Pomatiopsidae; genus Oncomelania; species Oncomelania hupensis. Next base: position 60,560,071 of record CM072522.1, on the reverse strand, counting down.
ATACACTACACTGCAATTCACTACACTGCACTACAATCAACTACATTACACTACAATCCACTACACTACACTGCTCTACAATCCACTACACTACAATCCACTACACTACACTACAGTGCACTACACTACACTACACTACAATTCACTACACTACAATCCACTACACTACAATACACTACACTACACTACAATGCACTACACTACACTACACTGCAATCCACTACACTACAATCCACTACACTACAATACACTACACTACACTGCAATCCACTACACTACATTACACTATACTACTCTTCTATACACTACAATTTACTGCACTACAATCCACTACACCACAATCCACCACAATTAATAATAATAATGGCTGCTATATACGCGCTTTTCCCGAAATCACCAATCAGGCGCAAAGCGCGGCGATCCGTACCAACATACACTCTGGCATTGCAGTAGAATACACTACACTACACTTCTAAGTATGTCTTGAAAAACTAAACTGACATGATGATCTGTACCAAGACACTCTGGCATTGCAGTAGAATACACTACGCTACTGTTACGTTGAAACGCGTACGAAAGTATGTCGGAAACGCGAACGATAGATCTAATCGTTTCGTTTTGCAAAGTATTCAGTAATGGAGTTTATTTACCTTTGATTTGAGTTTGCATTGTTGTTAGGAGAGGCTTTGTATAACGTTGATACTTTTCGTTAGTCGATATTGTTGGAGAATCCTCTAGATCTGCTTGTTTACTATCGATCGAAGCTTCTTGATGGACGTAGATATTTGCGAACATTCTGGGACGGGAAATAATGTATGTATGACGTAAGACAGTAATGACGAAGTCAGAAGCGATTGGTTAAATTGCGTCATACGAGATTGATCCAGGTTATTCGGGAGTATCAAGAGACTATTTAAGTGCCGCGCTGTTTCAAAAAGTAGTAGTTGTTGTTGATAGTGAAGTTGGAAAGTAAATTTGAGAGTGGAAAGGCGATTGAGCGATTGTATGCAGTTGTTGATGTGTGCTGAATAAAAGTGGAAAACTTCATACGTCGACTCCGTGTCTTGTTGCTGAGTGAGCAGGCTGCGTGGATAAACGAATCTGAGTTACACCTTATCAGGAATTCAGCATTGGGGCTGAATCAGATACTGATAAAGAAAAACACCAATATCAAACCGAGTGTAACATTTTGGGGGTCAAGTCGCGATTCACGCCATAGCCAAGGGTTCAACTGCGACAACAAGCGAGTCAACGTTACGAGAGGCAGTCATCGAGGGTAGCCGCCAACGAGTTGCGTCGAGAGGGACCAACATACTAGGACTACATCACCGATAGATTCGGGTTGACTGCAAGGGCGTGTAGTCGCTGAAGAGTTGCTTCGTGAGCGAACAACAGATCGGGACTACGTGGCTGCCGCAGGACTACGTCGAGGGACAGTCTCTGAGCTACATCGCCAGTGTTACAGAGAGCGGCGAGCGGACGTCGCGTCTACTTCAGCACAGGAGCGTGTACATCAACACCAGCGTGGTGCAGCGTCGCATACGACGAGGACAGCGGGGCCTGCGTCAGCGAAGGCGACTAGTGACAAGCATCAGCGCTACTGCAGAAAGCGTGCTGTTCTAGAACAGTCTAGAAAGGTACAGCACAGTCAAGAACTTTCCAGAAAAGAACTTTCCAGGAAAGAACTTTCCAGAAGCATCAAGATGGCTGACTTCTGGCAGAAAGGGATTCAACTGAATCTAAAAGGGAAACAGTTGACGGAGTACGTCAAGTCCCAGGAGAGAATACAAGAACGAGAATTAGAAGAGCAGCGTCGCCGCGAAGAAAGAGAATTGGAAGAGAAGCGTCTAGAAAAAGAAATAGAACTAGAACAGAAGCGTCTAGAAATTGAACAGCAGCGGCAAGAAAAAGAAGAGCAACGACGTCGTGAAGAAAGAGAAATAGAGGAGCAGCGACGCCGAGAAGAAAGAGAGTTCGAGCTGAAGCGTCTTGAAAGCGAGCGTCAGTACCAGCTAGAGTTGGCGCGCATCCAGCAACAGCAGAACGCGCCACAAGTTATCAGTGACAACAAAGCTCCAAAATTGCCAGCTTTCGTCGACGGGAAGGACCAGATTGACAGTTATCTGGCGAGATTCGAAAGGTGATGGAAGTAGCTCATGACTCTATCATGGGAGGTCACCTAGGCATCAGGAAGACGTCAGACAGAATCCAGGCGGTGTTCTACTGGCCAGGGCTTCATGCGGACGTCAGCCGTTTCTGCCGATCATGTGACAGTTGCCAGAAGACCATACCTCGAGGAAGGGTCCCTAAAGTGCCCATGCAGAGAATGCCTTTGATCGACCGACCTTTCAAGAGGGTGGCCTTAGACTTATTCGGTGAAATAAGACCTCCGAGTGAAGAAAGTCGTCGATGGGTACTGACTTTAGTGCACTATGCGACTCGGTACCCAGAAGCAGTGCCTCTGAAGAAGATTGACACTGAAACTGGTGCACTGAAGGAGGTCAACAGACTGCTGAGCATCCGGCATTTAACTACGACACCCTACCATCCAATGTGCAATGGGCTTGTCGAAAAGTTCAATGCTACGTTGAAGTCCACCCTAAAGAAACTGTGCAGCGAGCAGCCCAGACAATGGCATCGTTACATCAACGCCTTACTGTTCGCATACAGAGAAGTGCCGCAGGAGTCCACCGGCTTTTCTCCGTTCGAGCTGCTGTACGGAAGAACCATCCGAGGGCCGATGCACATCCTGAAAGAACTGTGGACGAAGGAAGTGGACACCCCAGAGGTGAAGAACAGTTACCAGTACGTGTTTGAGCTACGGGAGAAGCTGGAGCAGACTCTCGAGATAGCCAGAGAAAACCTGAAGAAGTCCCAGGACTGTGGAAAGCACTACTATGATCGTAGGGCTGTGAACAGAAAATTTAAACCTGGCAACAAAGTGCTGGTGCTGCTACCTACTGATCATAATAAGTTGCTGATGCAGTGGAAAGGCCCGTACGAAGTGGAGACCGTGGTGAGAATCAACGACTACAAGGTGAAGGTCGGCCAGTATTCCAAGATATACCACGCCAACCTCCTTAAGCTGTACGTGGAAAGGCCATCAGAGACTGTGCACGCAGCCATAGCAGCTGTGATCGATGACAGCTTTGACAGCGAAGAACTGTTGGAACTGGGAGACTTCCACAGCAAAGAAGGCATCGATGATGTTAAGCTAGGACCAAGCTTGACGGAAGGTCAAAAGATTGAGCTCAAGGACCTTATGGGCGAGTTTCCCCACAACTTCAGCGATGTCCCTGGCTCTACCACTTTGGTCGAACATGAAGTCCACCTCACTTCAAATATTCCCGTTCGATCAAAACTCTTCCCGATCCCTTTCAAGGCCCGTGAATCCTTGAAGAAAGACATCGATGAGATGCTGAAGATGGGCATCATCAGGGAGTCCAGTTCCCCCTACGCGTCCCCTGTCGTGGTCGTGAAGAAGAAGGACGGGAGCAACAGAGTATGCATCGACTACAGGAAGGTTAATAAGATCACCGTCTTCGACCCTGAGCCGATGCCTACCGCAGCAGACCTCTTCCGCCAAATATCGGGGAGTACAATCTTCTCAAAGATTGACCTCAGCAAGGGTTATTGGCAAGTCCCCGTGCGTCAACAGGACATACCAAAGACTGCTTTCATAACTCCTGATGGGACGTACGAGTGCCTAAGGATGCCCTTTGGCATGGTCAACAGCGGAGCTACCCTGAAGAGAGGGATGAAGAAGATGCTCAAAGGGATGGACAATGTCGTTTGTTACTGGGACGACCTGCTAGTCCACACCCACACCTGGGAAGAGCATCTGCAGACCTTGAGGGAGCTGTTTCACCGTCTAACAGAAGCTAACCTGACCGTGAGACCCAGTAAGTGCATTCTGGGGACTGACAACGTAGACTTTATCGGCCATTCGCTGAAAGAAGGGCAAAAGGGGCTTCTACTAGTAAACGTCACCAAGATTCTGAACGCTCCAAGTCCCCAAACCAAGAAGCAGGTGCGATCTTTCCTGGGGTTGGCTGGATATTACAGGGAGTTTGTACCAAACTACTCCGCCATCACAGCACCCTTGTCGGACTTGTTGCGGAAAGGCTGTCCAAACCAAGTGCATTGGGGACCGTCTCAGGAGAAGGCATACCAGACTGTGCGCGACCTCCTTTCGAAGGATCCGGTGCTACGACTGCCTGACATTTCCAAGGAATTCGTCTTAAGAACAGACGCAGCGGACGAAGGCATCGGCGCCATACTGATGCAAGAACACGAAGGGAAACTATTTCCGGTCAGTTACGCCAGCAAGAAGCTGTCCAGGGCTGAGAAAAATTACTCGACCATGGAGAAAGAGTGCCTTGCCATCATATGGGGAATCCGGAAGTTCGAACTGTACCTTCAAGGAGTGAAGTTCGTGCTACAGACTGATCACAAGCCGCTAACTTACTTGAACTCTGCCAAGTTTGTGAACAGTCGGATTATGAGATGGGCTATGTACTTGCAGAACTTTAACATGCGAGTAGAATCTATCAAAGGATTAGACAATGTTGGTGCAGACTTCCTCAGCAGAGTGTGTGAGTAAAGAACATTGACTGTGTGGATGAACTGTGAACATTGACAATATCCAGATAGACTTGCGGATGGAAGAACATTGACTCTGTGTGAATGAACTGAACACAATGACAGTATTCAGAAAGTCTAGAATTAAAACTTTGTTTGTGCTTTACGTTTCAAGGTTGTTGAAAGAAATTAAGTAAATTTCTTCTTGAGTGGGGGGTTATGTTACGTTGAAACGCGTACGAAAGTATGTCGGAAACGCGCACGATAGATCTAATCGTTTCGTTTTGCAAAGTATTCAATAATGGAGTTTATTTACCTTTGATTTGAGTTTGCATTGTTGTTAGGAGAGGCTTTGTATAACGTTGATAATTTTCGTTAGTCAATATTGTTGGAGAATCCTCTAGATCTGCTTGTTTACTATCGATCGAAGCTTCTTGATGGACGTAGATATTTGCGAACATTCTGGTACTGGAAATAATGTATGTATGACGTAAGACAGTAATGACGAAGTTAGAAGCGATTGGTTAAATTGCGTCATACGAGATTGATCCAGGTTATTCGGGAGTATCAAGAGACTATTTAAGTACCGCACTGTTTCAAAAAGTAGTAGTTGTTGTTGATAGTGAAGTTGGAAAGTAAATTTGAGAGTGGAAAGGCGATTGAGCGATTGTATGCAGTTGTTGATGTGTGCTGAATAAAAGTGGAAAACTTCATACGTCGACTCCGTGTCTTGTTGCTGAGTGAGCAGGCTGCGTGGATAAACGAATCTGAGTTACACCTTATCAGGAATTCGGCATTGGGGCTGAATCAGATACTGATAAAGAAAAACACCAATATCAAACCGAGTGTAACAGCTACACTTCTAGGTAAGTCTTGAAAAACTAAACTGACATGATGATCTGTACCAACATACACGCTGGCATTGCAGTAGAATACACTACACTACACTTCTAGCTAAGTCTTGAAAAACTAAACTGACATGATGATCTGTACCAAGATACACGCTGGCATTGCAGTAGAATACACTACACTACACTTCTAGGTAAGTCTTGAAAAACTAAACTGACATGATGATCTGTACCAACATACAGGCTGGCATTGCAATACAATACACTGCGCTACCCTTCTAGGTAAGTCTTGAAAAACTAAACTGACATTATGATCTGTACCAACATACACTCTGGCATTGCAGTAGAATACACTACACTACACTTCTAGGTAAGTCTTGAAAAACTAAACTGACATGATGATCTGTACCAACATACACTCTGTAACAGCAGAAATAGTGACGACAAAATGTAGGAAATTAGCTTAGCGCAAAATAGATACCATCGAATGAAATTGGACGTTAATTCAACGGTTAGCTAACAAACAGCACACATATGGCAAATTAACTTCCTTGAGACAGTCACACCGACAGCCGCTCAAGCTATCATCTAACAGACTGAGCGACCAAGAATGTTAAATAGCATACTTAAGACAAAACTGACTAGAACGTTGTCCCCGTTACGTAGCACTCCGGCCAAAAGTTACCAAGATGATGTCATCAGTACTTGGGCAGGCACTGCTTATCGTTATTACATCTATCCTACACTCTTTCCCTTGATACCCCACTTCAAAGATAATTATGAGTGGGCAGAGGGAAGAAAAGATTCAAAATAAAACGATTGATCCCGAGAGCTAAACGATTGGTCAGAAGACTACTAGGAACTCTTGCATACCATTGGGGACCAAATCTTAACTGGTCAGTCGCAAACGAACTGCTCAGCTGTGAGGGTCGACCAAAGGAACAAACTGCAGCGTCCGTCTATCTCCATCTCATCAAGAGAGTGCTATAGACGTAAAAGACGATTTCACGAGTCCCAGAGTCTACAAGTAAGATAACACTACTAGTTTTGATATGTGTATGTTTATTGTATATTGATTGCCATGTATTGATAATATGTTCTTGATATATATAGCTACAGAAACAGATTATTGTTTCTGAGACAGTATGCATGTGGTTTGATGAACCTTAGCCTTAAGATTCGAATCGAATTGTGCATATGGGAACCCTGCAGGTGTCTGATGCTATAGACACTTTGCAGAGGAGACCGCACACTTATAGCTAACGAGAATATTGTAGCCAGAGCTCCGACTTTTACAGGTCGGCTCTGGGATCATACGGTTTGTGGAGACGAACGCCTGACCGTCTCTCCCGTGGCACCAAAGGAGAGCAATCAATAGTCTACCTGGCCACGTCCGAACCCCACAGCTACAAGAGCGACCCGACTCACCCGCTCATACCGGAGAAGCAAGACTGCTCCGAAGGACTTCATCACTTGCAGCCGCACAGTAGATAAGTCACCCGCAAATGCCATCTGATTATACCCTCGAGAAACCTAGAAGACCTCTAAACCATTTAGAAAACTATGAACAGTGAAAATCGTAACTGCAGTAGCACAGGATGAAGAAAACCTGCTAACGAATTTTCCCAGCACTTGAACTATATTAATTATTATTTTACCAGTTAATGCAGAAATGTTAAAATTTGTGTTTAATATATAAAAAGTGAAATTACATACATACGACTGGTGTCATTCTATTTGTATTGTTGTGTAGCTATTAGTTTTCTTCTCTTGAGACATAATAATCTAGTCTTTTGATTAGTCATCACCGGTCCTCACGTTGAGCCAAATGATACTAAAATTCCCGAGAACAAATATAAATTTTATGTGACCAAAGTGCCGTGATCTGTCTCTAACACAACTTTCGGACTAAAAGAACGATCGATGGTGGTAGCACATCGCCCATCTATCAATAAGCCTTACCCCCTAGTAAGATAAACGTATCTTCCCCAGAATATCATCACACACTCTGGCATTGCAGTAGAATACACTACACTACACTTCTAGGTAAGTCTTGGGAAATTAAACTGACATGATGATCTGTACCAACATACACGCTGGCATTGCAGTACAATACACTACACTACACTTCTAGGTAAGTCTTGAAAAGCTAAACTGACATGATGATCTGTACCAACATACACTCTGGCATTGCAGTAGAATACACTACACTACACTTCTAGCTAAGTCTTGAAAAACTAAACTGACATGATGATCTGTACCAACATACACTCTGGCATTGCAGTAGAATACACTACCCAGCTAACCACAATTTCGGGGCCCGATGGGGCCCGCATCGGGCAGCTCGATCGGGCCCGGATCGGGCTACCGATCGGGCCAATGGAAATTGGAACCGACTCGGGCCCGATTCGGGCAAAGATCGAGCGATCGTCGGGCTACCCCAAACTTACCCGATCGTAACCCAACGCTCGCCGAACAGTAGCCCGATTTCCGGTAAAGATGGGGCGATCGTCGGGATACCCCAAATTTACACGACCCTAACCCCACCTTTGCCGAACGGTAACCAGCTTCCGGCAAATATCGGGCATACGTCAGGATACCCAAAGCCCACCCTATTGTAACCCATCTTAAACCAGATCCCCCCCTCTCTCGACCACCTCCTCCGATAATGCCCATCCCTGGCCAATGCTGATTTACCCTAAAATTATATCCCACATAGGCCTATTGTTAATGATATGCGATTGCATGAAGAAAGAATTGAGGTGTCTGGTGTTAATAGGAACTGTCGGCACAGGCGTTTTTGTTTTCGGAAGTCTTGGTGTGTCTCCACTGAAGTATTTACACACCATGTCGAAAACGATGTAGCCTATATTAACGTGATCTTCATCGCTATCGAAATCGTGTGTAAATACATAAACGAAAGGCAAAGCCCCAAAAAACAACCACAGCAGAATAAGTTTTCGCAGGCAAACACAATATCCGAGCACATGCAACTGTAGAATTGATTGATTGATTGATTTATTGTTGCTTTAGGTCCAGCGGACTCTTCCGAGCCAAATCAGGACCGAACTGTAGAAGAAAATAACTAGAGAAAATTGGCGCCTAAGTACAACCGGAAAATACCAGCAGTAATGGGCACGGAAATTTACCCTTGGCTTATAATGTATAAAAAAAAAATACAATAGTTAAAAGAAACACTTTGACAATATTTTACATATTGTGTGATAAAAATGAAGAATTATAAGCACAATTAAATAATTATAACTTGCTGAATTGATTTAATATATATAATTTTCACATATGTACGGCGCAGCAAATTTGAAGCAGACGAAACATTCTGCACAGTTTAGCCAATGAGAGGCGAGAGTAGGCCTATGCTAGCGTTTGAGCAGCGTGGCTTGGTGGTGGGGCAGAATCGGGCGGCACGCGGGAGGGCGAATCGTTACGCACCCACATTTCTGGACTCCGCTAAGCATCGGGTTTGTGTAGGGCTATGTGGGTTCCTACAATAGCCAGACAAAAGTCGGGGTGCCCTACGCGACCCCAGGGGGGCCCAGATCGGGCTGGTTTGCTGGGTACACTACACTTCTAGGTAAGTCTTGAAAAACTAAAATGACATGATGATCTGTACCAAGATACACGCTGGCATTGCAGTAGAATACACTACGCTACACTTCTAGGTAAGTCTTGAAAAACTAAACTGACATGATGATAAAGCTCTTAAAGAATCTTTGCATCCCAAAATGATATTGTTATTTCACAAGAGCAAGTAACAGTTTTGTTTAAGAAAATAAATATAAATAAAGCACAAAGTCCTGACGGGAAGGTGGGCGTGTCTTGCGTTGTTGTGCAGAACAGCTTGGCGGTGTGTTTTCTCGCATCTTCCAGCTCTCTCTCGACTTTGGCTCTATCCCTGCTCTCTGGAAATTCTCCAATATCGTGCCCTTGCCTAAGATTGCCAATCCGCAAAATCTTAATGACTTTCGCCCAGTAGCATTAACAAGCTTAGTTATGAAAACATTGGAAACAATTGTTAAAGACCTACTTTTATCTGCAACAGAATCATTCTTAGATCCATTACAGTTTGCATATAGAGCTAGGAGAGGGGTTGATGATGCCAAGCTGTTCATCCTTAACACTCTGTATAAACATCTAGAGAAACCAAATGCACATGCCAGAATTCTTTTTGCAGATTTTAGCTCTGCTTTTAATACTGTTCAACCACATATTTTAATACAAAGACTTATCTCAGATTTTCACATTCAACATCCGCTTGTCTCTTGGATTTTAGATTTTTTGACTTGTAGACAGCAACGTGTTTATGTTAATGGTCTTTTTTCTGATACTGTTATAACAAACACTGGATCACCTCAGGGATGTTGTCTGTCACCTTTTTTATACATTTTGTATACTGACAGTTGTAGAAGCTCAAGGGAGGGAACTTATCTTGTTAAATTTTCTGATGATGCAGCCTTGTTGTCTCTCCTTCTAGGTAAAGAAAGCAGTCATACAGAGAGCTTGGCAGAATTTGTTAATTGGTGTGATGACAATTTTTTAGAGTTAAATGTATTAAAAACAAAAGAAATGTATATTGATTTTAGAAGGAAGAAAGATGAGGATGTGAGTAGTATGATTCAAGGCAGGCCTGTTGATAAAGTGGATGAATTTAAATATTTAGGAACTGTTCTTGATAGTCAATTAAAATGGGACGCCAACACTGAGAATATCATAAAAAAGACCAACAAAGGATGTATCTTCTTCGTAAACTTAAAAGTTTCTCTGTTGGATCTATTATTCTTAGCCGTTTTTATCAGTCTTTCATAGAAAGCTTGTTATGTTTTTCATTTGTCTGCTGGTTTAACAGCCTTTCTGTACATGATAAGAACAGTCTGCACTCATTAGTAAATATATGTTCAAAAATAATTGGTGACAGGCAAAGAGACCTGAGTACTTTTTGTGATCAACAAACACTTAGGAGGGCTGTTTCGATTATTTCTATGCCACATCATGTGCTAGCTGAGGAATTTGTTTTGATGCAATCTGGGAGGAGGTTTAAAATGCCACAGTGCAAGACAAATCGGTATTTAAAATCGTTTGTGCCTCATGCAATACAGTTGATGAACAAAAGTAAGAACAATTAATGCATAAAACTAAAAGTAAAAACAATTAGCCTCATAATAACTAATCTTAGCTGCTTTTCCTTTAATGAATCTTCTACCTTGCTATTTTTATGCCTGTGTCTGTGGTGAGTGCTGCTGGTGATGTATGCCTGTGTTGGGTAAATGTCTATGAACTGGATGCATGTGTGTGCATGGGCAGTGTGTATGTGCAGATGGTGTCGGGGGGCTGCCGCTGTGTTTTGTGCAAGTTGTTTTGTGCAAGTTGTTATTGTTTGTAGACATCCTCATGTATATCAGATATTGTGGTGATTTTTTTTAATAATTAGAGAGCACTTATACCCCCATTGTAATTGCCAAATTCTGGATAAATAAAGTTGTTTGAATTGAATTGGCTTGAATTGATCTGTACCAACATACACGCTGGCATTGCAGTAGAATACACTACACTACACTTCTAGCTAAGTCTTGAAAAACTAAACTGACGTGATGATCTGTATCAAGATACACGCTGGCATTGCAGTAGAACACACTACACTACACTTCTAGGTAAGTCTTGAAAAACTAAACTGACATGATGATCTGTACCAACATACACGCTGGCATTGCAGTAGAATACACTACACTACACTTCTAGCTAAGTTTTGAAAAACTAAACTGACATGATGATCTGTACCAAGATACACGCTGGCATTGCAGTAGAATACACTACACTACACTTCTAGGTAAGTCTTGAAAAACTAAACTGACATTATGATCTGTACCAACATACACTCTGGCATTGCAGTAGAATACACTACACTACACTTCTAGGTAAGTCTTGAAAAACTAAACTGACATGATGATCTGTACCAACATACACTCTGTAACAGCAGAAATAGTGACGACAAAATGTAGGAAATTAGCTTAGCGCAAAATAGATACCATCGAATGAAATTGGACGTTAATTCAACAGTTAGCTAACAAACAGCACACATATGGCAAATTAACTTCCTTGAGACAGTCACACCGACAGCCGCTCAAGCTATCATCTAACAGACTGAGCGACCAAGAATGTTAAATAGCATACTTAAGACAAAACTGACTAGAACGTTGTCCCCGTTACGTAGCACTCCGGCCAAAAGTTACCAAGATGATGTCATCAGTACTTGGGCAGGCACCGCTTATCGTTATTACATCTATCCTACACTCTTTCCCTTGATACCCCACTTCAAAGATAATTATGCGTGGGCAGAGGGAAGAAAAGATTCAAAATAAAACGATTGATCCCGAGAGCTAAACGATTGGTCAGAAGACTACTAGGAACTCTTGCATACCATTGGGGACCAAATCTTAACTGGTCAGTCGCAAACGAACTGCTCAGCTGTGAGGGTCGACCAAAGGAACAAACTGCAGCGTCCGTCTATCTCCATCTCATCAAGAGAGTGCTATAGACGTAAAAGACGATTTCACGAGTCCCAGAGTCTACAAGTAAGATAACACTACTAGTTTTGATATGTGTATGTTTATTGTATATTGATTGCCATGTATTGATAATATGTTCTTGATATATATAGCTACAGAAACAGATTATTGTTTCTGAGACAGTATGCATGTGGTTTGATGAACCTTAGCCTTAAGATTCGAATCGAATTGTGCATATGGGAACCCTGCAGGTGTCTGATGCTATAGACACTTTGCAGAGGAGACCGCACACTTATAGCTAACGAGAATATTGTAGCCAGAGCTCCGACTTTTACAGGTCGGCTCTGGGATCATACGGTTTGTGGAGACGAACGCCTGACCGTCTCTCCCGTGGCACCAAAGGAGAGCAATCAATAGTCTACCTGGCCACGTCCGAACCCCACAGCTACAAGAGCGACCCGACTCACCCGCTCATACCGGAGAAGCAAGACTGCTCCGAAGGACTTCATCACTTGCAGCCGCACAGTAGATAAGTCACCCGCAAATGCCATCTGATTATACCCTCGAGAAACCTAGAAGACCTCTAAACCATTTAGAAAACTACGAACAGTGAAAATCGTAACTGCAGTAGCACAGGATGAAGAAAACCTGCTAACGAATTTTCCCAGCACTTGAACTATATTAATTATTAATTTACCAGTTAATGCAGAAATGTTAAAATTTGTGTTTAATATATAAAAAGTGAAATTACATACATACGACTGGTGTCATTCTATTTGTATTGTTGTGTAGCTATTAGTTTTCTTCTCTTGAGACATAATAATCTAGTCTTTTGATTAGTCATCACCGGTCCTCACGTTGAGCCAAATGATACTAAAATTCCCGAGAACAAATATAAATTTTATGTGACCAAAGTGCCGTGATCTGTCTCTAACACAACTTTCGGACTAAAAGAACGATCGATGGTGGTAGCACATCGCCCATCTATCAATAAGCCTTACCCCCTAGTAAGATAAACGTATCTTCCCCAGAATATCATCACACACTCTGGCATTGCAGTAGAATACACTACACTACACTTCTAGGTAAGTCTTGGGAAATTAAACTGACATGATGATCTGTACCAACATACACGCTGGCATTGCAGTACAATACACTACACTACACTTCTAGGTACGTCTTGAAAAGCTAAACTGACATGATGATCTGTACCAACATACACTCTGGCATTGCAGTAGAATACACTACACTACACTTCTAGGTAAGTCTTGAAAAACTAAACTGACATGATGATCTGTACCAACATACACTCTGGCATTGCAGTAGAATACACTACCCAGCTAACCACAATTTCGGGGCCCGATGGGGCCCGCATCGGGCAGCTCGATCGGGCCCGGATCGGGCTACCGATCGGGCCAATGGAAATTGGAACCGACTCGGGCCCGATTCGGGCAAAGATCGAGCGATCGTCGGGCTACCCCAAACTTACCCGATCGTAACCCAACGCTCGCCGAACAGTAGCCCGATTTCCGGTAAAGATGGGGCGATCGTCGGGATACCCAAATTTACACGACCCTAACCCCACCTTTGCCGAACGGTAACCAGCTTCCGGCAAATATCGGGCATACGTCAGGATACCCAAAGCCCACCCTATTGTAACCCATCTTAAACCAGATCCCCCCCTCTCTCGACCACCTCCTCCGATAATGCCCATCCCTGGCCAATGCTGATTTACCCTAAAATTATATCCCACATAGGCCTATTGTTAATGATATGCGATTGCATGAAGAAAGAATTGAGGTGTCTGGTGTTAATAGGAACTGTCGGCACAGGCGTTTTTGTTTTCGGAAGTCTTGGTGTGTCTCCACTGAAGTATTTACACACCATGTCGAAAACGATGTAGCCTATATTAACGTGATCTTCATCGCTATCGAAATCGTGTGTAAATACATAAACGAAAGGCAAAGCCCCAAAAAACAACCACAGCAGAATATGTTTCCGCAGGCAAACACAATATCCGAGCACATGCAACTGTAGAATTGATTGATTGATTGATTTATTATTGCTTTAGGTCCAGCGGACTCTTCCGAGCCAAATCAGGACCGAACTGTAGAAGAAAATAACTAGAGAAAATTGGCGCCTAAGTACAACCGGAAAATACCAGCAGTAATGGGCACGGAAATTTACCCTTGGCTTATAATGTATAAAAAAAAAATACAATAGTTAAAAGAAACACTTTGACAATATTTTACATATTGTGTGATAAAAATGAAGAATTATAAGCACAATTAAATAATTATAACTTGCTGAATTGATTTAATATATATAATTTTCACATATGTACGGCGCAGCAAATTTGAAGCAGACGAAACATTCTGCACAGTTTAGCCAATGAGAGGCGAGAGTAGGCCTATGCTAGCGTTTGAGCAGCGTGGCTTGGTGGTGGGCAGAATCGGGCGGCACGCGGGAGGGCGAATCGTTACGCACCCACATTTCTGGACTCCGCTAAGCATCGGGTTTGTGTAGGGCTATGTGGGTTCCTACAATAGCCAGACAAAAGTCGGGGTGCCCTACGCGACCCCAGGGGGGCCCAGATCGGGCTGGTTTGCTGGGTACACTACACTTCTAGGTAAGTCTTGAAAAACTAAAATGACATGATGATCTGTACCAAGATACACGCTGGCATTGCAGTAGAATACACTACGCTACACTTCTAGGTAAGTCTTGAAAAACTAAACTGACATGATGATAAAGCTCTTAAAGAATCTTTGCATCCCAAAATGATATTGTTATTTCACAAGAGCAAGTAACAGTTTTGTTTAAGAAAATAAATATAAATAAAGCACAAAGTCCTGACGGGAAGGTGGGCGTGTCTTGCGTTGTTGTGCAGAACAGCTTGGCGGTGTGTTTTCTCGCATCTTCCAGCTCTCTCTCGACTTTGGCTCTATCCCTGCTCTCTGGAAATTCTCCAATATCGTGCCCTTGCCTAAGATTGCCAATCCGCAAAATCTTAATGACTTTCGCCCAGTAGCATTAACAAGCTTAGTTATGAAAACATTGGAAACAATTGTTAAAGACCTACTTTTATCTGCAACAGAATCATTCTTAGATCCATTACAGTTTGCATATAGAGCTAGGAGAGGGGTTGATGATGCCAAGCTGTTCATCCTTAACACTCTGTATAAACATCTAGAGAAACCAAATGCACATGCCAGAATTCTTTTTGCAGATTTTAGCTCTGCTTTTAATACTGTTCAACCACATATTTTAATACAAAGACTTATCTCAGATTTTCACATTCAACATCCGCTTGTCTCTTGGATTTTAGATTTTTTGACTTGTAGACAGCAACGTGTTTATGTTAATGGTCTTTTTTCTGATACTGTTATAACAAACACTGGATCACCTCAGGGATGTTGTCTGTCACCTTTTTTTATACATTTTGTATACTGACAGTTGTAGAAGCTCAAGGGAGGGAACTTATCTTGTTAAATTTTCTGATGATGCAGCCTTGTTGTCTCTCCTTCTAGGTAAAGAAAGCAGTCATACAGAGAGCTTGGCAGAATTTGTTAATTGGTGTGATGACAATTTTTTAGAGTTAAATGTATTAAAAACAAAAGAAATGTATATTGATTTTAGAAGGAAGAAAGATGAGGATGTGAGTAGTATGATTCAAGGCAGGCCTGTTGATAAAGTGGATGAATTTAAATATTTAGGAACTGTTCTTGATAGTCAATTAAAATGGGACGCCAACACTGAGAATATCATAAAAAAGACCAACAAAGGATGTATCTTCTTCGTAAACTTAAAAGTTTCTCTGTTGGATCTATTATTCTTAGCCGTTTTTATCAGTCTTTCATAGAAAGCTTGTTATGTTTTTCATTTGTCTGCTGGTTTAACAGCCTTTCTGTACATGATAAGAACAGTCTGCACTCATTAGTAAATATATGTTCAAAAATAATTGGTGACAGGCAAAGAGACCTGAGTACTTTTTGTGATCAACAAACACTTAGGAGGGCTGTTTCGATTATTTTTATGCCACATCATGTGCTAGCTGAGGAATTTGTTTTGATGCAATCTGGGAGGAGGTTTAAAATGCCACAGTGCAAGACAAATCGGTATTTAAAATCGTTTGTGCCTCATGCAATACAGTTGATGAACAAAAGTAAGAACAATTAATGCATAAAACTAAAAGTAAAAACAATTAGCCTCATAATAACTAATCTTAGCTGCTTTTCCTTTAATGAATCTTCTACCTTGCTATTTTTATGCCTGTGTCTGTGGTGAGCGCTGCTGGTGATGTATGCCTGTGTTGGGTAAATGTCTATGAACTGGATGCATGTGTGTGCATGGGCAGTGTGTATGTGCAGATGGTGTCGGGGGGGCTGCCGCTGTGTTTTGTGCAAGTTGTTTTGTGCAAGTTGTTATTGTTTGTAGACATCCTCATGTATATCAGATATTGTGGTGATTTTTTTTAATAATTAGAGAGCACTTATACCCCCATTGTAATTGCCAAATTCTGGATAAATAAAGTTGTTTGAATTGAATTGGCTTGAATTGATCTGTACCAACATACACGCTGGCATTGCAGTAGAATACACTACACTACACTTCTAGCTAAGTCTTGAAAAACTAAACTGACGTGATGATCTGTATCAAGATACACGCTGGCATTGCAGTAGAACACACTACACTACACTTCTAGGTAAGTCTTGAAAAACTAAACTGACATGATGATATGTACCAACATACACTCTGGCATTGCAGTAGAATGCACTACACTACACTTCTAGGTAAGTCTTGAAAAACTAAACTGACATGATGATATGTACCAAGATACACGCTGGCATTGCAGTAGAATACACTACACTACACTTCTAGGTAAGTCTTGAAAAACTAAACTGACATGATGATCTGTACCAACATACACGCTGGCATTGCAGTAGAATACACTACACTTCTAGGTAAGTCTTGGAAAATTACACTGACAAAATGTTCTATACCAATCTATCTATACGCTGACATTGCAGTAGTATGCACTACACTTGACTTCTATGTAAGTCTTGAAAAACTAAACTGACAAAATGTTCTATACCAATATATCTATACGCTGACATTGTAGTAGAATACACTACGCTACACTTCTAGGTAAGTCTTGAAAAACTAAACTGACAAAATGTTCTATACCTATCTATCTATACGCTGACATTGCAGTAGTATGCACTACACTACACTTCTGCCGTGATTTAACAAAACCGAAAAAGTCCACCTAAGGTCGAAAATGAGTTTTTTGCGCCATCAAACTTGCAAGAGAATGACGCATCTTACCTGTAAAAATCAAATCCGAACTATGTTTAGATTTGGAGAGATATCATAGAGTAAATCCTAGTTAAAAAAAACAACAACATTTAAGTGGGGGAATAAACTAATAAAACCAAGCAAGTCCCCTGCAATTTTGTTTCGGCGATCCTCTGGCTGATGCTCGAGTGGGCATGATGACGTCATCTTCTACAATAACCTGACAAAGAAAAGTTAGTCCTCCCGACCAATGAGAAAGTGCCTTAAGATGAAGTGGACAAGTGAGAATCCATGTTATTCCTGCTGTGCAATATTATTTTCCTGTGAAAAAGATGGCGAAATTTCAGTCAGCAAAGGACGTGTTCGGCTTTTTTGAAAAAGAGTTTTCTTCATGTACTTTCCTGCCCACCATGAAGGATCCTGTGGATCTTCCGCCTACGCGGCAACTTCCTCGAGGTGTGGAAACAAACAAACTATCCTATCCTATCCTATCCTGTCCCGTAACCCTGAGGTCGTAGGGGCACCACAGATGATCGTTTAACCAGCATACTCCATCTTTCTCTGTCCTCAGCAGCCCTGATGGCTTCGCTCAGTGTCAAACCAGTCCATTCTCGAATGTTGTCCTCCCACCTCTTTTTCGGTCTCCCTCTTCTTCTACCTTCTTGCACTGTGTCTTGCAGAATAGTCTTTGCAAGGTCTGATGATCTGGTGACGTGGCCATACCATCGGAGGTTCCGTTTCTTCACCACTGTGAGCAGGTCATCGTGTTGTCCAATGGCTTGTGTGATGGTCTGTCGGACTTCGTCGTAGGTGATGTGTTGGGTATAGGAAATGCCCAGAAGTCTTCTGTAGCACCTCATCTCCATGCTTTGTATTCTTCGTTGTATATCTGCTGTGAGGGTCCATGCTTCGCAAGCATATAGGAAGATGGAGATGACAAGGGAGCGCAGCAGTCTTACTTTGGAATGTAGAATGATGGTCTTGTCTTTTCAAATGGCTTCAATCTTGTCAGGGCAGCAGTTGTGTGTGCGATCCTGGAGAGGACTTCCTGTCGGGACCCATTGTCTGATACAATGGCTCCTAAATATTTGAAGCTATGCACTGTGTTGAGGGATTGGCCTTGGACTTTGATGTTCCTTTTGATGCCATTGGTGTTGTTAGTCATCATTTTGGTCTTCTCTGCACTTATTTCCATTCCATAGGCTCTGGAGGTGGTGCCAAGCCTCTGCACAAGCTGTTCAAATTCTTGTTCCTCTCCAGCCAATCCATCAATGTCATCCGCAAAACGAAGATTGGAGATTGATCTACCCCCTATGTTGACTGTGCCTTCGTGATCTGCAAGAGCAGCTGACATGATGCGCTCTAGGAAGATGTTAAAGGGTGTTGGAGAGAGTAGGCATCCTTGACGCACACCGATTGTTGTTCTGAACCAGTTCCCAATGGCGCTGTTGTGGAGGACTGCACTGGTAGCCTTGTCATACAGGCTTTTGATGACTTCAATAATTTTAGGGCTGATGTTTTACACTTTCATTGTTGCCCATAGAGCTGAATGTCAGGCTCGGTCAAACGTTTTCTTGAAGTCTATGAACACATGATATAGATGTTGTTGGTGCTGTAGGTATTTCTCACAGATTATTCTGAGGTTGAAAATCTGTTCAGTGGTACTTCGCCCTGCCCTGAATCCTGCTTATTCTTCAGCTATGATTTGTTTAGCTTGGGGTTTCAACCGGTTGAGTATTATTTTCAGGAAGACCTTGCTGGGATGGATGATGAGGCTGACGGTGCGGTGATTTTCACACTCCTGAATGTTACCTTTTTTGGGAAGAGTGATGACAAGCGACTGGGCCCATGGGATAGGCCACTCTCCACTCTGCCAGATCTTGTCACAGATAATGGTGAGGGCATCAATCATCGCTTCTCCTCCTGCTTGTAGCAGTTCCGCGGGTATGTTGTCCACTCCCGCTGACTTCCCTTTCTTTAGCGATTGCACAGCTGCCTCAACTTCTTCCCGGAGAATTTGGAGGATTTCTTCTTCTCTGTTCTCGGGACGCAAACTTGTTTTTTCCAACCTAGTTCCAGTCATTCGCCGAAAAAGGCAATCACCGAAGTCGAACGAAGCTCTCCGATGTGTTACGAATGATGCTTGCATGACTATGACTTTCAGTATAAATAGTATCCCCACTTTATGGAAATTTAGTGCTTTAAATTCCCACTGTCGCTGTCTTCCTCATTTACTCTTTCCTATTCTTGCTCTGTCCTTCACTCTGCTATACTATCTTCTTCTTCGCTAGATCAATGACCTACCTTTTTTCTTGAAAACTCTTCCTGGACAAGACTCCTTGTTTGTGTATGAGGTCTGTTGGATCAGCTTGGGAGTGTTGGACGCTTTCTGCCGGGTGGTCACTAGGGCTTCCTATGAATGTACTATTTAGCACTGTAGGCATTTTATATGTATGTGTTTGGTTGATGATTTATAATGATGTTTGTATTCTATTTTGTTTTTGTAACCGGGGTGTTCGCGTAGTTGAGGTCAACCCTCAGCCGTCCCCCGCGTGGGATGTCTTTATTGTAAAGTGACTGGCCGGTGGAGGGCATTCAATTTTCCCACTGGGGTTGTTTCAGCAGATCTTTTATGCGGATCGGGGGTTGTCCGGTCCTGATTTGGCTCGGAAGAGTCCGCTGGACCTAAAGCAACAATAAATCAATCAATCAATCAAAGCATGACTATGACTAGTTAAACATTAAAAATGGTCACTGTTGCGTCTATTTCTGTCCGATTTACACAGATTAGCATTTCGCATCGGTGTACTTTGTTAAGATGAGCATAATTAATATCGTCCCTATTTAATAGTTTTGTTAGTTCTCGGCAGTAGACTAAATATTAGCATTCCCCATTTCCTGCCTAGAATCAAGTAAACACAGTAATATACATAGGCCTAATCTACATTATATATTAGAAGTCAGTCTCGGCGTTGCGAAAACGCGTCACTAGCTGACTATAATTATTAGACCTGTATTGTTTGTTTTATACGTAAATAAATGTATAAACTATTCTAGTTAATACTATTTAGGCCTATACTTCATAATATTCGAATTTTTAGATTTCCGGAGAAGGACGAGTAGGCAAAGCGAAATCTTTTTTTTTTTTTTTTCATAACTCGAGATCAGAGTTAAATTAGTAGTAGTAGTAGTAGTAGTAGTAGTAGTAGTAGTAGTAGTAGTAGTAGTAGTAGTAGTAGTATTAGTAGTAGCAGCAGTAGTAGCAGTAGTATATTTATTTAGTAAAATCTGTAATAAATTTATTTATTTAGTTTTGTTTGTTATTATTATTATTATTATTATTATTATTATTATTATTATTATTATTATTATTATTATTATTATTATTATTATTATTATTATTTAATACTTTTTTAATAGAAAAGTGTACTGCTGTGCGTGCTCAATGGTGTAAATTTGGTTAGTGATGTTTTGTTTGATTTAGCGGAAGTTGGGCGTAGCTCGAAATATTCAGATGGTGTTACTGGTTATTTTTTCTTATCGATTTACCAAAGCTTTCAGATGATTTGTGGAAATGTCCGCCTGCCACAGAACATTTTTTTTAATACGCGTTTCCCACTAAAATACATATCATGAAAATACATATAACAAATTTACTGTATCAGTTAAAAAGAATAATATTAGTGAAATAAATATTTGCTTTGGTGTTCGCAATAAGATGAAGAAAACAAATCACTGAGAACTTTGGCAAGCACCGCCCACAACGAATAAACCGTAGATCACACCTGAACTTTTGGACCTGTGTAATAAACGAAGAGAGTTGAGAAAGAAAACGAACACCCACACAGGGAGCTGATGCCTACCGAAAAATCAACAATGACATCCGAAAGGCACGCGCACAGCATAGGAGAACTGGATAGAAGATCAAAGCCAAGAAATAGAGAACAGTCTGAACACGAACAATAGCAAGAAGGCCTACCAGACTGTGATGCGGCTGAGAAGTGTTAAGCATCCCAAGGTCTCCACGATCCAAAGCAAATCTGGCCTTACAGAAAAACAAGAATCTTGGAAAGATGGACAGAGTACTGCTCTGACCTTTACAACCATACACCAAACGGTGACCCTTCAGTTCTAGCATGTCCCCTGAACAGAGAAGAAGAAATCCTCCCAATTATCCAAGAAGTTGAGGCAGCAGTGCAATCGCTGAAGAGGGGGAAGTTAGCGGGAGTGGACAACATACCCGCGGAATTGCTTCAAGCAGGATGGGTAGTGATGGTGGACGCCCTCACCATTATCTATATAAGATCTGGCAGAGCGGGAAGTGGCCTACACTAAAAATCCTGTCGCATGTCATCACTCTTCCCAAAAAAGGTAACGGTCAGGAGTGTGAAAATTACCGCACCATCAGCCTTATCAGCCATCCCAGCAAGGTCCTCCTGAAAATAATACGCAACAGGTTGAAACCTGGGAGGCACTGTGGTCTAATGGTAGTGCTTCGGCTTGTGGATCTGAAGGTCCCGGGTTCGAGCCCTGGCCGGGCCATTGTGTTGTGTCCCTGGGAAAGACACTTTACTCATGTTTTCCTACTCCTTCGGATGAGAGTATAAACCGAGGTCTAGTCTGTGTCGCATACATTCCATCATAACGGACTTTAAAGATCCTGACGCTCATGTCCTAGACGGGTGAGTGCCGGTAACAAGAACACACCCAGCATGCACTTGGTCCTTCTCCCCCATCCCTGGCTGCCCAGGATTGTGCTCATATGTCCGTGCGTCAGACCATGCGCCCAAGGGCTGCGGGTGGGCGTCTCGGGCGGTTTGAGTTAGATCCTGTATCGGCCAGCGCTTTGAACTCGTTGCGAAAAAGCGCTATATAAATATCCTTATCTATCTTATCTAACCCCAAGCTGAACAAATCATAGCTGAGGAGCAAGCAGGATTCAGGGAAGGGCGAAGTACCACTGAACAGATTTTTAACCTCAGAACAATCTGCGAGAAATACCTACAGCACCAACAACATCTATATCGTGTGTTCGTAGACTTCAAGAAAGAGTTTGACCTAGTCTGGCATGCAGCTCTTTGGGTAATCATAGGGGTGTACACCATTACCTCTAAAATTATTGAAGTCATCAAAAGCCTGTATGACAAGGCTATCAGTGCAGTCCTCCATAAAACCGCCACCGGAAACTGGTTCTAAACAACAATCGGTGTGCGTCACGGATGCCTACTCTTTCAAACACTCTTCAACATCTTCCTAGAGCGCATCATGTCAGGTGCCCTTGCAGATCACGAAGGCACAGTCAGTATAGGGGGTAGACCAATCTCCAACCTTCGTTTTGCGGATGACCTTGATGAATTGGCTGGAGAGAAACAAGAACTTGAACCACCTCCAAAGCCTATGTAATAGAAATAAGTGCAGAGAAGACCAAAATGATGACCAACAACACCAATGGCATCAACACGGACATCAAAGACCAAGGCCAATCCCTCAGCACAGTGCATAGCTTCAAATATTTAGGAGCCATTGTATCATACAATGGGTCCCCACAGGAAGTCCTCTCCAGGATCGCACTAACAACTTCTGCTCTGACAAGTTTGAAGCCCATTTGGAAAGACAAGACCATCAGTCTACATTTCAAGGTAAGGCTACTGCGCTCCCTTGTCATCTCCATCTTCCTATACGCTTGAGAAACATGGACCCCCACATCAGATCTACAACGAAGAATACAAAGCATGGAGATGAGGTGCAACAGAAGACTTCTGGGCATTTCCTATACCCAGCACATCACCAACGACGAAGTCCGACAGATCATCACACAAGCCATTGGACAACACGATGACCTGCTCACAGTGGTGTAGAAAAGGAAACTCCGATGCTATGGCCACGTCACCAGAGCATCAGGCCTTGCAAAGACCTTCCTGCAAGGCACGGTGCAAGGAGGCAGAAGAAGAGGGCGACAGAAAAAGAGGTGGGAGGACAACATTCAATAATGGATTGGTTTGACACTGATCGAAGCCATGAGGGTTGCTGAGGACAGAAAAAGAAGGAGTACCCTGGTTAAGCGATCATCTGTGGTGCCCCAACGATCTCCGAGTTATGGGATAGGATTGCAATAAAAATGTCACTGTTTTTTTTTTTGAGACCAATAAACCTGCCTTGCCTTTGTTGTGTTGAAGGGACATCACCGTGTCCATCGTGCTTTGAAATTTTATTTATGGTTTTATTGTTGATATAGATGTGAAATATCGTTGTTTGTATTTTTTTTCTCCAAAAAGCAATGCTTATTCACAACTTTCCGGCACCTCTCATAAAAACTCGTGGGTATCGCCATTATAAATTAAAACGAGGTTATATGAAACCAAGTTCCGGTTTGGTTTGTTTTGCTTTTATCAAAGCTTGATGCGTGACTTTTAAATATGGCAAATTGCCGAAAACGACGATTGTTAGAGCCAGAAAACGAGTGGGATAAGTATAAAAACGGTGGAGGAAGTACATGCTCAGTGAAAGAATGCAAAAAACAATCGTAGAGGCCTGTATTTGTGGCGACTTCGGAGGTGCGTCGATCATCGACAGAAAGTGAAACAGGACCTGAAAACTCTTGTAGTTTTCCATAGCTTCGCCGTCGCAACCTTCACAAAACACGAAGTAACTGATTTATTTTAGGCTAGCGTTGTGGCCAAGTGGGCTAAGGCGGGACTAACTTGCCTTGTCCACAAGCCAGAAACCAATAGGGCCTGACAGGCGTGGGTTCGAGCCAGCATCTGGGCGTTATGTTTTTCCGAATATTTTTCAAAAATTCACAAATAATGTTAGGTAGGTAGGGTTTAGGCGCGCCACTGGCGATAGAAAGGGATAATAAACTGCAGCAAAAAAAAATAAAAATATGTGAGGGTACGATACAGGTGGCCAGTGACACATGTTATTATTCTTGAATATTTGGAAATAACTCACTAAAACACGTGGAGAAAAAAAAACGGAAGTATTTTTTTCATAGAGGGGATTCCCGTTGGTGCATAGGATAGCAGAAAAGTGTGAATAGGGGGACATGCTTTGTCTTGAGTCAAGAGCGTCCTAAAGTTGCGGGGTGTAATATCATTGGGGTTACAGGTCTCGCCATACAGTGGCTGTGTTTCTGTCTCGCGCTCTCTCTGCTGTAATCTCCACGCCGCACGCAATGCAGTACCAAAAGCTCCGTACTCACAGTACAGCGATGTGCATTATGTGTAATGTATTATTTTTACTGTAGTATAGTAATCATAAAATAATAATAATAACTGCTTCAAAATGCGAATCTGGACTTGACTTACAGCTTGAAGCTGTGCAAATCGAAACAGAATTGGATCTAGAAGCAACAGCGGCCTTTTTAAGCAAGGATGTTTTACGTAGTCCTGCAAGCATTCGTTCGTAAAACATAGGATAGCTTTGCTCGACTCGGAGAACTTCGTTCGACTTCGGTGATAGACTTTTTCGGCGAATGACTGGAACTAGGTTGGAAAAAAACAAGTTCGCTCTCGGGACATGCTAGAACTGATGGGTCTCCATTTGGTGTATGGTTGCAAAGGTCAGAGCAGTACTCTGTCCATCTGTCCAAGACTTCCTGTTCTTCTGTAAGGCATATGCCAGACTTGCTGTGGATCGTGGAGACTTTGGGCTGTTTGACACTTGTCAGCCGCTTTACAGTCTGGTAGGCCTTCTTGCTGTTGTTCTTTTTCAGACTGTTCTCTATTTCCTGGCATTGATCTTCTATTCAGTTCTCCTTTGCTGTGCGCATGCCTTTTCGGATGTCATTGTTGATTTTTTGGTAGATATCAGCTCCCTATGAGGTGTTCTTTTTTTTTTTTATCTCTCTTCGTTTATCACACAGATCCAAAAGTTCAGGTGTGATCCACGTCTTTTTCTTTGATCGGTGCTTGCCAAGGATCTCAGTGGCGGCATCTGTCACAGCTGAGTTGAAGGTGGTGGTCATGGTGTTGACATCTACTTCACCAGCCCCCAAAATGAGCAGTGGTGCAAATTTCCCTCCAATTGTGGCCTGAAATAGTTCTGCCACCTCCGGGTCTTGCAGTTTGTCCAGGTCGAACTTCAGTCTAGTGCACTTTGCTGTATTTACTCTCTTCAAGTGGAGCCGGAAAGACATCATCAAGAGATCGTGGTCACTTCCGATGTCTGCTCCTCGGAAAAGTGCGTGTCCTGCCAATGTTGATGCTTGATCTGAAGCGTTTCTTGACCATGATGTAGTCTATTTGGTTGTGATGCTTCCCCCCCCCCCTCAGGGACTGTGTCATGTCCATCGTCTGGAGTTTTTGTGGAGACCAAGCGTGTTTGCCAGCACCAGATTGTTGTATCTGGCAAACTCCAAGAATCTCAGACCCCTGTCATTTGTCTCGTTGTTGCAGTGGGGTCCACATGTGTCTCCCCAGTTGTGGTGCGCATCTTGGCCAACCTTGGCATTCCAGTCGCCTTGCACTATGACTATGTCCTTCTTCGGCACTTGGTCAAGGACCGCCTGTAGATTTTCATAAAAATCCTCCACTTCGCTGTCGTCATAGTCTGATGTTGGGGCATAGGCCTGGATGATGGTGATGTTGAAAGGGGCTGCTCTCAGGCGGATGGTAATGAGTCTACTGGAGACTGGGCGGCAACCCATGACAGTGGCTAGAATGTTCTTGTGGACCAAGAATCCAACGCCGTGTTCGTGCCTGTCATCTCTACCGCTGAAATAGAGCTTGTGGCCTTTGTCGGTCGTTGTTTCACCTAGGCCTTTCCAGCGCAGTTCGCTGATGCCTAGAACGTTCCATCGATAGTGGTCCAACTCGTGGGCCAGTTCTTCTAATTTTACTTCCGCAGTTAGGGTCCTGACATTCCAGGTTCCTA
The DNA here is from genome assembly GCA_036898135.1 of Oncomelania hupensis. NCBI lineage: Eukaryota > Metazoa > Mollusca > Gastropoda > Littorinimorpha > Pomatiopsidae > Oncomelania > Oncomelania hupensis. Next base: position 60,533,949 of record CM072522.1, on the reverse strand, counting down.
TGACGATGTTGTTTCTCGTGCGGATCTTGCTAAATTGTCCATCAGTAGCATACTTAACACCTCCGTCCTGGTGGCCAACGGAAGGCGCGGTCCTTGAGCCGGGCGACGACCGATCTGGTATGGAATAAGTGGATAGTGTCATCATGCATGTAGTGTGTCTTGGGCAAAAAAAGACCTGGCGGTGCCCAATCCTCTCCAGGCTGTTGGCCACAGCCGAAATCCACGAATACAGTGTGGCTCGCCTTGGCCCTGAGCACGTGGTCGTTGAACCTGTAGTAACGTGAGGTTCCTCGCCCTGGCCGGTGACTTCTGTGTAGAAGACTTTCGCCCAGTGATGCCGTGTAACATTACCCCTGTTAGTCGCCTCTTACGACACGCCGGGAAACGTTGGGTCTATTCTATTCAGTGCCCGAACCCACAAACAAACAGCAACAAATATATTACAGACACACAACAAGGGCAACAAGATACAAGACATACACGTGGTGTAAAGGCAGGAAGATCGCTACAATAGGAAACTGAAAGGAAAATAGTTTTTTATTTTTAAAATTAAATTGGCTGCATCTAATATTATTTTGAAGGGGAGGGAGGATGCCGGAGTACCCGGAGAAACCCTCGGTGACCCGTAAAGTCTCATAAGAATCACAATTTTTTGCCCCGTGCGGAGCTCGAACCCGCGACCATCGGCATTGGACACCGGCGAGTAGTAATAGAAGGGGGCCTACCATAGACCATTTTTTTTGGGGGGGGAATATGCTGACGCTGCTGACGTCATAGCTGCTGACGGTGCTGATGTCATAGGTGCTGACATAGATGCTGACGTGATGCCGATATCATAGGCTGACGTCATGTGAGGTCGGGATCATGTGTGGGTCATTTGTGGGTCATGTGCGGGTCATGAGGTCATGTGTGCTACCATGATGTTGTTGGTGGTGTAAAAGGTGTGAGCGTGTATGGTATAGATCGCCGCGCTTTGAGCCTGATTGATTTGGGGAAAGGCGCGTATATAGCATCCTGTATTATTATTATTATCATTATTATTATTATTATTATTATTATTATTATTATTATTATTATTATTATTATTATTATTAAAGAGCATGTAGTTTTTTATGATGCAGGGTGCCTCGTTTTGATGCATGGGGGTGATAATTGATTATGAGATATTAATTATTAATTATAGTCTAAAGTCTGTGAGCTTGTGTGGGACACACACACACACACACACACATGCCTACCTACCCAACGTTGTGTGGTAGGCACATTTTTAGCATCGTTGTGGGGTACATACACTGCATAGCATATTTTACGTCATATTAGGTTATGCTGACTTTGGGCAATTTTAACATAATTGCCGAGCAGTGACGAATGTTTTTCATCAAGAATGAGGCCAAACCCGTTAATTTGAAAATGGGAGCCTTGTGCTTATGTTGTGAGGTATAACTGTATCACCACCACGACTCCCTCTGAGCAGACGCCACAAACAAACAACTTACGCACGCAGACAACCCAGACAGAATGGCGATTTCCCGCAGACGTGAAGGGGTGAAAACACAACAATTATATATACAACTTTCAAACTATTTATTCATTCAAGCCACACACTCATACACATACAACATTTACACATGAAACGAAGAAAATGGTGATGAAACAATCAATGGTTCAATGAAACAATGGAATGGTATGTCAGGATGATCGAGGGTTGCTATTCAACCACGTCCACGTATCGAACCGTGCACAGCAAATGTCCGTTGCACGTAAACAAACAAGAGGGGGGTTCAAGTGTTAGGAGAGGGACAACAAGGAAAGAGCCAACCTGGCGGAATGAAGTCCCTGTCGAAGTCCCCGTAAAGGTATCCACCCCCTTCTTGTAGCTGTTGTCGGACTGGTGCTGATGATGACCACACGTGGTGGCGTCGCCGCTCCCCCTCGCTGCTGACGATGGTGATGAAATGATGATGGTGACGCCGTAGTCGCGGCAGCCCTGCCACCGTCGACGTCACACAGCTGGACTCCTCCAGTCAGCCACACCGCGACGTCGAGGCCGGGTCCCGTCCACCCACGTCACAACCACCACAGGAAGGGTGGGGTTGAGGAATGGTGATGATGAGGTCAATGGTGAGGACGTGTAGACAACGATGAACACGGAACGTTACTGATGGTGATGATGATGTTTAGTCCACCCGACCAAGTGCCGTCGTCGTTGACGCACGACGTTGGTTAACGTTGAACAACGCTGACCAGTTGACGAGCTGTCTAACTGACGAATGGTCGAACGACGAACTGTCGAACCTGCAACATGCTTGTCGCATCGTTAATATCTTGTCTACCTGCTTCTGTCCCCCTCCCTCCATACACTTTCCCCCTCCTTCTCAACTCAACTAATTTCTGATGCTTGAGGGGCACAACTGCTGTCCGCTTCCCTTCCTTGACTCTCTCTCGCTTATTTCCCTTTTAGCTCCTGTTATTGTCACTTGTAAACAACGAATATCATAAAATTCAATGAAATTATGAATGCATGAAATGAGCAATGCTGCAAATGAATACATGTAAACATCAACACATTATTCATATCAAGCAACCACCCCAACAACAGCAACCACTTCCATCCTTACCTTCATCCTCCCCTCACTCTTCCACTTCCTTCCCTCTGCCTCTCCACTGTGCAACCCTTCTCACACTCCCTTAGCCTTGCGCACAGCTATCATACAACACCCCAAACAGCCAGCATCGGTTTCTGGGCACAGTAAGGAAAACACACCATTGCACTCACCCAACGGTTCGTATGTAACAGTACTCCTAAGCCCTTTTCCACTGCTCTCCTAACGAAGTACTCCAGTAGGGTAATCCTGTGGTGTGTAGTTCTCTTAGCCGACAATACCACAAGGCTACCTACCACACCACAAAAACCTTGCTATTCTTTAGTTGCACTCCACACTGAGCGAACACTATAGAAACCAGCAATTCTTCGAACTAGTATCTGACTGGACCAGTTATTACATTACGTTAATAGCTGTCCTACCCTACTGTCCAGAACACACCAAAAACACCAGAGCACAAGACAAAAACCTGTCTTCACTGTAGCCCTGTCAACCCTGTTCTCCCCTACAGTGAGTATATTTCCCAACTGGCTAACCGACTTATGCTGTTTAATCACGCTTTGCACGCTTCAACTCTAATAACCACGCATACGACAACACGCAGTTACTACCCCAGCCCTTATACTCTTCACCCACACAGACTACCCGGTTTTCATCACAGACCGCCCTGTGACAAACTGCATGAATATTCATGAGGTAAACAGGAACTACCTCACAAGTACGTTACAGTGTTTCCAATTATGAAAATTATCTGTTGCAATACTCATTATGTAAGATGGGGTTTTTTTGGTAATTAAATTATATATAAATGATAAATAAGCATAGCAGCATTATATAGTGTATGTACATGTAATTTGAAAATAAACACCGAGCAGATGTGACTTTTAAACCGTTAAGTTTTCTACCTATCTGAACATATCATAGCATCATTCTTCCCCCGCAGATTGATATGATTAATTATTATTAGTCTCTTCTAACACAATGTTCTGTGAGGATTGTTATTGCTGTTGGTTAGTTATTTTGCGTCAATGTTTTACTTTTGTTCATAATGTTGCATAGCGGTTGTTTCATATTATCAAATTGTTGTTAATGTGCTTTAGTTGAATCTATTACATTGGAACCTCCAATATGTGATCTTGCAAAATGCACTCCAAATGTGATCTTATAATAGAAGGGTATGATAACTTAAACAGAGAGACAAAGCACACATACCACTTGTTCAGATCAAAAGTAAATTATTTCAAGAGAGAATTTTATATTAAAGGGATTACATTACAACGGAAACAGAGAGGCAAGGCACACATGCCACTCATTCAAAAGCAAACTATTTCAAACTTTTATTAACGAATTGTAAACGAATCTGTAGTATCTTTTTTCCTTTGTTTATTTTGTTGTTTTTGTTTGTTTGTTCAATTTAGCCTATACTCTATAAACCAGTCGGAAAGGATCGCTCCATTACAAAGGTGTAATTCATATTATAAGTAAACTTATCAGTCATAAATACAGGTCACACAATAGGCGAGGTATACTGGAGAGACAGACATTGGAGGTTTTACAGTATGTAAATTGTTTGTGGGAATACAGGATACAGTGGAAGTAAAATTCTGAAAGTAAAAGGTTGTGATTTACTTTAATATGTTTGTCGTGCTTGAATGACAACATATGTTGATTCACCACCACCATTACATTACAAACAACAAATAAGCATAAGTATTCAGTACCCGAGTCAGCATGTTAGTGTCTGCGCTGTCATACAATTGATCTGTGTTACACTCAGTTCGATGTTGGTGTTTTCTATCAGTATCTGATTCAGCCCCGATGCTTGAATTCCTGATAGTTGTGTAACTCAGATTCGTTTATTCACACAGCCCGTCCAAACAGCATACAAATCACAAAGTCGACGTATGAAGTTTTCCGCTTTTATTCAGCACACATCAACAACTGCATACAATTCTCAATTCAACTCAACAACTTTCACAGCAACTCTCCAAATCACTATCAACAACTTTACTCTCTCAACAATACTCGGCACACGATTAAATAACCTCTCTCTTTTCCGGAAAGATTTCGAATACGGTAGAAATGACGTACTGCCACCAATCGAACTAAAGATCGTCATCACTGACTTACGTCATTACACATTTCTTCTCCTTCCGGATCGTTCCTTCAAATTTCTACAATTATCCCGAATCTTCGATCGATAGTAAACACGCATATCCAGAAGATTCTCAAACAATATCGACTAACGGAAATTATCAACGTTATACAAAGCCTTTCCTAACAACAATGCAAACTCAAATCAAAGGTAAATAAACTCCATTATTGAATACTTTGCAAATCGAAACGATTAGATCTATCGTACACGCTTCCGGCATACTTTCGTTCGCGTTTCAACGTAACATAACCCCCCACTCAAGAAGAAATTTACCCAATTTCTTTCAACAACGTTGAAACGTAATGCACAAACAAAGTTCAGAATTAAAACTTACTTCAGTCTGTCCGAACACTGTCAATGTTCTCAGTTCATTCACACAGAGTCAATGTTTCTCATCTGCAAGTCTTTCTGGATACTGTCAATGTTCACAGATCATTTACCCAGTCAACGTTTTTCATTTTCAAGTCTGTCATTACCAATATTCTTAGTTCGTCCACACAGTCAATGATCTTTCATCCGCAAGGAAACGACGCCCTCGTCAGTTGCGGTCGTCATCGGCCCAGGGTCAAAGACGATGATCACGTGGGCTTCCCTGGAATCAGTGCGTCCTCCGTTGTCTTTTTCTTCCGTCGGATGTCCGACGCAGTCGACGTTGTCAGCTCCCAGAATGCATTCGCTGGGTCTCACGGTCAGGTTGGCTTCTGCGGGACGGTGGAACAGCTCCCTCAAGGTCTGCAGATGCTCCTTCCAGGTCTGGGTGTGGACTTCATGTTCGACCAAAGTCGTAGAGCCTGGGACATCGCTGAAGTTGTGGGAAACTCGCCCATAAGGTCCTTGAGCTCCATCTTTTGACCTTCCGTCAAGCTTGGTCCTAGCTTAACATCATCGATGCCTTCTTTGCTGTGGAAGTCTCCCAGTTCCAACAGTTCTTCGCTGTCAAAGCTGTCGTCGGTCACAGCTGCTGTGGCTGCGTGCACAGTCTCTGATGGCCTTTCCACGTACAGCTTAAGGAGGTTGGCGTGGTATATCTTGGAATGCTGGCCGACCTTCACCTTGTAGTCGTTGATCCCACCACGGTCTCCACTTCGTACGGGCCTTTCCACTGCATCAGCAACTTATTATGATCAGTAGGTAGCAGCACCAGCACTTTGTTGCCAGGTTTAAACTTCCTGTTCACAGCCCTACGATCATAGTAGTGCTTTCCACAGTCCTGGGACTTCTTCAGGTTTTCTCTGGCTATCTCGAGAGTCTGCTCCAGCTTCTCCCGTAGCTCAAACACGTACTGGTAGCTGTTCTTCACCTCTGGGGTGTCTACTTCTTTCGTCCACAGTTCTTTTAGGATGTGCATCGGCCCTCGGATGGTTCTTCCGTACAGCAGCTCGAACGGAGAAAAGCCGGTGGACTCCTGCGGTACTTCTCTGTAGGCGAAAAGTAAGGCGTTGATGTAGCGATGCCATTGTCTGGGCTGCTCGCTGCACAGTTTCTTCAGGGTGGACTTCAGCGTAGCATTGAACTTTTCGACAAGCCCGTTGCACATTGGATGGTAGGGTGTCGTAGTCAAATGCCGGATGCTCAGCAGTCTGTTGACCTCCTTCATGCAGTCAGAGACGAACTGCGTCCCGAGGTCTGTCAGAATTTCTTCAGGCACTCCAAGTCTACTGAACATGTCCACCAGTGCCTCTGCTACAGTTTCAGTGTCAATCTTCTTCAGTGGCACTGCTTCTGGGTACCGAGTCGCATAGTCCACTAAAGTCAGTACCCATCGATGACCTTCTTCACTCGGAGGTCTTATTTCGCCGATTAAGTCTAAGGCCACCCTCTTGAAAGGTCGGTCGATCAGAGGCATCCTCTGCATAGGCACTTTCGGGACCCTTCCTCGAGGTATGGTCTTCTGGCAAATGTCACATGATCGGCAGAAACGGCTGACGTCCGCATGAAGTCCTGGCCAGTAGAACACCGCCTGGATTCTGTCTGACGTCTTCTTGATACCTAGGTGACCTCCCATGATTGAGTCATGCGCTACTTCCATCACCTGGCGCCTTAGGGGTAACGGTACCAATACTTGACGTAGTGGTTTCCCTCCGTTGACCCTCGGGTGCTGGAAGATTCGGTACAGGATCTTGGCCTTCACCTCAAAATAGACCGTACCACTGCCTTTGGTCACGTGGTCTTGGCGGTTCCTGTACTTGTTTAAAGTACTATCAGCTTCCTGGAGCTGGATCAGCTTATCTCTGTCCACGATGGCAGCTTTAGAGTTGTCGGCGACCTTCAGTGGCGTAGACGTCTTGTCTCTCTTGGCCTGGGCCCTGGTAGTAACAGCACCGACGATCTCTGGTCGGCAGGGCTGAGCCGGAGTAACCACATTGTCCCGTAGCAGCTCTGTAAGGTCTCCATCGGGAAACGGCAATGGATCCTCCTCCACAACTTCGACGTGTTGGGTTGAGGCAGGACTCCACTCTGGATCGGGGTCGTCGGGTCGTCTCGCGCCGTCGATATTCCCGATCATCAAATCATACAGCGGCTTCTTCAGGCAAACCGCTTCGACTTCGCCTATGTAGAAAGGGGTGTTGACATGAATCTTCGCAACTGGCGCTCTCACACATTTGCTGTCGGCCATAAGTGTCCATTTAGAATCGCCAGTGAACTGTTCTTTAGCGATTAGGTCTTCTCTGACGATGACCCCACTGCAGCCAGAGTCTCTTAAGACAGTCACTTCATGATTTCCGACGCGTCCCTTGAAACAGGCATGTTCTGGACGGTCACAGCTGCGCTGGCGACGACGGGGATGGATTTTCCGTTGGCAAGGAGAAGTTGGCCATCGGTCATGCACTCTTGCACGTCCGCAGGAGTAGCTGTGCGCTTGGTCTCACTCGGAAGAATGACGCTCCCGCCGCACACTTGATGGTCAGATCTACTGGTTTGCCGTTGATTGGAGAAACGTCTCTGTCGGTTGCCCACCGCTGCATTGTCCGTACTGCTCCGCTGTCCGCTACTTTTGCTTTGAGGGCAGCTGGCAGCTCTGTGGTCTGTAGCGTTGCAGGTGAAACAGCCTCTTGAATGCCCTTCCCTGGGAGGAGGCGTGGAGTCAGTGTGTCTCTGGCTCGTCTGGCTCCCTGGATCTGGTTCACATGGTTTCCAGTCTTCTGAAAATGTTTCGTCGCGCTGGGTAGCCCCAGGGTTTTCCCATGAGCGATGAGATATCTTTCAGCAGCCTCAGTCACATCTTTAAGCGTCTGCAGCTTTTGTTCTTCTAAGTGGGTCGCTAGGTCCTTGTGACAGGCATTGAGAAATTGTTCTTCACGATCAGGTCATGGAGACTGTCGTAAGACTTCATTTCGCCTGATAACTCCACCCACTTGTGTAGATATGACGACAGGCGCTCCACAAACTGCTTTGGCGTCTCGTCTGACTTAGGCCTGCATTCACGGAAGCGTTTACGGTAGCCCTTCTCTGTAAAGTTGTAGCACTGCAGTAGGGCCTCTTTCAAGACGTCGTAGTTTTTGGCGTCATCGTTCGACAGTCTGGTGTAAACTTCGAGCGCTTGCCCCGTCAGAAGTGCACTTAGTCGAATCGCCCAGTCTCGAGGTTGCCAATTGGAGCTTTCGGCGAACCTTTCGAATCTCGCCAGATAGCTGTCGATCTGGTCCTTCCCGTCGACGAAAGCTGGCAATTTTGGAGCTTATGGTCGTTGGTGACTTGTGGCGCATGCTGATTGTTTGGATACGCGCCTTTCTTCACGCCTGCGTTCCTCTTCTCTTTCTTCACGCTGCGCTGCTCTTCTCTTTCTTCTCGGCGACGTTGTTCTGTTCTACTTCTCGACGCTTCTCTTCTAATTCTCTTTCTTCGCGCCGTCGCTGTTCTTCTCTTTCTTCACGCAATATTCTCTCCTGGCATTTGACGTACTCCGTCAGCTGTTTGCCTTTGAGATTCAGTGCAATCCCTTTCTGCCAGAAGTCAGCCATCTTAATGCTTTTCTGGAAAGTTCTTTTCTGGAAAGTTCTTTTCTGGAAAGTTCTTTTTCTGGAAAGTTCTTTTTCTAGAAAGTTCTTGACTGTGCTGTACCTTTCTAGACTGTTCTAGAACAGCACGCTCTCTGCAGTAGCGCTGATGCTTGTCACTAGTCGCCTTCGCTGACGCAGGCCCCGCTGTCCTCGTCGTATGCGACGCTGCACCACGCTGGTGTTGATGTACACGCTCCTGTGCTGAAGTAGACGCGACGTCCGCTCGTCGCTCTCTGTAATACTGGCGATGTAGCTCCGAGACTGTCCCTCGACGTAGTCTTACGGCAGCCACGTAGTCCCGATCTGTTGTTCGCTCACGAAGCAACTCTTCAGCGACTACACGCCCTTGCAGTCAACCCGAACCTATCGGTGATGTAGTCCCAGTATGTTGGCCCCTCTCGACGCAACTTGATGGCGGCTACCCTCGATGACTGCCCCTCGTAACGTTGACTCGCTTGTTGTAGCAGTTGAACCCTTGGCTATGGCGTGAATCGCGGCTTGACCCCCAAAATGTTACACTCAGTTCGATGTTGGTGTTTTCTATCAGTATCTGATTCAGCCCCGATGCTTGAATTCCTGATAGTTGTGTAACTCAGATTCGTTTATTCACACAGCCCGTCCAAACAGCATACAAATCACAAAGTCGACGTATGAAGTTTTCCGCTTTTATTCAGCACACATCAATAACTGCATACAATTCTCAACTCAACTCAACAACTTTCACAGCAACTCTCCAAATCACTATCAACAACTTTACTCTCTCAACAATATCTCGGCACACGATTAAATAACCTCTCTCTCTTTTCCGGAAAGATTTCGAATACGGTAGAAATGACGTACTGCCACCAATCGAACTAAAGATCGTCATCACTGACTTACGTCATTACACATTTCTTCTCCTTCCGGATCGTTCCTTCAAATTTCTACAATTATCCCGAATCTTCGATCGATAGTAAATAAGCCGATCCAGAAGATTCTACAACAATATCGACTAACGGAAATTATCAACGTTATACAAAGCCTTTCCTAACAACAATGCAAACTCAAATCAAAGGTAAATAAGCTCTATTATTGAATACTTTGCAAATCGAAACGATTAGATCTATCGTACACGCTTCCGGCATACTTTCGTTCGCGTTTCAACGTAACAATCTGGTTTGTGTTATTTTGTTTCTGTATAAACACATCATCAAACAATTGACATACATTTCCTCTTGTATTCAGATGAAACAAAATCAACAGGCGATCTAAATTTACAGGTCAAGTACTGTAACTTTGAACAATGAATAAATGCTAGCAGCAACAAGAACAATATGGAAATAATTTCAAATGTGTTTTTTTTTTTCCAGATACAGTTATATATTTGCACATCTTTAAACTACATTTGTGTTCACACATGAAAACAAGAGCAAAAAAGTGTACTATTTATTGTCATATTTGACTAACACTGTAAGTCATTCAATCACTGATACATTTCGACCTCTCGTAGCTCTAAATCCAACCTTCCAGGTATAAAACAGACAGACATTACATTACATGACATGATTATTGCTTTAGGTCCAGCGGACTCTTCCGAGCCAAATCAGGACCAGACAACCCCTGATCCGCATAAAAGATCTGCTGAAACAACCCTAGTGGTAAAACTGAAGGCACTCCACCAGCCAGTCACTTTATAATAAAGACATCCCACACAGGGAACGTTGAGGCTATACACTAATTTATCGAACCCCCATTTACAAAAACAAAATAGAATACAATCATTACAAAATATCAACAAAACACATATATATAAAATGCCTACATTGATAAATAATAACATCATATCAAGCCCTAGTGACCAACTGGCAGAAAGCGTCCAATATTCCCAAGCTGATCCAACAGACCTCACACACAAATAAGGAGTCTTGTCCCGGAAGAGTTTTCAAGAAAAAAGGTAGGTGACTGGTCTAGCGAACAAGAAGATAGTATAGCAGATTGATAGAACAGAGCAGGAATGAGAAAGAACAAATGAGAAAGACAGCGACAGTGGGAATTTAAAGCACTAAATTTCCAGAAAGTGTGGATACTATTTAAACTGAAACTCCCGGCACCCCAACGGGAGTGACAGACGGACGGACAAGCATTTGTTTGGATTTCATTTTTGGACTGTCTATTTCAGACTAGATCGCGCAAATTTGCACAAATCGAGACACTTGAGTTTTGGGTTCCTAGACTCACATTGTTATACATGTGAGTCAAAAATAGGTTTCGTGTAATTAGCCAGGTTACAGTACAAAGACATAGGTTCAGCGTAATCAACTAGGTTACAGTATTTGCACAGAGGGGATGCACCACAGACGCTTGTATTTGGACACAAAAAAGACACGTCACAGGCATAGGCATTCGCAAGTCAAGGTACAAGCGCCTGTGGGATGGACAGACCGATATTTCTTTGGATATCATTATTATTATTAGACTATTTAAGAGCACAGATTTGCAGAAATCTAACTAGAAGAACAAACCAAATATGACTCACAGGTTCCTTTAAGAACTCACAATATCTAACATAAAAATGAGTGCCCAGAAAAACAAAATGATACGTGGCATTAAAATTCAAAGTAATACCGACTTTGATCTTTTTATTATGACTTTGAGATGGTAAAGGTAAAAAGCTAAAGGTAGTCCCATAGCCTTGTGGCCGTAGGGGAGCGTGATGTTGGAGATCACACTTATCTTGGGCCAGCGTAATGAGGGTGATGCCCATCTCTCTCCCTCGCTGCTTTACCTTCCCCACCCTTAAGAGAGTAGGTATTCAGTCACAGTTGAGTCAACTGGGGGCGTTGTTATTTGTCGCTTCATGTTTTGCGGTCACCCATCCAAGTGCTAACTGCACTGGAGGGTGCTTAACTTGCGACACAGTAGCGAGTGCTCCAACCCCTGCGCTATCCGACACCCCGACTTTGAGATGACCGGCTCCAAATACACTCATGTACTATCAAATAAACTACAGCAAAAGTTGTAGTATGCCCAAAACAACGATGACCTTGGGATGACCTTGACCTTCATGTGACTTCATGCATGTCTGATCAAATAACCCAATATTGTTGCATACTATGGGTTAAATAAATAGCCATTCCACTGTACAATGACCTAATTTTGTATGTTTTTGCGAGGCCTAAAATTACCTTGACCTTCAAGATCAAAGCAAAAATGGAACATGTATACCAGATTAATCTATCATCTCTAAATTTAACAAGTCTGGACTTTATATCTCTCATAGTCCATGGTCGTTCATATGTATTATGCATCAAAGAATCATAAGTTCAATATGAATAACCTAGAAAAAAAAAAGAGCAAACTTTGTGAACAACAACTAATAATTGTTGACCCTGTAACCTTGATCTTGAGGTGAAGTCATTAATTCACTGATCCTTTATAAGGTCTCATAAGTATACACCATTTTAACAAGTTTAGTTGTGATAGTTGAAATAGGTTCTTAGATATTAATCCACTTGCAAGTTTTGCACAGATGGCGGACAGACAGACGGACCGACGCACACACAGACGGACCGATGGACACAATTTTTATTAACATGTCATAGTTGGACTAATCTGCCGTGAACTGACAAAACCGAGCAAGTCCACAAAACCTACTTTCGAGAAAATCGACGTTTTGTGTTGCGCTATATTACGCGATCGTTTCTGGAAGTTTAAGGGCATATTATAATGCAATTCCTCGATTTAAGAGTGCATACCTTGAATGTTAAAGAAATGTTTGATAGATTTGATGTTTTAAGATTATTTGTGGACCATAGGCCGTTTCGTTTCTTTGTTAAAAAGTCTGACGAGATGAGTCACATAAGTTGGGTTTTGTAAGATGTGGGTGCAGCAGTTACAGTGAGTGTATATGTGTGCCTGTTTATTGTTTTTAGCCATTCTTCACTTAATATTCCTGGGTTGGTATGCAGGAGTCATGGGTTATTTTGCTCTCCCTTCAAAATAATATTAGATGCAGCCAATTTAATTTTAAAAATACAAAACTATTTTCCTTTCAGTTTCCTATTGTAGCGATCTTCCTGCCTTTACACCACGTGTATGTCTTGTATTTTGTTGCCCTTGTTGTGTGTCTGTAATATATTTGTTGCTGTTTGTTTGTGGGTTCGGGCACTGAATAGAATAGGCCCGACGTTTCCCGGCGTGTCGGAAGAGGCGATTAACAGGGGTAATGTTAGCACGGCATCACTGGGCAAAAGTCTTCTACACAGAAGTCACCGGCCAGGGCGAAGAACCTCACGTTGCTACATGTTCAACGACCACGTGCTCGGGGCCAAGGCGAGCCACACTGTATTCATGGATTTCGGCTGTGCCCAACAGCCTGGAGAGGATTGGGCACAGCCAGGTTCTTTTTTGCCCAAGACACACTACATGCATAATGACACTATCCACTAATTCCATACCGGATAGGTCGTCGCCCGGCTCAAGGACCGCGCCTTCCGTTGGCCACCAGGACGGAGGTGTTAAGTATGCTACTGATGGACAATTTAGCAAGATACGCACGAGAAACAACATCGTCATAGGAACCTGGAATGTCAGGACCCTAACTGCGGAAGGAAAATTAGAAGAACTGGCCTAGGTGAAACAACGACAGACAAAAGGCCACAAGCTCTATTTCAGCGGTAGAGATGATAGGCACGAACACGGCGTTGGATTCTTGGTCCACAAGAACATTCTAGCCACTGTCATGGGTTGCCGCCCAGTAGACTCATTACCATCCGCCTGAGAGCAGCCCCTTTCAACATCACCATCATCCAGACCTATGCCCCAACATCAGACTATGACGACAGCGAAGTGGAGGATTTTTATGAAAATCTACAGGCGGTCCTTGACCAAGTGCCGAAGAAGGACATAGTCATAGTGCAAGGCGACTGGAATGCCAAGGTTGGCCAAGATGCGCACCACAACTGCGGAGACACATGTGGACCCCACTGCAACAACGAGACAAATGACAGGGGTCTGAGATTCTTGGAGTTTGCCAGATACAACAATCTGGTACTGGCAAACACGCTTGGTCTTCACAAAAACTCCAGACGATGGACATGGCACAGTCCCAGGGGGGAGCATCACAACCAAATAGACTACATCATGGTCAAGAAACGCTTCAGATCAAGCATCAACATTGGCAGGACACGCACTTTTCCAGGAGCAGACATCGGAAGTGACCACGATCTCTTGATGATGTCTTTCCGGCTCCACTTGAAGAGAGTAAATACTGCACTAGACTGAAGTTCGACCTGGACAAACTGCAAGACCCGGAGGTGGCAGAACAATTTCAGGCCACAATTTAAGGGAAATTTGCACCACTGCTCATTTTGGGGGCTGGTGAAGTAGATGTCAACACCATGACCACCACCTTCAACTCAGCTGTGACAGATGCCGCCACTGAGATCCTTGGCAAGCACCGGCCAAAGAAGAAGCCGTGGATCACACCTGAACTTTTGGATCTGTGTGATAAACGAAGAGAGATTAAAAAAGAAAGAAAAAGAACACCTCACAGGGAGCTGATGTCTACCGAAAAATCAACAATGACATCCGAAAAGGCATGCGCACAGCAAAGGAGAACTGGATAGAAGATCAATGAAAGGAAATAGAGAACAGTCTGAACAAAAACAACAGCAAGAAGGCCTACCAGACTGTAAAGCGGCTGACAAGTTTCAAACAGCCCAAAGTCTCCACGATCCAAAGCAAGTCTGGCATATGCCTTACAGAAGAACAAGAAGTCTTGGACAGATGAACAGAGTACTGCTCTGACCTTTACAACCATACACCAAATGGAGACCCATCAGTTCTAGCATGTACCGAGAACAGAGAAGAAGAAATCCTCCCAATTCTCCGGGAAGAAGTTGAGGCAGCAGTGCAATCGCTAAAGAAAGGGAAGTCAGCGGGAGTGGACAACATACCCACATTTCCTCTATTACCAAGAAAGCCAACTCCACCTTAGGCTTCTTAAGGAGGAACCTCCGTCGCTGCCCCACCAACTGCAAGAACCAAGCCTACATCTCCCTGGTCCGCCCCCTCGTGGAGTATGGCGCCGTTGTCTGGGACCCGTACCTGAAGAAAGACATCGACAGCATGGAGAAGATCCAGCGCATTGCAGCACGCTTCATCACTGGCGACTTCAGGTCCAATGCCCCGGGCAGCGTTGCTGGACTCCTGGAGCGGACGGGCCTCCAACCTCTCCAAAGCCGCCGCCTCCAACTACGACTCGGACTGTTTTATAGGGTGGTTGAGGGGCATCAGTTTTTCACCCAACAACGACCAGGACGACGCATCAAACCAGTGCAAAGCAGTAACTTCACCACCACCAACATAGTAAACACTTATGCCAGGAACAACTCAAGGCCATATGTTGTACCTCACTGCTCCTCAGACCAACTCAAAAACTCATTCTTTGTGCGTACAGTGAGTGACTGGAACATTCTAGATGATAGTATAGTGTACGCCACATCCACAGAAACTTTTAAAAGTAGACTAGCGGCCAGCCTCCACCAGTGAGCCGCTGCGCAACCCCCAACCCGCTGCAATTTATGCCAGTCACCTGGATGTGTAGCAGCGTAATACTACAGATACAGATACAGATACCCGCGGAACTGCTACAAGCAGGAGGAGAAGCGATGATTGATGCCCTCACCATTATCTGTAACAAGATCTGGAAGAGTGGAGAGTGGCCTATACCATGGGCCCAGTCGCTTGTCATCACTCTTCCCAAAACAGGTAACCTTCAGGAGTGTGAAAATTACCGCACCGTCAGCCTCATCATCCATCCCAGCAAGGTCCTCCTGAAAATATTACTCAACAGGTTGAAACCCCAAGCGGAACAAATCATAGCTGAAGAACAAGCAGGATTCAGGGCAGGGCGAAGTACCACTGAACAGATTTTCAACCTCAGAATAATCTGTGAGAAATACCTACAGCACCAACATCATGTGTTCATAGACTTCAAGAAAACGTTTGACCGAGTCTGGCATGCAGCTCTATGGGCAACAATGAAAGCGTACAACATCAGACCTAAAATTATTGAAGTCATCAAAAACCTGTATGACAAGGCTACCAGTGCAGTCCTCCACAACAGCGCCATCGGGAACTGGTTCAGAACAACAATCGGTGTGCGTCAAGGATGCCTACTCTCTCCAACACCCTTCAACATCTTCCTAGAGCGCATCATGTCAGATGCGCTTGCAGATCACGAAGGCACAGTCAGCATAGGGGATAGAGCAATCTCCAATCTTCGTTTTGCGGATGACATTGATGGATTGGCTGGAGAGGAACAAGAACTTGAACAGCTGGTACAGAGGCTTGACACCACCTCCAAAGCTTGTGGAATTGAAATAAGTGCAGAGAAGACCGAAATGATGACCAACAACACCAATGGCATCAGCACGGACATCAAAGTCCAAAGCCAATCCCTCAACACAGTGCATAGCTTCACATATTTAGGAGCAATTGTATCAGACAATGGGTCCCGACAGGAAGTCCTCTCCAGGATCGCACAAACAACTGCTGCCCTGACAAGGTTGAAGCCATTTGGAAAGACAGGACTATCATTCTACATTCCAAAGTAAGACTGCTGCGCCACCTTGTCATCTCCATCTTCCTATATGCTTGCGAAGCATGGACCCTCACAGCAGATCTACAACGAAGAATACAAAGCATGGAGATGAGGTGCTACAGAATACTTCTGGGCATTTCCTATACCCAACACATCACCAACGACGAAGTCCGACAGACCATCACACAAGCCATTTGACAACACGATGACCTGCTCACAGTGGTGAAGAAACGGAAACTCCGATGGTATGGCCACGTCACCAGATCATCAGGCCTTGCAAAGACTATTCTGCAAGGCACAGTGCAAGGAGGTAGAAGAAGAGGGAGACAGAAAGAGAGGTGGGAGGACAACATTCGAGAATGGACTGGTTTGACACTGAGCGAAGCCATCAGGGCTGCTGAGGACAGAGAGAGATGGAGTATGCTGGTTAAACGATCATCTGTGGTGCCCCTACGACCTCAGGGTTACGGGACAGGATAGGATAGGATAGGATAGTTTGTTTGTTTATTTCCACACCTCGTGGAAGTTGCCGCGTAGGCGGAAGATCTACAGGATCCTTCATGGTGGGCAGGAAAGTACATGAAGAAAACTCTTTTTCAAAAAGCCGAACACGTCCTTTGCTGACCGAAATTTCGTCATCATTTTCACAGGAAAATAATATTGCACAGCAGCAATAACATGGATTCTCACTGGTCCGCTTCATCTTAAGGCGCTTTCTCATTGGTCGGGAGGACTTACTTTTCTTTGTCAGGTTATTGTAGAAAATGACGTCATCATGCCAACTCGAGCATCAGCCAGAGGATCGCCGAAACAAAATCGCAGGGGACTTGCTTGGTTTTATCAGTTTATTCCCCCACTTAAAATTTTTTTAACAAGGACTTACTCTATGATATCTCCAAATCTAACATAGTTCGGATTTGATTTTTACAGGTAAGATGCGTCATTCTCTTGCAAGTTTGATGGCGCAAAAAACTCATTTTCGACCTTAGGTGGACTTACTCGGTTTTGTCAAATCACGCAGTAATTTAGGACACATTTCGCACAGATTTGCAAAAATATAGACTTTCTTCTTTTTGGATGGGGTGGGGGGGGGGTTGTGGGCAAGGGTGGCGGTGGGTGAGTGAATACATATTGATTGATTGATTGATTGTTGCTTTAGGTCCAGCGGACTCTTCCGAGCCAAATCAGGACCGGGTGTATACATAGACTCACATTGCTATGAATGTGAGTCAAAACATAAGTTGTTTGGGCAAGTACAGTAACATCAACATACATTTCAATGCATTTGAGTCAAAAACAATTTATTAAATAATTTCACTAAGAAATCTATAACACTGCTACCAGCATATTTAAAAAATTCGCCAATAAGCCCGTCTGGTCCAGGAGATTTACCACGCTTTAACTTCCAAATAGCTTGTAAAACTTCATCTCTTGTAATTAGTCTGTCTAAAACTTCTTCATAGTTTTGAACAAAGTCTGGGTCCCCACCTAAATGTTCATCCTCCGTATCTAAAACAGCATTGAAATGTTCATACCAAGCATCGATAGTAATGTCATTTTTTGGCTGAGTTCGTCTGCCAAACAACCTACTAATTTCTTGCCAAAACACCTGCTGGTTGCCTATCGATGAAATCAATTTATTGAACTGAGTATCATTAAACAACTTCTTTTTTCTACATATGAAATTCTTATATTCCCTACGTGCTCTACAGTAGCTTTGTCTCTTTTCACTAGTAGGATGTTTTCTAAATTGTCTAAGTAATTTTCGTACATTTCTCCTTTCATCCGAACACTCCCTATCAAACCATGCACAATTGCTCGTCTCGCCAACAATAAGTCTCCTCTTCATACACTCAGCTTTCTGCTTGACAAAATTATTAAACACTCCAATCGCTTCATTTATATTAAGATCAAGCAAGTTCAAGGCTCTTTGAAAAACAGACTTTGCTTCATGAGAGAGAGAGATTGATTGATTGATTGATTGATTGTTGCTTTAGGTCCAGCGGACTCTTCCGAGCCAATTCAGGACCGGACAACCCCCGATCCGCATAAAAGATCTGCTGAAACAACCCTAGTGGGAAAACTGTATGCCCTCCACCGGCCAGTCACTTTACAATAAAGACATCCCACGCAGGGGACGGCTGAGGCTTTACCCCAACTAATCGAACCCCCGGTTACAAAAACAAAATAGAATACAAACATCATTATAAATTATCAACAAAACACATACATATAAAATGCTTATATTGCTAAATAATAACATCATTGGAAGCCCTAGTGACCACCCGGCAGAAAGCGTCCAATACTCCCAAGCTGATCCAACAGACCCCATACACAAACAAGGAGTCTTGTCCAGGAAGAGTTTTCAAGAAAAAAGGTAGGTCATTGATCAAGCGAAGAAGAAGATAGTATAGCAGAGTGATAGGACAGAGCATGAATGGGAAAGAGCAAATGAGGAAGACAGCGACAGTGGGAATTTAAAGCAATAAATTTCCAGAAAGTGGGGATACTATTTATACTGAAACCACCGGCACTCCAACGGGGGTACTGTTGCCGCAGTGAATCGGTCATGCCTATAAAGGAAAGAGGTTTTCAACTGGGGCTTTCACTTTTCCCTTTATAGGTTAGAACAATCTACAGTGGCAAGATTGCTCATGACCCCAAGGGGTGAGAGGGAGAGAGAGAGAGAGAGAGAGAGTGAGTCAAAACATAAGTTGTATGGGTAAGTACAGTAACATCAACATACATTTCAATGCATTTGAGTCAAAAATACAATCAAAAGTTAAACTGATTTCCCCAATACACAATATAAAATTAAACTTACTCAAGAATTAAGAAGTACATTATGCAACATACTTGTTGTCACAAAACAAATATTTGGATTTATCATCACCATCAGCAACAGTATTGTTGTCTTTACCATTCTAATCATCATCAACAACAAAACAATTACAATCCATCCAAAACAATTAAATAAGGTGTACGAGTCCTTTTCTAAATTTTGAGATTCCACAATTTGGTTTGTCAGGGAAGGAAAACCATTTCAGCAGCGATAGGAATGCATACAGGAAGTACACATTGCTAGCACCTTCGATTTTAAAGGACGACAACTCGCGATACCACACTGAATGGTCGGCTATGGAAGTCTTCGATGTGGGCTTTGCGTGAATTAGTTGGACACTCATTTATCACGATTGCTACTTCAGCGATTTGGAAAAAATGTGGACGCACACAAGTAAACTTTTCTGCCTCAGTTTTCGTATTTGGTGCGTAATTGATGAACCACTGTGCTTAATCGGGAACATTGCTAGGAGCACTATACAGAAAATGCTTACAGGTAATACAGGGTCTTGCGGACTACTAAAGCGGAACCGAATCAGGACCACAGAAAACCAACATCTGTTAAACCGTCAAAACATTACACCATTATAACTAGAAGGGTAAAGCCCCCATGACTCCATGCTTCTTATTTAACTTGCAATATTTAACATAATATGAGCAACAGAAAAGAAAAAGAAAATGTGACATTAAACGCAAATACCGACTTTGATCTTTCGATGCTCTTGACCTTGAGATGACCTTAACCTCCTGTTCCAAATACACTCATGTACGATCAAATAAACTATAGCAAAAGTTGTATTATGCCAGGAACGCAGTTGGCTCCGTGGTTTACGCGATGTACTCGAATGTTAGACAATAACAGCCTGTACAGCCCGTGATTCAAAGTTCGTTAACGGCCAGGAGTAAAATAATAATAATAATAATAATAATAATAATAATAATAATAATAATAATAATAATAATAATAATAATAATAATAATAATAATAATAAGTTTAAAAATAAATTACAAATTTTATTAATAATTTAAAATTAGAAGGACAAAAACCCATATGACGCACATGCTCTTTATGGAACTTGCAATATTTAACATTAAAATGAATGCCCAGAGAAAAACTAAATGTAACGGTGGCATTAAAACGCAAAGTCATACCAACTTTGATATTTCTATGCTCTTGATCTTGAGATGACCTTGACCTCCAGCTCTAAATACACTCATGTAAGACCAAATACATTACAGCAAAAGATGCATTATGCCAAAAAAGCCAGTGACCTTGGAATGACCTTGACTTTCAATGGCATTAACTATAATGTGGCTTTTGATGCTCATATATTATCAATTAACCAGAGTTTCCTACCCCCAAAATGAATTTCAAGAACAGCACAGTGAAAAATATGAACTATCTTATCCTATCCTATCCTATCCTTTCCCGTAATTCTAGGACACTCAGCCCTCTATCATTTGTCTCACCGACGCCATTCACATTGGCATTCCCAAATACTATTCTATCCTATCCCGTAACTCAAAGGTCATAGGGGCACCACACATATGCCCACGTACCCTACGTTGTGAGGTAAGCACATTTTTAGCATCGTTGTGGTGTACTTGCAAACATCTGTGTGTGTGTGTGGGTGGTCGCACTCCAACGGTTGTGTGAGGTGGTTGAGATAAATGTATAGGCGATATACTTGGTAGCTCAGCACGTGGTTTCTAAGGTGGGCACTGTGAGGTCATGGGAAAATGTACCTCATAAAATTTGGTACCTCACAACCCTGTAAGAAAGTCTTACACACAACCTCATAACCTACGGTACGTAAACGCAGATGATCGTTTAACCAGCGTACTCCATCTTTCCCTATCATCGGCAACCCTGATGGTTTCGCTCAGTGTCAAACCAGTTCATTCTTGAATGTTGTCCTCCCACCTCTTTTTCGGTCTCCCTCTTCTTCTGCCTCCTTGCACTGTGCCTTGCAGGATGGTATTTCAAACATGCTGGCAGAGCATCAGCTGGGGCTAGCATGTATAGACTCTAACATCTCTTATAAACAGGCTCTCTCGCATACCCTCCGATATAAAAAGCCGATTATTATCTACTGAAAGAGAGAGAGAGAGAGAGAGAGAGAGAGAGAGAGAGAGAGAGAGAGAGAGAGAGATAAAGAAAGAAAGAGAGAGAGAGAGAGAGAGAGAGAGAGAGAGAGAGAGAGAGAGAGAGAGAGAGAGAGAGAGAGAGGAGAAAAAACTATATTACATAGCACAAAACCCCTTTTTTATTCTTTTTGGTGGTTTTTTTGTGTTTTCTTGTAACCAAATAAAACAATTTTTATTAAAAAATTGTATACCAGTGTGTGTATATATATTTTTTCATTATAAAGGGCTAATGTATAACAAAGCATTTTTATTTTAACATTATATAAGCAATGTATATCTATGTATATGCATTGCTATTATTATTGTTTATTTTTGGATGTTGTTCATTAATAAACTATTTTATACATTCTTTATTTTCGGGTGTTTTCCTTTTTTATTGTTGTTGTCGGCTTTTTTTTGGTTTATTTACATATTTGACAAATCTATCTTAATCCTCCATTGATGGTGATGGTGGTGGTATTGGTAGCCCATCTTCTTCCTCTTCATCATTTTCAGGCTCCCAGCTTTAAAATCAATTCACATTCCGCACCTAAGCACACAACCAACCAACCTTAATGTCACTATCCTATCACGCCTAATATTCACCCCCTCCATACCATCTATGTCTCATTCAGATAGTATATATACAATCATTGTTAAAGATATATATTTGTGTGTGGTGTGTGTGGGTGTGTGTGTGTGTGTGTGTCCCACACAAGCTCACAGACACTAGACTATAATTAATAATTAATATCTCATAATCAATTATCACCCCCATGCATCAAAAAGAGGCACCCTGCAGATAGCCATCATAAAAAACTACATGCTCTATACACCACCAACAATATCATGGTAGCACACATGACCTCATGACCCACACATGACCCACACATGATCCCGACCTCACATGACGTCAGCCTATGATATCGGCATCACGTCAGCATCTATGTCAGCACCTATGACAACAGCACCGTCAGCAGCTATGACGTCAGCAGCGCCAGCATATGCCCCCCCCCCCCCCCAAAAAAAATGGTCTATGGTAGGCCCCCTTCTATTACTAGTCCGGCGCCTACCCACTGCGCTACGGGCTACCCCATAACCATGACTCCTGCATACCAAAACAGGAATATTAAGTGAAGAATGGCTAAAAACAATAATAAACAGGCACACATATACACCCACTGTAACTGCCGCACCCACATCTTACAAAACCCAACTTATGTGACTCATCCTGTCAGACTTTTTAACAAAGAAACGAAACGGCCTATGGGACTTACTTGGTTTGGTGAATTTTGGAAACAAGGATTTACTTAATAATAAACTGACAAAACCAAGCGGATTTGACTTACTTGGTTTTGTGAATTTTTTTTAACAAGGATTTAATTCAATAATAAACTGACAAAACCAAGTGGGTGACTTGCTTGGTTTTGTCATGTTCTCAACAAAGACCTATCTCAAGAAGAATCTGACAAAACAAAGCAAGTCCACAAATAGTCTTAAAACATCAAATCTATCAAACATTTCTTTAACATTCAAGGTATGTACTCTTAAATCGAGGAATAGCATTATAATATGCCCTTAAACTTCCAGAAACGATCGCGTAATATAGCGCAACACAAAACGTCGATTTTCTCGAAAGTAGGTTTTGTGGACTTGCTCGGTTTTGTCAGTTCACGGCAGACTTCTATGTAAGTCTTGAAGAACTAAACTGATATGATGTTTTTGCGTGCACTCGAGCGAGATCGAAAAAGCACGTAACGTATTACTATACATTATATAGTATATATTACTACTCAAAATAATACAAGGGCCACTTGGACATATGGGTCTCTCTTTATATCAGAGACACGAATTCAATTTATTAGTCCATCATATTTTAGTGCAATCATTTCTGCATCAATAACAAAAGAAATTTGAGACATCATACGCTTAAAATTCGAGTACATTCAATTTAACTGGACATACCCCTCATTTACAAAATGAAAACTTTAGAAACCAAAAATCTATAGAGTCAGTATCGGGTGTGGCCACCGTTTGCATCAATGCAGTCTTGGCATCGTTGTCTCATGGACTGTATCAGGTTATGAAGGATGTTTCCTGGGATGGCCAGCCACTCTTGCTGGAGAACTTGGGCCAGAACTTCAAGGTTAGCTCCTGGAGGGAGGTTTGCCCGTGTCTGTCGACCCAAGACATCCCACAGATGTTCTATGGGGTTCAAATCGGGTCGGGTAATCTAGCCGGCCAATCCATTCTTATGACGTGCTGTTGCTGCAGGAAGTCATTGACGATGAGCGCTCGGTGGGGTCTGGCATTATCGTCCTGTAATATGGCACCTTCCCCAATGGCCCGCAGAGCTGGGAGAACCCTAGGTTGTAGGACGTCATTCCTGTAGCCAATACTGTTTAAGTTGCCATGAATTTGGAGCAGGTGTGTTCTGAAGTTTAATGCGAAGCCACCCCACATCATGACAGATCCACCATCAAAGCGGTCGCGCTCGTGCACCGTCGCATCAGCAAAACGCTCCCGTGGACGCCTCCAAACATTCACTCGACGGTCGTTGAAAGACAATGAGAACCGAAACTCGTCTGTAAAGAGCCCCCTTGACCAATGTTGCCTAGTCCACACCAAATGACGCTGAGCCCAGGCCAAACGCACTGCACGGTGAGCTGGGGTGAGCAAAGGCCGTACTGCTGGTCATCTTGATCGCAGGTTGCCTCGTGTAGACGGTTGCGAATTGTATGGTCGCTGACGTTAACATAAGCTGTCTTCTGATGGTGTTTGCTGTAACGGACCTCATCCTCAGAGCTGACAGGGTGATAAAATGGTCTTGTATTGCAGTGGTAACGCGGGGGCGTCCGGACCTTCTTGGTTCTTGGACGCTTCCAGTGTTGTTAAAGCGCTCCCGCAGCCTTTGGACAATGTAGTGGGACACTCCCAGCCGCCTGCCAACTTCTCTTACCCCCACCCTTTCCTGAAGCCATGCAATAGCTCTGCCTCTATCCGCATGTCAATCGTCGCCTTGGGGGCATGGTTAGAAAAGCAGCAAAAGCGCTGCCATTTATACCCAGAAAAAAGCGCCGATTGTTGAACTGAGCTCACAAAATGAAATGCAAGCCTTTTGCGTGCAAATCACTTTTTAATGTTGAAAATTTTGCTTTATTAGCAAGACAATAGTAAATTAGGGTCATTTTTTGTAAAAATTGGGTTTGTTTTTGAACTCAGTGCAGAAAGTTCAAAACTCACACATGTGATTACTTGTCAGAATAAGATTGTCTTGAATGTTACTCTACAGTATAAGTTTTGAAATAAGCAATAAAAGCGATATTATTGATGTAATGTTTATTTGAGCTCCTCGCAAGCATAAGTGCAGAGAATAATTATGTTGGGAGCCTGTACTATAAAGGATGTGACGTACCGGCGCGAGACACGATTATATTTAGTTTTGGATGACGTCGACCGAAGTTTTTTGCATCACACGTACACAATGACGTGGTTCCTGCGGTATTTAAAACATTCTTTGGACAGAATAAAATATTGCCAACCAGTAATCTTAATCGTTTCACGGAGTTGAATGTTAGTATATATATATATATATAATATTTACAAACAACTTAACAGATTAAGAGAGTTCAATTTCCATGACAGCTTATCAACTTCCTGGATCTTGTTTAGCAACGAGAACTGTTAACTCGGGACTAGACAACAGAACTTTGCCAAAGAAGGATGAAGCTGAAGATCTGGAGTTTGGAAACCTCCTTAGTTCCTCTTTCCCGCCTTTTAACAATAACTTTACAGTTAGCGAAGTAACTAGTCGACCATTCAACGCAGGGTTGAAACTGCAGGATTTGAAGAAGTTCGAACTGGGTCGGACTTCTTCCTTTGTTCTCATTCTACCTGTGGTTACCTATTTTGCCGAGTTTCACCGTATTGTTTCGTTGCGGAAGATCCGGCGACTATCGTTCATCGTCGTATCCACCCGAGTGATCGGTATCATCATGACAATACACGAAAGATGAAGGGACTTTGAAAGAACTTCGCGAATGCTTATAAGACTCTTCGTATCATCTACATCCTCGATCGTCATTACGTCAATGTTAATCAAGCTGAGTCCATATTTATTTTATGTGTTGGCTAAGTTAGAAAGTCATCTTACTATCATCCATTTTATTAAAAATAAGTTAATGTGAAGTAAAGTTGTCTTTTAGTTTGTAAAAGAGAGATGAGGAAGTGTTTGATGTGTAAAGTTTAATGTTCAACATCATTTCAGACAAATGACAACACACGCACATAACTGAAAACTTAAACCTTGCCCACTATCTTATCTCAAATTCGTAACAATTGATAGCAACAAAAAATAATTAAACTAAATGAAATATGAGAGTGGCCCTTCAATTATTTTGAGTAGTATATATAGTTTTGATGGGCGTGTCCCTGTGAGAGTGTGCACCTGTGGATGTATGCGTGTTAGGAAGTGGGCGTTTTTTAAAGAAGGGGAAGGAGGAAGGGGGTGAATATAGTTTATATGCAGTCGGGAGCAGTATGCCCTCAGAAAATAAATAGTTATATTGATGTAATATCCTCACATTCAAGTAAACTAAAATAAATATTTTCTTTAAAAATGAAATTAACTTAATAGAAAAAATACATAATACAAGAACTAAAATAGAACACAATGTATAAAAAAATTAAAGCAACAAAATTAAAAAAGTAATAGCAAGAAATAAAATAAAATTAATAACAGGTATAACATCTAAATAAAATAAAATTTAAAGTAAAATTAAATAAAAACAATTAACAAAATTAAATTAATAAGAAATAACAGTAAAATAAAACAAAACAATAGATTTACAATAAAACAAACGGTGCTATAACATACTAAACACTTTTCTGACTGACTATCAACTATGACCTGATATTCCAAAATCACTTTTAAGTCGGGAATTGCACAGTTGAAACAAAGGCCAATAAAAGAAATGGATTATATTCTATTTATCATACTACTGCCACAATTGTTTCACCATCTGCGGAACAATAACAACACATTTCTTAGTTGCATGTATTAGTTCACAAGATGATTATATATTTAGCTGGGCTAAAGTTTGATTATATTGGAGACTACCCGCACAAGGTACATTCCCACTCACCCGACCAAACAAAGGGATATCAGGATATTTGGCATTGAGAATGCTCTAATTCCAAGGCTGTAGCACCAAAGGCAGTGCAACGCTGACTCCTAATGTGA
The DNA here is from genome assembly GCA_036898135.1 of Oncomelania hupensis. NCBI lineage: Eukaryota > Metazoa > Mollusca > Gastropoda > Littorinimorpha > Pomatiopsidae > Oncomelania > Oncomelania hupensis. Next base: position 60,507,395 of record CM072522.1, on the reverse strand, counting down.
AAGTAAGCCATAATAATGACCTATGGAATGCGAAACCCCACGGAGCTAGGAACCTATCGAACATTAAAAAGTTTGCCTTGCATAAATGTAAACTGCATTTTCTCTAGCTTTAGGATATATATATATATATATATATATATATATATATATATATATATATATATATATATATATATATATATATATATATATATATATATATATATATATATATATATATATATATATATATATATATATATATATATATATATATATATATATATATATTTGTTAAGTAATTTCACGGGAAATGTAGTTTCACGTGATTTTGATCAAAACAAGTCACTAATAGCAATAATGCGCGCGCACGCTTGTTCGGTGTTAATTGAAATTTTACCTGCAGTTTGGCTTAGAAATACAACACTTTTGTTTTTAAAAAAAACGTTGTTTTACATCTAACTAATAATTGGTAGACAATGGCATTCTTTTGTAACACAGAAACCCATGATCCACAACAGAGTCCCCGCGTGCAAGGGCAATACTGTACGCAAGGAGGATACCATGGTGGGAGGAATAAAGCCGCTTTTTGTATTTTTTTATGAGAGAGAGAGGATAAGATAAGATAACAATTTTATTTTGCAAGGGTAAAAGAGTAAGCTCTGGATGCTGTTTTTTAACATCTTGCCCTTGGGGCTTTAACAATAACTATTAAATACAATAATCAAGGTTACCTGCTGTGTGGCTTAGAAATATAACACTCTTTCTTTTTTGAAAAACAGTTGCTCTTACATCTATCCAATAGCTGGTAGACAATGGCATTCTGTTATTACAAAGCAACCCGCAGGATCCACAACAGAGCCCCCACGTGCAAGGACAATATACTTTACGCAAAGAAGGCATCGTGGAGGGAGGAATAAAGCCGCTTTTTGTAGTTTGAAATGATAGAAAGAAAGAAAGAAAGAGAGAGAGAGAGAGAGAGAGAGAGAGAGAGAGAGAGAGAGAGAGAGAGAGAGAGAGAGAGAGAGAGAAGATAAAATAGCAATTTTATTTTGCAAGGGTAAAAGAGTAAGTGCTGGATGCGCTTTTTTAACATCTTGCGTGTAACAAAAACTATTAAATATAACTCAAGATTACCTGTAGTGTGGCTTTGAAATATAACACTCTTTCTGTTGTAAAAACATGTTGCTCTTACATCTAAGTAATAATTGGTAGACAATGGGATTGTTTTGTAACAAAGAAACCCGCAAGATTCACAACAGAGTCCCCGCGTGAAAGGGCAATACGTAACGCATGTATCGTGGTGGGGGAAATAAAGCCGCTTTTTGTGTTTTGAAATGAGAAAGAGAGAGAAAGAGAGACTGGTCATCTTATACGAGAGATAAACAAACCTCAAACGCAGAGAAGAAGATCTACTGTGTTATGATCTACCTGCCCACTGCTCCCAACTAACACAACCATTCAACATTTCAGTCACCAGCAGTGGCGTTGTTCATGTAAACTATACCACCTAACTACTGCCTGATCTCAACCAGCAATGTGAAGTCCAGCTCCAGTCTCCAAGGTCGGTATTCAGAAAGAGCCGCTTGCAACCCTTCGATAGGTTATTTGTCTCAAGGTTTAGATCTTGCGGTAGTTTTATCTTACCTCAGGGTTGGAGAAAACTGCCGGTAAACGTATCTCGGTATTCAAACATGGCCTACCTGACGCGTGGTCCCTACCTTGAGCTAAATTTGAATCCTTCTCTATTACACATGCGCTCTTCGATGACAACGCCACAACAGCTTTCTTAGCAGACGACGGATCACACGAAGGAAAAAGCAACTTTTCCCATAAAAACATATTTAGTTTACTTAGATTTGAAAGAGGAAACCCTAAACATCTTACTTTCGTATTTCGCTTTGGTCATTAATCTACCATCACAAAGGAAGTATTTTACGACAATTTCACTGGCACAAGGATAAATAGAACTGGAAACCTAGTGTTAAACACCGTTGCAATGAAGGAAGAAGTGACGATGCCGGTTCGCATGTTTCAACTCCTCTCCTACTTCATCCACAATTCGCACGATGTCGATTATTTAAAATGTAAATGTCCTGCAATGTTCTACATTACCAGGTATATTTAGAGGATTTGATCTGTCCCGAATGACGCCTGTTCCGTTGTCTCCTATGCAAAATCATTGCGAAAACAATTGAATTCGCCATTTTAACCTCGGCAAGGGGACGTGTTACAGGAGGGGGACGGTGGAGAGGGAGAGGGAGAGGGAGGGGGGAGCGTTGGTAAAATTATTGGCCGTTTGGCCGAGTGGCCAGGTCGGTTACAACTTATCTGAATACCAGACAAGTCCAAACCAGCGGAAGGTAAGGATTTTACTCCTCCTCATGGTAAATTACCGGCAGGTATTGCCTTTTCTGAATACGGCCCCAGAATGGACCGCTATGTCAATGCATATTACGAATCAGTGTGAAGAGATCGTCATGTCAGTGCGTACCACGTATCAGTGTGAAGGGACCATCATGTCAGTGCATACTACGTATCAGTGTGAAGGGACCATCATGTCAGTGCATACTACGTATCAGTGTGTACACGTCCACGTTCTTTACATACCAGGTACGTTGACACTATTTCCATTCTTGTATTATCTATGCTGTTGTCATGCACATTTACTGTACGTACAACTGGTAGCAATGGACTTTTGTCTTGTGTATTCCAAAGACGATTTTTTTTAGATTGAAAATTATAATCCTATCCTATCCTACCGTAGCCCGGAGGTCGTAGGGGCACCACAGATGATCGTTTAACCAGCATACTCGATCTTTCTCTGTCCTCAGCAGCCCTGATGGCTTCGCTCAGTGTCAAACCAGTCCATTCTCGAATGTTGTCCTCCCACCTCTTTTCGGTCTCCCTCTTCTTCTTCCTCCTTGCACTGTGCCTTGCAGAATAGTCTTTGCAAGGCCTGATGATCTGGTGACGTGGCCATAACATCGGAGTTTCCGTTTCTTCACCACTGTGAGCAGGTCATCATGTTGTCCAATGGCTTGTGTGATGGTCTGTCGGACTTTGTCGTTGGTAATGTGTTGGGTATAGGAAATGCCCAGAAGTCTTCTGTAGCACCTCATCTCCATGCTTTGTATTCTTCGTTGTAGATCTGCTGTGAGGGTCCATGCTTCGCAAGCATATAGGAAGATGGAGATGACAAGGGAGCGCAGCAGTCTTACTTTAGAATGTAGACTGATGGTCCTGTCTTTCCAAATGGGCTTCAACCTTGTCAGGGCAGCAGTCTCTTGTGCGATTCTGGAGAGGACTTCCTGTCGGGACCCATTGTCTGATACAATGGCTCCTAAATATTTGAAGCAATGCACTGTGTTGAGGGATTGGCCTTGGACTTTGATGTCCGTGTTGATGCCATTGGTGCTGTTGGTCATCATTTTGGTCTTCTCTGCACTTATTTCCATTCCATAAGCTCTGGAGGTGGTGTCAAGCCTCTGTACCAGCTGTTCAAGTTCTTGTTCCTCTCCAGCCAATCCATCAATATCATCCGCAAAACGTAGATTGGAGATTGCTCTACCCCCTATGCTGACTGTGCCTTTATAATCTGCAAGAGCATTTGACATGATGCGCTCTGATCTAGGAAGATGTTGAAGAGTGTTGGAGAAAGTAGGCATCCTTGATGCACACCGATTGTTGTTCTGAACCAGTTCCCGATGGCGCTGTTATGGAGGACTGCACTGGTAGCCTTGTCATACAGGCTTTTGATGACTTCAATAATTCTGGGACTGATGTTGTACATAAAAGTATAAATTACACTTGTACTATTCTTGGTCTTCGAGCGAAGCTGGAGAACTAGTGGGTGTGTGTGTGCGTGCATGCATGTTTGTGTGTATGTGTGGCTCTGTCCTTACGTCCTTGCACGTTTAAAAAAAATAAGGGATGTATTTCTATTAAACTTGGTTTATAGGTAGAACACAAAGATTCATACCAATTGAAATACAAAGATCTTCCTTTCCAGTGACGTCATCACTCGCGGTTATTATTTTCTAATCCTGTTGACAATGGCGGCATATTTGTGAGGGGTTCAAACGTTGTATGTACATACTTCCTACAGTGATCTTTCCTGTTGAAAATGGCGGCATATTTGTCAGTGGTTCAAACGTTGTATGTACATACTTCATACAGTGATCTTCCCTGTTAACAATGGGGGCATATTTCTCAGTGATTCAAACGTTGTATGTACATACTTCATACAGTGATCTTCCCTGTTAACAATGGCGGCATATTTGTCAGTGGTTCAAACGTTGTATGTACATACTTCATACAGCGATCTTCCCTGTTAACAATGGGGGCACATTTGTCAGTGGTTCAAACGTTGTACATGTATATACATACTTCATACAGTGATCTTCCCTGTTAACAATGGCGGCATATGTGTCAGTGGTTCAAACGTTGTATGTACCTACTTCATACAGTGATCTTCCCTGTTGACAATGGGGGCATATGTGTCAGTGGTTCAAACGTTGTATGTACATACTTCATACAGCGATCTTCCCTGTTAACAATGGGGGCATATTTGTCAGTGGTTCAAACGTTGTATGTACATACTTCATACAGTGATCTTCCCTGTTGACAATGGGGGCATATTTGTCAGTGGTTCACACGTTGTATGTACATACTTCATACAGTGATCTTCCCTGTTGACAATGGCGGCATATTTGTGAGTGGAAAAAATTGATTACATTTGTATTTTTTTTTATTAGACACAAGTGCAATGCTTACAGCAACTCTCCTTGAGCCCGAACCCGAAAGGTTTATGTGACTTTCTTTCTTGAGTGGTAGTGTTTTGTCTGCAATAGACGCAAGTTTGTGACTGCTTTGTTGTTTAAGTGTTCAGTTGTCTTAGTTTAGTAGTCGTAGTCGACAGCCTGTGTTCGTAGCCAAGCACAGTGAATAACAGTAGACTGTGCGACGCTTCATTTTTCCCTATATTTATGTATTCAAGTAATGTCACACGGGCAATATCTGCTTTCATGCCCAAGCCAAACTGGTACATAAACTACACTAGTACCAATTAAGGATTTCCGTCTTAGAACTGGCAACTGATCCTACACAGTGTTTATGCCCAATTTGTAGGGGAATAGAGCAACACTAAACCATGTTGTCACAATTATTGTGGTTATAGCCGAAACGTTTTCTCTGATAAGCTTTTCCTTCACACAGTCAATTGTTGGTGTTTGTATCCGAGTTGTTTTGTTGTTGATGGAATTTCTTTTCTAATGCGTGTGACACGTGCAGCAAGCGCTGTGTACTCTGACCTGAGACGGAGTGTGTGAACGGTTGTTTTATATTTTTCTACTGTTTTCTGGGTTCAGCAGAGAATTCGTAGAGCAGTGGTATTTGAAATTTCGAAGAGGAAAGACTTAGTCTTTTGCCGAGTTCTGATCGTTGGCGATCAGGGTATATCCTAGCAAGTGTGAAATGAGGAGGCTTGCGTAGGAGAGGTTTTCCTAGTCAAGGCGCCTGTCTTGAGTCTCAGAGGAGGTAAGGGAGGAAGAACCATCCATTATCTGTTGTATTGTGCTTGTCTTTATTTTTTTCTGTCTTTGTGTTGTCTTGCTCGTTCGTTAGTTTTGGCTAGAGGGGGGGTTGGCAGAGGGAGGATGGGTTTTATGCTGCAGCTTTTTCTTTTCATTTGTAAATAGATGTATACACCTTATCATGGTGGGCTTGTGTGGTTGTTATTGTTATATTTTTTCCAGACGGTTGTAGGATAACTTGAGTAAAAGGTTTGATGTTTGCTTTTGCCTAACTGTATATAATGTTGCATTGAGTAGTGTTTCTGTAAGCCTGGTTGGGTAAATTCTACACAGTCGAGGGTTGGGACTAAATTTTGAGTTCATCCTTACTTGGCATTAACTTGGCCGTGTAGGCTTTCCTGTTTTATTCTTTGGAGGTGACGCTGATGTATGGGATGTCGGGGAGACAACTGGAGGCGCCCATCTAAACCATCTCATTAATCTGATCTAAGGGCTAGGCCGTGCCAGATCAGATTAAGCTCAACTGATACCACTTGATCCGAAACAAGGGTTAGGCCACCATCCTATTGATCTGATCTAAGGGCTAGGCCGTGCCAGATCAGATTCAGCTCAACTGTTACCACTCGATCCGATCCAAGGGTTAGGCCATGCCGGTTCGCATCGACGTCGTCAATCATCAGTCGATCGAGGCGACGCTGCGCAAGTGAGGACGTCCTGCGTTAAACTACCGCACGTTCCGCGGCAGCGATTTGAGGACTCGAACCAACCCAATAAGTTAAGTGTTATACTTAATGACGGGAATTACCCACTGGGCATAGCGCAACCCGAACTGTGTTGGATCCTACATTGGTCCCTTGACTCTGTACACTAGCTGTTCTCAAGGAGGAGAACCGTTGTCTTGTGTGATGTGATACGTTTTATGTTTGTTGACTCGTCCTAAACTTCATTGTTGTTTATTACAGTTTTGGGTACGGGATAGTTAAAAGGGGAGTGGCGGGAGTAGGGGAAGGGGTTGAATTTAGGTGGCAGGTATTAGCTAGTGGGGTGATTATTGTTTATTTGTTTTAGATTTAATAAATTCTTGTTAATCGTACACTGGACTGGCTTGTCTATTAGTTAGACTTTAAGGGAATCTTTATTCTTATTCTGTCTGTCTTCTGCCTCTATGATCATTCTGCCTTAGCTTTCCCTTAAAACGTGACAATGGGGGCTCGTCCGGGATCAGTGGGTTAGGTAACTAACTCGTTCTTCTAATTTCACGAGGCTCAGTCCAGTTGTGTTGTTTGTACTGTGAGGGCGGCTGACTAGATGTTACGTTGGTGTTAGACCGAGTTGGGGCGGTTGGTGGGAGCTTGGGTGCACGGGTGGGAGTTCGTGCAAGGGAGGTTAGTCCCCTTTACCTCGATGTTCGAGACTCAGCGGGTTACCGCCAAGTAATTAGCTTTCGTATTGCTTACATTGATTTCTTGGTTCAAGTGATGAGCGACGACGAGACTCCAGCCCACAACACCAGAAGTCGGACCACCACGTTGCGGGGACGCGACCAGAGCGTGAACAGACAGCTTGGCGAGGTGGACGCCGCGGCCGCAGGTCCACAGCTGGCGTTACGGTTACCGAAAATGGCGTCGTCTTCGCCGTATCAGCCGCGTTCCGCCGCGTCGCCGGGAATGGGGAGAGGAAGAGGTAAGGCGTTTACTCCTATTCGCTTACCAACTGATCGTCTACTTGCGTCTGGAGGCGGTTCTGACAAGACTGACGTCAGGGAGTTGAAACAGGAATCCGCGGAAGAACTTAGTGTTAGGGATATGCTTGAGTTCATAATGCGGAGGGACGAGCTTGAGAGGAGGGACCGAGAGAAGGAAAGAGAGGAAAGGGAAAGGAGAGAAGAAGCAGATAAGGCCGAAAAAGCTCAACTTCTGGATCTTTTGTCGAGTCAAGTCCGTCAGTCTGCAAAGAAATCTGAAGAGTTGTTTCAGCCAGCCGAGATAAGTCTCCCGCCTTATGATGAGAAGGAAGATCTAGACTTGTATTTGACTCAGTTCGAGCGGCTGGCGACTGTCATGAAGTGGAGAAAGGATACTTGGGCCATTAGATTGTCCACTAGGCTTCAGGGTAAGGCTAGAGAAGTCTTGGATAGGCTCAAACCTGAGGTGGCACTCTCTGGCTACGATGAACTGAAGAACGCGTTGCTAGCAAGATTTCAACTGACAGCTGAGACGTACAGGCTCAAGTTGAGGACCTCTAAGAAAGCAAAAGATGAGTCTTTTCCTCAGTTTGCTGTTCGACTAGAATTGTGGTTGAAACGCTGGATGTCCTTGAGTGAGAAGGGTGAAAAGTTTGAGGATCTGAGAGACTTGATCTTGTTGGAGCAGCTACTCAACTCGATGACACCGGAAATTGCGACTCATGTACGTGAGAGGGTACCCAAGAACGTCACAGAGGCTGCGAAGATCGCTGAGGTGTACGTGGAAGCTCGGCAGACCACCTACAGACCGATTCTTCCACCGAAGCAAGCACCTGGGGAAAAGAATCGTGGAAGAGGCGGCAGCCACAGTAACTCAACCTCTGAGGTGTCAGACTTCAAGGGATCTCCCAAGCAGAGGAGTGGCTGTTTCCATTGTGGTGGGCCACATCTTCGGAGAGACTGTCCCAAACTCAAGGCAAGCGCTTCTGTAGCTCGTCTACAGGACCCTGTCGGAGCAAAGTTGCCTGGTCCAGAACAGCTTCATACTAGATGCCAGGTCAAGGTAAACGAAGTCGAAACAAGAGGACTGAGGGACACAGGTGCGGAATGTCTGTTGGTTGCAGAACACCTCGTCCATGAAGATCAATACGATGGCTCGCAGCGTCAGGTAGTCATGGTGAACGGGGAGGTAGTGACTTACCCCGGTGCGCTGATCCATCTGGAGTCTCCATACTATTCCGGGAAGGCAAGGGTGGTCGTCTTACCAGCCAACGTCCCAGAACCGGTCATCATAGGCGGAGTCGTGTGTGACGAGAAGGGTGTGATTCATCATCTTTCTCTTCCCACACCAAGGGTGTCGGTGGTTACTCGGGCTCAGGCTCAGAAAGAAAGAGACGGGGAAGCTCCACTAGTGATCACCAAACCTCTAGCAGTGTCCGTCACTCCTGAAGTCCTCAAGCAGGCACAAAAAGACGACCCATCTCTCGCCAAGGTCAGGTCCATGGTAGGCAAGCCTGCGCGTGAGTACAAGGGAGGAGGAAGGATGACGGTCTTCTGGAAGAATGGGATCTTGTATCGTTCTTACACCACTAAAGCTGACAGCTACCATCAGGTGGTAGTTCCTCGCAACTTGCGTGAAGAAGTATTACGAGTAGCGCATGATACTCCTATGGCGGGGCACTTGGGAACTCGCAAAACTCAAGACCGTGTTCAGAGAAGCTTTTACTGGCCTGGAATGTGCTCAGACATCAACCGATATTGCAGGTCATGCGACAAGTGTCAACGATCCACTCCAAAGGGTGCCGTCAGGAAGGTTCCATTGTCAAGAATGCCGCTGATTGAACAACCATTTGACAGAGTAGGTGTCGATTTGGTGGGCCCAATCTTTCCAGCTTCTGACAGGGGTTACCGTTACTTGTTAGTCATGGTGGACTTCGCCACGCGATATCCAGAGGCTGTCCCGTTGAAGCGCATGGATGCAGAGACCGTAGCCGAAGCCTTGTGGAACATGTGGTCGAGGGTGGGGATTCCAAGGGAAATACTGTCAGACCAGGGACCACAGTTCGTCGGCAGCGTCATGCAGGATGTACACAGACTACTCGCAGTCCGGGGCATATCGACTACGCCGTACCACGCCCAAGCTAACGGGCTGGTTGAAAGGTTCAATCAGACCCTCAAGAGCATGCTGAAGAGGTTGTGCCAGGAGAAACCAAAAACCTGGGATCGCTATGTGTCAGCCGTTCTCTTCGCCTACAGGGAAGTTCCACAAGAGTCCCTAGGATTTTCCCCCTTCGAACTCTTGTATGGGAGATCAGTGCGAGGACCTATACAAGTTCTGAAGCAGCTTTGGACTCAGGCACAAGAAGATTCCGAAGTACGCTCCACGTCAGAGTATGTCGTAGATCTTCGGAACAGGATAGAGGAAACTTGCGAGTTGGCGCGAACCCACCTGCAGCAGTCAGCTAAACGCTACAAACAGAACTTTGACAAGAAGGCAAGACACCGTTCCTTCGCTGTCGGCAGTCGTGTGTTGTTGTTGTTACCCTACAAGAACAACAAATTGGAGATGACATGGAGAGGTCCTTACGAGGTATTGGCCAAAGTCGGAGACAATGATTACCGTCTGCGCTTTGGTAACAAGGAGAAACTCTTCCACGCCAACTTGCTGAAAGCGTACCTGGAACGTCAGGGTGATAAGGCGACGGCTGCTTCGGTCTCCGTCATCGCTCAGGAGGAAAATTCTGATCTATCAGACGTAGAAGATGTCAGGCAGACTACAAGAAGTATTCCTTTGATTCCGCTGGTAGCCACAGAAGGTCCCGATGATGTGAACATCAACCCATCCCTGTCACCCGAGCGCCAGGTTTTGTTGAAGGAACACTGTCAGCAATTCAAGGATGTGTTGTCCGACTTACCCCTACGTACCACGTTAGGCGAGTGCAGCCTCACCTTGACGACAAGTGAACCTGTGATGGTGCGGCAGTTTCCCTTGCCTCATTCACAGGTGGAGACCATTAAGTCAGAAGTCCAGGACATGCTCAAGATGGGGGTGATCGAGCCGGCTTCTTCTCCGTACAGTGCTCCCATCGTCCTTGTGAAGAAGAAAGATGGCAATGTGCGGTTCTGCGTGGATTTCCGTCGGTTGAACGCAGTCACCCAATCTGATGGAGAACCCATGCCAGACATCGAACATCTCTTTGCCAAGCTGGGAAAGGCCAATTTTTTCAGCAAATTGGATTTATGCAAAGGCTATTGGCAGTACCTATGAGGGCTGATGACAAAGCGAAAACAGCGTTCGCGACCCCATCTGGTCAGTTTCAATGGTTAGTGATGCCGTTCGGATTAAAGACAGCAGGAGCGGTGTTTTCACGTGTCATGAGAGAACTACTCAAATCTCTTGGAGACGAAGTAGACAACTTCATGGATGACGTGTTGATCGCTACCAAGACCTGGGAACAACACTTAGTTGTCTTGAAGAAAGTATTTCAGCGACTACAGGAGACCAGGTTAGCCGCCAAACCAAGCAAGTGCTACTTGGGCTTCGAGTCGGTGGACTACCTGGGTCATCATGTGGGAAACGGTGAACTTCGTCCTGATGCCGAGAAGGTGGAGAAGATCCGCGGAGCTGAAGCACCAAAGACTAAACGGCAGCTGCGAGCATTTCTTGGCTTAGCGGGCTACTACCGCCGTTTTGTTCCAGACTACGCCGGGATCGCCCGGCCGCTCACTGATGCGACAAAGAAACATGAACCCAATTCGGTCAGGTGGACTTCGGAATGCGAGAAGGCTTTTCAAACTCTGAAGGCGATTCTTTCCAACCAGCCGGTCGTCAAGCTACCCGACTGGTCCAAGCCGTTCGTTCTGAGGACCGATGCATCCGGGACTGCGTTGGGTGTTGTACTGATGCAAGAGGGTGAAGGAGATCTGCCACATCCTATTGCCTACGCCAGCAAAAAACTCACTCAGGCAGAACAAAATTACTCGACGATCGAGCGGAGTGCTATGCAATCGTTTGGGGCGTGAGCAAGTTTCGCACCTACCTGTATGGGCAGAAGTTCACAGTTGAGTGCGATCACAGTCCGCTACAGTACCTAGAGACACTGAAGCCAACTAATGGACGTCTCGCTCGCTGGGCCTTGCTGCTACAAGAACATGACTTTAGTGTCAAGGTCATCCCAGGAGTCCAGAATGTCGGAGCAGACTACCTCAGTCGACTGAATGGTAGAGGTCGGGAAGATAACGTCTAGACCATCTTGGGCATGATGAACATTTCGCTGTGAGAATATTTGTTAAGATTCTCAAGTGTAGCGTTACATTTTAGAGGTTACGATACACGTTTCGTCTTAAATCGGGGGTATTGTCACAATTATTGTGGTTATAGCCGAAACGTTTTCTCTGATAAGCTTTTCCTTCACACAGTCAATTGTTGGTGTTTGTATCCGAGTTGTTTTGTTGTTGATGGAATTTCTTTTCTAATGCGTGTGACACGTGCAGCAAGCGCTGTGTACTCTGACCTGAGACGGAGTGTGTGAACGGTTGTTTTATATTTTTCTACTGTTTTCTGGGTTCAGCAGAGAATTCGTAGAGCAGTGGTATTTGAAATTTCGAAGAGGAAAGACTTAGTCTTTTGCCGAGTTCTGATCGTTGGCGATCAGGGTATATCCTAGCAAGTGTGAAATGAGGAGGCTTGCGTAGGAGAGGTTTTCCTAGTCAAGGCGCCTGTCTTGAGTCTCAGAGGAGGTAAGGGAGGAAGAACCATCCATTATCTGTTGTATTGTGCTTGTCTTTATTTTTTCTGTCTTTGTGTTGTCTTGCTCGTTCGTTAGTTTTGGCTAGAGGGGGGGTTGGCAGAGGGAGGATGGGTTTTATGCTGCAGCTTTTTTCTTTTCATTTGTAAATAGATGTATACACCTTATCATGGTGGGCTTGTGTGGTTGTTATTGTTATATTTTTTCCAGACGGTTGTAGGATAACTTGAGTAAAAGGTTTGATGTTTGCTTTTGCCTAACTGTATATAATGTTGCATTGAGTAGTGTTTCTGTAAGCCTGGTTGGGTAAATTCTACACAGTCGAGGGTTGGGACTAAATTTTGAGTTCATCCTTACTTGGCATTAACTTGGCCGTGTAGGCTTTCCTGTTTTATTCTTTGGAGGTGACGCTGATGTATGGGATGTCGGGGAGACAACTGGAGGCGCCCATCTAAACCATCTCATTAATCTGATCTAAGGGCTAGGCCGTGCCAGATCAGATTAAGCTCAACTGATACCACTTGATCCGAAACAAGGGTTAGGCCACCATCCTATTGATCTGATCTAAGGGCTAGGCCGTGCCAGATCAGATTCAGCTCAACTGTTACCACTCGATCCGATCCAAGGGTTAGGCCATGCCGGTTCGCATCGACGTCGTCAATCATCAGTCGATCGAGGCGACGCTGCGCAAGTGAGGACGTCCTGCGTTAAACTACCGCACGTTCCGCGGCAGCGATTTGAGGACTCGAACCAACCCAATAAGTTAAGTGTTATACTTAATGACGGGAATTACCCACTGGGCATAGCGCAACCCGAACTGTGTTGGATCCTACATTGGTCCCTTGACTCTGTACACTAGCTGTTCTCAAGGAGGAGAACCGTTGTCTTGTGTGATGTGATACGTTTTATGTTTGTTGACTCGTCCTAAACTTCATTGTTGTTTATTACAGTTTTGGGTACGGGATAGTTAAAAGGGGAGTGGCGGGAGTAGGGGAAGGGGTTGAATTTAGGTGGCAGGTATTAGCTAGTGGGGTGATTATTGTTTATTTGTTTTAGATTTAATAAATTCTTGTTAATCGTACACTGGACTGGCTTGTCTATTAGTTAGACTTTAAGGGAATCTTTATTCTTATTCTGTCTGTCTTCTGCCTCTATGATCATTCTGCCTTAGCTTTCCCTTAAAACGTGCCAAATTGCACACCGCCAAGCTGTCCGCAAGTGCAATCTCAACGATGCAACTACCCATGACATAAAAATAAATACTGCTATTTAGATCTTGGAGACACAGCCGGTCCTGAAGGGAAGTCCTCTTACCCTAGCAGATCCCAATCTGAGCACAGCAACCAATCCTCGGTGTCGCACACTCTCGCATACAGCTACACCATTCCCAAATGGATGAGAGATCAATTATAAACCTTGTAATTGAGTACTGCACACCGACAACCGCAAAACCTTCAACAGCTATGTGCAAAAATATACACCACTGTACAAGAGCTAATGAGACCGGACCCACGACTACAAGACGGGACGAAACCAAGACGCTGCCGGTTACCCGCCAAAACCATCAGCCTAACGCCAATAAGTAGAACTCGGACCGCTGCCCACTGCCCAACCAGCCAGCTACACCACTGACTGCCAGAGACTGCAGCCGCAGCCATGAGGTTGATCAGGCCCCACCCGCCAGCCTACAGAACTCTGAACCGCCTGCTACCGTACGGAGTACCGACGTTACCAGTGAAACATTACCGAGTCACTCGCCGCCCCGTGCACAAACTGCGACCACGGTAGCCAGACAACAGCCTACAACCAGGCCAAATCCATACCAGCCTACCGAAAGGCTAAACACATACCAGCCTACCGAAAGGCTAAACACATACCAGCCTACCGAAAGGCTAAACACATACCAGCCTACCGAAAGGCTAAACACATACCAGCGCTGCAGTCTACCAACAGACCAAAGAATAAACCAATACTGCAACCAAGGACTGACCTGTCCAAGCGTTGACCCGACACTGCGCTACACGTAGCAACCAGTTCCAAGAACTGAACCTCAGCAGAGAGCCAGCAAACACAACACTACAAACACGCTGCACCATCGACGACGGCGCCGACACATCGGAGAGATAACACGAACACCAACCTTGTCCTGCTACTACACCAAGACTTATGGATCCCCAGTTTAACAGTTCCCTCACCTCCTAACAATCCCTGCGGCATCGCCCCCAACTAACCTGTAATGCAAAAACTAGTTTCAGCAACTGACTATTAAAAAAACCACAAATTGGCTACACAGAAATGAGATGGACAAGCCCCAAAGGATTTAGAACGCCACCTACCAGCAAGGACTAACCGCCAGCATCTTCGTGACGAAACTTACTACGAATTTAGAAGAAAGCCTTGGGAAAAACGAACGACGTGACATGCACTGGTTACAGCAACAACAACAAAAGATGTGAATAACCAGTGGCAAGAAATTCTCCGGGTAAAAAAAAAATCTACACCTTCTGCACTCTCACTATCAAACCACCGAGTAAGGCAAAATACAAGCTCTAGGCGGTCCAACTTAATAATCAAACTACCCTCCTATAACTAAGAGAAACTGTCGACTCAAAAAAGCAAAAGGAATAAATCATGTCATTGATGTCAGCCACTCCACCGTGGCCAGCGGTGAAGAAGGCGTCAGCCAACGACCCAGATACCAGACTAACCTAAACAGGGTAAGAAAAGCAAAACAAGTACAACAACTAACTCACAGTACATTCCTGATGATTTGCAAGCTTACTGAAGCCAGGAACTTAAGAATTGACTAAGGGATGTATTAAAATAAGAGTTAGGCCTACTAAAGATCTGTGTCAACACTGCCGCTCGCGCGTTAGCAACAGCATCCACACATCCCAGCGCGACCTATCTAGAGGCTCAACTTAACTTACAGAGGCGTACAATTGCGTTGTAAAGAAAAAAAAATCAAACAACGGTAACCGCAAACTTGACTCACACTAAGCACCGACCGGACAACGTTCATGACAACCACATTACCGCGCAACAGTACCACCGGCTTCCAAAAGTTTTCAGACCCGCAACCTTAATACCGACACGTCCAGAGCAACCCCGGATTACATGGACTGTATCCCACCGACATGTAAAATATGTAATACAGTAACGTTAACTTCTGATGCTCTGCAGTATTAATCTACTCAACAGACCACTAATCATACCCGTGACTAGCAAGACGGAGCTCAAATGACGAGGAAGCTCCCAACGAGTCCCCCGAGTACAACAGCCTACACTGTCTAACACTAAGTCCTCAAGGCTACACTCGATTACTGAGAGAGCTGCCCGCCGCTGTGCTGAATCGTCACCACCTCAGTCAACCACTGAGAATGAACCATCAAATGATGCTCACAGCCTACACTGTAAGAAACGTCGGACAATACAACACAAACAATACCACAATACAACACAATACACAATACAATACAACACAATACACCAATACAACACACAACACCCACAACGACAACGATGAAGGCAATGAAGATGAGAACCCGGGTGATGCGGTCAGTGACTAAATTGTAAATAAACTCGTTATGCGTGATCCCGGACGAGCCCCCAATTGTCACGGTCAGGGGGAGAGAACTAAATAGAAAAGATAGAGGAAAAGTGAGAAAAGACAGAAATAAAGAGAAAACCCCTGCCCATTCTTTTCAACAAAAGATGTGACCACATCACAGCCAGGAACTCCAAACACAAATGGATGATTATGTACATTCATTACATAGTTTACATAGATGAATAGGATGGAGGCGACTGAAGATGGAGATGAAGGTTAGATGAAGTCATGAAAGTGAGTGAAGATGAGCATGACCGATGGAAACGATGTACCGTCAATAAAATAAAGGTAAAAGTTTCTTCTTCTTTCCTTAGATACTTTGTATAACGTCTCTTAAACTGAATTTAAAAAAAACGTTACCTAAAAGAAGTCTTAAACTGTTACTGTTCTTCATAATAACCTTTTCCCCTCAGTTGCACTAAACTGTAACATAATACATAGGGCCTAATCTAACCTCCCTTCTGACCCGAAACATAATAGCTTTACTACTTAGCTCAGAGTTCCAAGGAAAGGTCATGTCCTGCGACCTCGGAGAAGACCAAAGACTGAAGACTAAGGACTGAATACGAGCAGCGAGTACGACGTCGTCGACGGGGAGAAAACTCCTCTCCCACCAATGGAGACTCCAACAACAACTCGAGGGAAGGAGTAGTCCAATCTACCCCGACACAGGTGAACGATGACGACGACGTTGCCGCTAATGACGACAGAAGGATGAAGAGGAGTCGCTCCAGCTGCACGGCGAGACTAACTCAGAACGCCGGCCCAAGTCATAGGAACAGCAACCGCCTCTTCCCACAGCAAAATACCTGAAGCTCAGAAAAACCAAAGAGGCCTAAAGGCCCAAGTAAAACACTTGGTTTTAGGATCAACGTCAGTGGACCTCCCTTTTCTCTCTCTCTGCTATACGGGCAGAAAGGAGGTTCACAATCACACTATACTAATGATCAAAACACCACTAAGTGCAACCAATTAACCCACTTGCATGCATATGCATTATTTTATGCTTTATTTGTAGCCCTTAAAGAATACTGATTATTAACACCCAATACTTATTACTATAAATACAGTATTCTAAATTATGTATCGTCAAGATCAATGCACACTCTTCATAACATTGTCACTAGTATAACATAGATAACCAAATTAGAAAAGTAACATGTGTAGATTACACGTGACACACATGAGCTAAACGACAGCAGCAATGACCAGCAGATCTCTCAGTACTACAATAAACGGCTGTCATCAGGTAAAAATATAAAAAACCTATTCACTTACTCTATAAAGAGCCTCTTTATCGTACGACGGCCCTGGCATCAACAGCCACGCGCAACCGGCCGAAGGGCACCGCTCGAGACGCGAATAACTACGACGGCCACAACCAACGCCACCGACAGCGAAGATGACGACCGCATCTCTCCTTGAACACAGCAGGAACCGCTGCAACCACCGTAGCACTGAGAAGAGCCGGACGTCGGGAAACCGTAGCTTCAAGATAACACGGGGTAAACCCGCACCCGTCATGGCGAAAGCGGTAACAGAGCAAGCTATTAGAGAACCTTACTGCACTACATCTCGACACGGTCTGCCCACCCACCACCTAACAAATTACCGACAATGTGAACTCGGCCGAAATATTTTAAAGCTGATTGGCTAAAGCAGAATCACAACTGGATAAGGGGAAGGAAGAGGGAGAAAGAAACAGTATTCATCCTGTACCACACATCCACACTCATCCAGCAGAACGAGCAAAAGGTTCTAGCAGTGTTTGCACGTGCAAAACCTGCACCCAGGAAAACAATTATAAATTTATGTTGAACTACCACAGTGCTCGTGAGAAACAAACCAAGAAAGCAAGAAAGGATCAAGAAGTCGTGCAACAATAGCTATAAAAAAAACATTCCATTATGCCTATCTATTCTCTCACTCTCTCGCTATCTCTAATTTCCCTCTCACACCCACTCTACCTACTAATACCAATGTCACGACTCGTGACACCGGGCAACCCCCAATCCGCATAAAAGATCTGATGAAACAACCCTAGTGGGAAAACTGAATGCCCTCCACCAGCCAGTCACTTTACAATAAAAACATCCCACGCAGGGGACGCTGAGGCTGCACTCTAATTTATCGAACTCCCGTTTACAAAAACAAAATAGAATACAAACATCATTATAAATTATCAACAAAACATACACATATAAAATGCCTACATTGCTAAATAATAACATCATAGGAAGCCCTAGTGACCACCTGGCAGAAAGCGTCCAATATTCCCAAGCTGATCCAACAGACCTCATACACAAACAAGGAGTCTTGTCCCGGAAGAGTTTTCAAGAAAAAAGGTAGGTGACTGGTCTAGCGAAGAAGAAGATAGTATAGCAGATTGATAGAACAGAGCAGGACTGAGAAAGAGCAAATGAGAAAGACAGCGACAGTGGGAATTTAAAGCACTAAATTTCCAGAAAGTGGGGATACTATTTATACTGAAACCCCCGGCACCCAACGGGGGTCGTCTGCCCTATGGCTAATGGTGGGTGTAGACGTCTGCCCTATGGCCAATGGTGGGTGTAGACGTCTGCCCTATGGCCAATGGTGGGTGTAGACGTCTGCCCTATGGCCAATGGTGGGTGTAGACGTCTGCCCTATGGCCAATGGTGGGTGTAAACGTTAAACCTCAATGTTCATTCATTCAACATTGTTTGCCTGTACAGTGTACATGACGCTGCTTGCATGTTGTCACTATTGGATATGTATCAACTTCTTTGTGGGCATATGTTGTTTGCTTGTTGGTCAGAGAATAACATCTCGACATGTGTGTGTGTGTGTGTGTGTGTGCGTGCGTGCGCGCGCAATAAGTTGAAGAGTATATGTATGTAAATGTTTATGAACGATGACACTGCGTGTGTAGCACTACGTCATGCCGCTGTTCAACAAAGGAGATTGTTAGCAAACATAAAAGGTGTGGGTGGGATCACTTGTTTCATCAACAACCAGACCTTGGGTGTCGGAGTTTTACCAACTGCACAAATACATAGCCGTAGCAGTGTGCCGTAGCCAGCGATCCGTGTGCCGCTGTTCAGCTCTACTATTGTCCACAACTAAGCTTATAATAACCAGTCTTTGGGTTGCATTTGAAACCGCCGTGGGTCTCTTTGCCCCTTACCCGATTTTTTTGCGATGACTGAATAGATCTGTCTGCTGTTGTGATATATTGTGATAGTCACTTGGATATCTCTGTAAACACAGTCTCTCTCTCTCTCTCTCTCTCTCTCTCTCTCTCTCTCTCTCTCTCTCTCTCTCTCTCTCTCTCTCTCTGACTGAATATTGGAGAATGTGAGTGTCAATGATACGTGGAACGACTTTAAGATTAGGCTCCCGTTATAGAGCTTTGCAAACAGCAAATGTTCTTGATTTGATTTTAACCAATGGTGAAGTTGAGTCGTCAGTCAACCTTCTCCCGTCCCTAGGTAAGAGCCATCACTTGCTGATAGAATTTCCCTTCTTACCGGTGAGAACGCGAATACAGAGGCCTGATTCTGTAAAATACCAGTTTGCGAAGAGCGATTATGAGGATATGAGGAGGTTTGCACGAAATGACGAATGGAAGAGAGACTTGCATGAGGGTTTGAATGTGAATGAGTGCTGGGATAGAATAAAGTTGATGGTGAGAGAGGCTAACGAAAAGTTTGTAGCAGTGAGAAGGTTTACACTACATGGAGGAGGGGGCAAAAGACGAATATTCCACCAGACATGCATGACAAGATTAGGCAAACAAGACCAGCATTTAAGATAAGTGTTGAAGGGTTGGGTTAAAACCAGCAGTTAAGATGTCTAAGTGTTGAACTGGTTGGGTTAAGACCAGCAGTTAAGATGTCTAAGAGTTGAAGGGTTGGGTTAAGACCAGCAGTTAAGATGTCGAATGCCTATAAATTAAATCAGTTAATGAACTCTAAATCTAAACGCAATTTGTCTGATTTAAGCGTTTTATATGGATTATTTTTTTGACCTTTTCAATAGTGACGCACAGTTCTCTTTTAATTTTATTTCGAACTTCTATTTTTTTGGCAAGACCTACTTGAATTTTTTGTTTGTTTGCTTGTTTTTTTGTTGAGGGGGGTGGAGGGGGCATTATTTTTTCCACGTGTCTATTACATTTTTCTTAAATATTACCAATTAATTGTGTTTAGTTATATATTTTTTCTCCATCTGGTGCTTGTATATTAACAACTTAATATTAGTATTTCATTTTTGTGTGTGTGCAATAGTCATGTACAGGGTTTTGCCGTTGTTGTTGACGTCAGCATGTTTGTTGTTACATCCCCATCACCCCCATCCCACCCCACCCCACCCCTGTTTTGTGTTGACGGTCCCCCTGGACTCGGAGCCTTATTTAATATTGTTTGAAAGGACAAGTTACAAAGTTTCAAAGATACAATCATGTACCTACCTAAAGAACAACGGTTGTGTACTATGTGTGACTTAGATGACATTGGTGACGAGTTTCATTATTTATTTACATGCAACAATTCCTTGCTGATAGAAAACATGTTTGGAAAATACTTTTTTTTCGAAAATACTTTTGGACTTATTTAAATGTCTTTAAATTTAACCAGCTGATGAATACTGAATCAAAGAGCAGATTGCTAAATTTAAGCTGCTTTGTTGGAGTTATGTTACTATTTATATATTGTGCATTCCCTTTTGTCTTCTTCTGTGAACCATGCGATGTTGTACACTGCTCTGTCCATATTGAACCCAATGTAAACCTTAAAACGGGTGTTTGACATTTCAGAGTTTTGTGTTGTGATGCCTATGGAGCAGTCTTTTGTGTGCCGTTCATTGTTTTTAATGTCTGTAATTTTCTCTCCCCCCTTTCCCCTGACTAAAATGCCCCATGGGCTATGAGCCTTGTTTCAGGCTGGCAGTTATGTGTGGTTTTGCTAATAAAAGGACATAGTTCCAAAGTTCAAAGTTTAAGTGTTGAAGGGTTGGGTTAAGATCAGCAGTTAAGATGTTTAAGTGTTGAAGGGTTGGGTTAAGACCAGCAGTTAAGATGTCTAAGTGTTGAAGGGTTGGGTTAAGACCAGCAGTTAAGATGTCTAAGTGTTGAAGGGTTGGGTTAAGACCAACAGTTAATATGTCTAAGTGTTGAAGGGTTGGGTTAAGACAAGGAAAACCCTTCGTGGGTGTGGGTGAGGTGAGTGGCAGGTGAGGTGAGTGGCAGGTGAGGTTACATTACATTACATTATTGCTTTAGGTCCAGCGGACTCTTCCGAGCCAAATCAGGACGGACAACCCCCGATCCGCATAAAAGATCTGCCGAAACAACCCTAGTGGTAAAACCGAAAGCTCTCCACCAGCCAGTCACTTTACAATAAAGACATCCCACGCAGGGGACGGCTGAGGATTCACCCCAACTTATCGAACCCCCGTTTACAAAAAACAAAATAGAATACAAACATCATTATAAATTATCAACAAAACACATACATATAAAATGCCTACATTGCTAAATAATAACATCATAGGAAGCCCTAGTGACCACCTGGCAAAAAGCGTCCAATATTCCCAAGCTGATCCAACAGACCTCATACACAAATAAGGAGTCTTGTCCCGGAAGAGTTTTCAAGAAAAAAGGTAGGAGACTGGTTTAGCGAAGAAGACGATAGTATAGCAGATTGATAGAACAGAGCAGGAATGACAAAGAGCAAATGAGAAAGACAGCGGCAGTGGGAATTTAAAGCACTAAATTTCCAGAAAGTGGGGATACTATTTATACTGAAACCCCCGGCACCCCAACGGGGGTGGCAGGTGAGGTGAGGACAAGGAATAGAGAAAAGGAAAACGAAGATGGACGAACACAAGGACAAGTCCATGATGGTTTACAAGCAATTCTCTATTGATTCAACTCCAATGAATAAAAACTGTGTAACATATCAAACAAAAACAATGGTATAAGCTGATGAATGTCAAAGAATGGAACGTTGACAATTACATCATATGCACAACCAAGTGCTTGCTTCTACTCTTTTAATAATAACTATTATAAGAGGAAGATTACAAGAAATGTATGTATATATACCCAATATAAACATCTTTCCTCCTAACTGACTGACTGCTACGATGAACAACGATAAATAAATGGCATTATAAACTGAAGACAATAATAACATTAAAAGTGATCAATACATGACATAATAAACTGACGACAATAATAACATTATAAGTGATTGATACATGACATAATAAACTGATGGCAATAATAACATTATAAGTGATCAATAAATGATATAATAAACTGAAGAGAATAATTACGTTATAAGTGATCAATACATGACATAATAAACTAAAGACAATAATAACATTATAAGTGATCAATACATGACATAATAAACTGAAGACAATAATAACATTATAAGTGATCAATACATGACATAATAAACTGAAGGTAATAATAACATTATAAGTGATCATGACTGTATAAACTGAAGACAATAATTACATTATAAGTGATCAATACATGACATAATAAACTAAAGACAATAATAACATTATAAGTGATCAATACATGACATAATAAACTGAAGACAATAATAACATTATAAGTGATCAATACATGACATAATAAACTAAAGACAATAATAACATTATAAGTGATCAATACATGACATAATAAACTGAAGACAATAATAACATTATAAGTGATCAATACATGACATAATAAACTAAAGACAATAATAACATTATAAGTGATCAATACATGACATAATAAACTGAAGACAATAATAACATTATAAGTGATCAATACATGACATAATAAACTGAAGACAATAATAATATTATAAGTGATCAATACATGACATAATAAACTGAAGACAATAATAACATTATAAGTGATGTAGAAAAAAACAAGACGAACCACCCTACCGTTAACTTACAACTTATCGTTCATAGCAAGATAGAAATACTATAAATAGGTATGACGTTATGTTATGCCTATTATAACATCTGACAATACACAATTAGGAAAACTAGATCAACATGTTGATCATCAAAGTCTAAACATGTCGATCATCAAAGTCTAAACACGTCGATCATCAAAGTCTAAACAGGTCCATCATCAAAGTCTAAACATGTCCCTTATCAAATTCTAAACATGTCCATCATCAAAGTCTAAACATGTTCATCATCAAAGTCTAAACATGTTCATCATCAAAGTCTAAACATGTCCATCATTAAAGCCTCAACATGTCCATCATTAAAGTCTCAACATGTCCATCATCAAAGTCTCAACATGTCCATCATCAAGTCTAAACATGTCCATCATCAAAGTCTAAATATGTTCATCATCACAGTCTAAACATGTCCATCATCAAAGTCTAAACATGTCCATCATCAAAGTCTAAACATATCCATCATCAAAGTCTAAACATGTCCATCATCACAGTCTAAACATGTCCATCATCAAAGTCTAAACATGTCCATCATCAAAGTCTAAACATGTCCATCATCAAAGTCTAAACATGTCCATCATCAAAGTCTAAACATGTCCATCATCAAAGTCTAAACATGTCCATCATCAAAGTCTAAACATGTCCATCATCAAAGTCTAAACATGTCCATCAGCAAAGTCTAAACATGTCCATCATCAAAGTCTAAACATGTCCATCATCAAAGTCTAAACATGTCCATCATCAAAGTCTAAACATGTCCATCATCAAAGTCTAAACATATCCATCATCAAAGTCTAAACATGTCCATCATCAAAGTCTAAACATGTCCATCATCAAAGTCTAAACATGTCCATCATCAAAGTCTAAACATGTCCATCATCAAAGTCTAAACATGTCCATCATCAAAGTCTAAACATGTCCATCATCAAAGTCTAAACATGTCCATCATCAAAGTCTAAACATGTCCATCATCAAAGTCTAAACATGTCCATCATCAAAGTCTAAACATGTCGGTCACAGCCATAACTATGTAGCAGTCATTACATTACAATACATTACATTATTATTGCTTTAGGTCCAGCGGACTCTTCCGAGCCAAATCAGGACCGGACAACCCCCGATCCGCATACAAGATGATCTGCTGAAATAACCCTAATGGTAAAACCGAAAGCTCTCCACCAGCCAGTCACTTAACAATAAAGACACCCCACGCAGTGGACGGCTGAGGCTTCACCCAACTTATCGAACCCCCGTTTACAAAAACAAAATAGAATACAAACATCATTATAATTTACATTACATTACATTATTATTGCTTTAGGTCCAGCGGACTCTTCCGAGCCAAATCAGGACCGGACAACCCCCGATCCGCATAAAAGATCTGCTGAAACAACCCTAGTGGTAAAACCGAAAGCTCTCTACCAGCCAGTCACTTTACAATAAAGACATCCCACGCAGGGGACGGCTGAGGCTTCACCACAACTTATCGAACCCCCGTTTACAAAAACAAAATAGAATACAAACATCATTATAAATTATTAACAAAACACATACATATAAAATGCCTACATTGCTAAATAATAACATCATAGGAAGCCCTAGTGACCACCTGGCAGAAAGCGTCCAATATTTGCAAGCTGATCCAACAGACCTCATACACAAACAAGGAGTCTTGTCCCGGGAGAGTTTTCAAGAAAAAAGGTAGGAGACTGGTTTAGCGAAGAAGACGATAGTATAGCAGATTGATAGAAAAGAGCAGGAATGAGAAAGAACAAATGAGAAAGACAGCGACAGTGGGAATTTAAAGCACTAAATTTCCAGAAAGTGGGGATACTATTTATACTGAAACCTCCTGCACCCCAACGGGGGTTATGTAGCAGTCATTAAAAGTATCACCGACATACTGACATAACATTCCTAACTGAAAATAATGCACATAAAATAATACGTCACCAATAAATAATGAATTAATACAACTACTACTAAATAACTTACAGTAATATACAACAATGGATTACTGACCTGATGAGAGATTGACACAAAACTTCAAAACCAGAAACCGGTACATGCACGTCTGTACAATGTCAAAGCCAGAGAAAGATTGATCAATTACTGAACTCAATATTCAACACTGCATACACTGCGCAAAATCGGCGCACGTGAAAAACAAGTAAGCTTATTATAATAAACCAGGGAAATAACTCTATAAAACTAACTATCTTTGTACCATACATGCTTACTTTCCATACTGATATGATATAAAACCAATCATTGGTACTGTTATTTAACTATCATTCTATACTTCGTTTCCCTTATTTTTTTCGTGCATAAACTTACCTTAAGACATACATACATAAGCCTTAACCACCGACTCTGCCACATTCACCCTTACCAACAAAATGACGTCCTCGTCATGTAGACAATGAACTGACAATCCAGGGCTTAATGACTATCAAAAATCTCTATGGCAAAAGTGATCACATACGTACCTATAAAAAGATTATTTAAAATACGAGATAAAATAACAACAACAAAAAAGAAAGCGTCAAGTTTTAAAATGTAGCTGCAAACAGAAAAACTATGTGTAAGCAAACTCCAATGTGCAAGAGTGGAATGTCCAAGGCGCTGGCCCATACAGGATCTAACGCAGGCCGCCCCAGGCGCCCACCTGCAGCCTTTGGGCGCATCGTCTGACGATAGGAATCCTGGGCGATCACCTGCAGCCTTTGGGCGCATCGTCTGACGATAGCAATCCTGGGCGATCACCCGCAGCCTTTGGGCGCATCGTCTGACGATAGGAATCCTGGGCCACCACCTGCAGCCTTTGGGCGCATCGTCTGACGATAAGAATCCTGGGCCACCACCTGCAGCCTTTGGGCGCATCGTCTGACGATAGGAATCCTGGGCCACCACCTGCAGCCTTTGGGCGCATCGTCTGACGATAGGAATCCTGGGCGATCACCTGCAGCCTTTGGGCGCATCGACTGACGATAGCAATCCTGGGCGATCACCCGCAGCCTTTGGGCGCATCGTCTGACGATAGGAATCCTGGGCCACCACCTGCAGCCTTTGGGCGCATCGTCTGACGATAAGAATCCTGGGCCACCACCTGCAGCCTTTGGGCGCATCGTCTGACGATAGGAATCCTGGGCCACCACCTGCAGCCTTTGGGCGCATCGTCTGACGATAGGAATTCCTGGGCCACCACCTGCAGCCTTTGGGCGCATCGTCTGACGATAGCAATCCTGGGCCACCACCTGCAGCCTTTGGGCGCATCGTCTGACGATAGCAATCCTGGGCCACCACCTGCAGCCTTTGGGCGCATCGTCTGACGATAGGAATCCTGGGCCACCACCTGCAGCCTTTGGGTGCATCGTCTGACGATAGGAACCCTGGGCCACCACCTGCAGCCTTTGGGCGCATCGTCTGACGATAGGAATCCTGGGCCACCACCTGCAGTCTTTGGGCGCATCGTCTGACGATAGCAATCCTGGGCCACCACCTGCAGCCTTTGGGCGCATCGTCTGACGATAGCAATCCTGGGCCACCACCTGCAGCCTTTGGGCGCATCGTCTGACGATAGCAATCCTGGGCCACCACCTGCAGCCTTTGGGCGCATCGTCTGACGATAGGAATCCTGGGCCACCACCTGCAGCCTTTGGGCGCATCGTCTGACGATAGGAATTCTGGGCCACCACCTGCAGCCTTTGGGCGCATCGTCTGACGATAGGAATCCTGGGCCACCACCTGCAGCCTTTGGGCGCATCGTCTGACGATAGGAATCCTGGGCCACCACCTGCAGCCTTTGGGCGCATCGTCTGACGATAGGAATCCTGGGCCACCACCTGCAGCCTTTGGGCGCATCGTCTGACGATAGCAATCCTGGGCCACCACCTGCAGCCTTTGGGCTCATCGTCTTACGATAGGAATCCTGGGCCACCACCTGCAGCCTTTGGGCACATCGTCTTACGATAGGAATCCTGGGCCACCACCTGCAGCCTTTGGGCACATCGTCTTACGATAGGAATCCTGGGCCACCACCTGCAGCCTTTGGGCACATCGTCTTACGATAGGAATCCTGGGCCACCGGGGATGTGGGAGAAAGGACCTAGTGCTTGCTGGGTGTATTTGTGTAGTCGGCACTCACTCGTCTAGGACATGAGTGTCAGGATCTTTAAAAGTCATTGCGATGGAATGCGTGCGTGCACAGACTAGACCTCAGTCTATCTTCTCATCTGAAGGAGTAGTTTGGCAGTGTCTGAGGGTCATGTTATTGTGGACGTCAGAGTAGTTTGGCAGTGTCTGAGGGTCACGTTATTGTGGACGTCAGAGAAGCTCGTAAGTGTCTGAGGGTCATGTTATTGTGGACGTCAGAGTAGTTTGGCAGTGTCTGAGGGTCATGTTATTGTGGACGTCAGAGTAGCTCGGCAGTGTCTGAGGGTCATGTTATTGTTGTGTCAGCACTACAGACCGTCAACTAACTTCCAACCACTGACAGTACATGCTGCAATGTTATCGTTTGACATTCAATGCTTCAAGTGTTCTGCCGTTGAGTACACCACTTCGCCAACTGTATCTCAGAGTCATGTTAAGTTTTTGTTTGGGCACCCCAGGCCGTCAATGGGCTTGGAACCACTGACTGTACGGGCTGCAATGTTATCACTTGACATTCAGTGCTTCCATTGTTCTGCCGTTGAGTACACCACTCAGCCCACTGCGTGCCCTTATGATGCTGATCATCTGACCACACTTTGCAGTTCTAGCTGCTTATGATGCTGATCATCTGACCGTACTTTACAGTTCTAGCTGCTTATGATGCTGATCATCTGACCGTACTTTGCAGTTCTAGCTGCTTATGATGCTGACCATCTGATCGTACTTTGCAGTTCTAGCTGTTTATGATGCTGATAATCTGACCGTACTTTGCAGTTCTAATTGCTTATGATGCTGACCATCTGATCGTACTTTGCAGTTCTAGCTGCTGTTACTGATGAACTGACCGTTATTGGTTGCTTTTGCTACACTTACTGTTGTTGATGTCGCTGATAGTGTTATTTTAACTGTTGCGGTTGCTACAGAGAGTTACTGCTGTCGATGTTGCTGATACTGTTATTTTAACTGTTACTGTTGCTACAGACATTTGCTGCTGATGATACTCTTATTTTAACTGCTGCTTTTGCAGCTGCAATTCACGACATATTTGCAGGTCATCGTTGTTATTTCGCGGCTTGTAGGACTGTTATTGTTGATGTTACTGCGGTTGCTGATCTTGTTTTAAATCATTTTGTAGTTGATGATGTGGACAGCATCATAAGGTCATTGTAATAGTTGTTGAAGTAGTTCTAGTTCTTCTGGTTGTTGTAGTTGTTGTTGTAGTAGTTCTAGTACTTCTGGTTGTTGTTGTTGTTGTTGTTGTTGTTGTAGTTCTGATATTTCTGGTTCTTGTTGTAGTTGTTGTAGTAGGTATAGTACTTCTGGTTCTTGTTGTAATTGTTGTTGCAGTAGTTCTGGTACGTCTGGTTGTTGTTGTAGTTGTTGCTGCAGTAGTTCTGGTACTTCTGGTTCTTGTTGTAGTTGTTGTTGCAGTAGTTCTGGTTCTTCTGGTTGTTGTAGTTGTTGTTGCAGTAGTTCTAGTACTTCTGGTTGTTGTTGTAGTTGTTGTAGTATTTCTAGTACTTCTGGTTCTTGTTTTAGTTGTTGTTGCAGTAGTTCTGGTACTACTGGTTCTTGTTGTAGTTGTTGTTGCAGTAGTTCTAGTACTTCTGGTTCTTGTTGTAGTTGTTGTTGCAGTAGTTCTGGTACTTCTGGTTGTTGTTGTAGTTGTTGTTCTAGTACTTCTGGGTCTTGTTGTAGTTGTTGTTGCAGTAGTTCTAGTACTTCTGGTTCTTGTTGTAGTTATTCTAGTACTTCTGGTTCTTGTTGAAGTTCTTGTTGTAGTAGTTCTAGTACTTCTGCTTCTTGTTGTAGTTGTTGTTCTAGTACTTCTGGTTCTTGTTGTAGTTGTTGTTGCAGTAGTTCTGGTTCTTGTTGTAGTTGTTGTTGCAGTAGTTCTGGTACTTCTGGTTGTTGTAGTTGTTGTTGCAGTAGTTCTGGTTGTTGTTGTAGTTGTTGCTGCAGTAGTTCTGGTACTTCTGGTTCTTGTTGTAGTTGTTGTAGTGGGTATAGTACTTCTGGTTCTTGTTGTAGTTGTTGTTGCTGTAGTTCTAGTACTTCTGGTTCTTGTTGTAGTTGTTGTAGTGGGTATAGTACTTCTGGTTCTTGTTGTAGTTGTTGTTGCAGTAGTTCTGTTTCTTCTGGTTGTTGTAGTTGTTGTTGCAGTAGTTCTAGTACTTCTGGTTGTTGTTGTAGTTGATGTAGTATATCTAGTACTTCTGGTTCTTGTTGTAGTTGTTGTTGCTGTAGTTCTAGTACTTCTGGTTCTTGTTGTAGTTGTTCTTCTAGTACTTCTGGTTCTTGTTGTAGTTGCTGTTGCCGTAGTTCTGGTACTTCTGGTTCTTGTTGTAGTTGTTGTTGCAGTAGTTGTAGTACTTCTGGTTCTTGTTGTAGTTGTTGTTCTAGTACTACTGGTTCTTGTTGTAGTTGTTGTTGCAGTAGTTCTGGTTCTTGTTGTAGTTGTTGTTGCAGTAGTTCTGGTACTTCTGGTTGTTGTAGTTGTTGTTGCAGCAGTTCTGGTTGTTGTTGTAGTTGTTGCTGCAGTAGTTCTGGTACTTCTGGTTCTTGTTGTAGTTGTTGTAGTGGGTATAGTACTTCTGGTTCTTGTTGTAATTGTTGTTGCAGTAGTTCTGGTACTTCTGGTTCTTGTTGTAGTTGTTGTTGCAGTAGTTCTGGTTCTTCTGGTTGTTGTAGTTGTTGTTGCAGTAGTTCTAGTACTTCTGGTTGTTGTTGTAGTTGATGTAGTATATCTAGTACTTCTGGTTCTTGCTGTAGTTGTTGTTGCTGTAGTTCTAGTACTTCTGGTTCTTGTTGTAGTTGTTGTTCTAGTACTTCTGGTTCTTGTTGTAGTTGCTGTTGCCGTAGTTCTGGTACTTCTGGTTGTTGTTGTAGTTGTTGTTGCAGTAGTTCTGGTACTTCTGGTTCTTGTTGTAGTTGTTGTTGCAGTAGTTCTGGTACTTCTGGTTGTTGTTGTAGTTGTTGTAGTAGGTATAGTACTTCTGGTTCTTGTTGTAGTTGTTGTTGCAGTAGTTCTGGTACTTCTGGTTTTTGTTGTAGTTGTTGTTGCAGTAGTTCTGGTACTTCTGGTTCTTGTTGTAGTTGTTGTAGTAGGTATAGTACTTCTGGTTCTTGTTGTAGTTGTTGTTGCAGTAGTTCTGGTACTTCTGGTTCTTGTTGTAGTTGTTGTTGCAGTAGTTGTAGTACTTCTGGTTGTTGTTGTAGTTGTTGTAGTAGGTATAGTACTTCTGGTTCTTGTTGCAGTTGTTGTTGCAGTAGTTCTGGTACTTCTGGTTCTTGTTGTAGTTGTTGGTGCAGTAGTTCTGGTACTTCTGGTTCTTGTTGTATTTGTTGTTGCAGTAGGTATAGTACTTCTGGTTCTTGTTGTAATTGTTGTTGCAGTAGTTCTGGTACTTCTGGTTCTTGTTGTAGTTGTTGTTGCAGTAGTTCTGGTTCTTCTGGTTGTTGTAGTTGTTGTTGCAGTAGTTCTAGTACTTCTGGTTGTTGTTGTAGTTGATGTAGTATATCTAGTACTTCTGGTTCTTGTTGTAGTTGTTGTTGCTGTAGTTCTAGTACTTCTGGTTCTTGTTGTAGTTGTTGTTCTAGTACTTCTGGTTCTTGTTGTAGTTGCTGTTGCCGTAGTTCTGGTACTTCTGGTTGTTGTTGTAGTTGTTGTTGCAGTAGTTCTGGTACTTCTGGTTGTTGTTGTAGTTGTTGTTGCAGTAGTTCTGGTACTTCTGGTTGTTGTTGTAGTTGTTGTAGTAGGTATAGTACTTCTGGTTCTTGTTGTAGTTGTTGTTGCAGTAGTTCTGGTACTTCTGGTTTTTGTTGTAGTTGTTGTTGCAGTAGTTCTGAAACTTCTGGTTCTTGTTGTAGTTGTTGTAGTAGGTATAGTACTTCTGGTTCTTGTTGTAGTTGTTGTTGCAGTAGTTCTGGTACTTCTGGTTCTTGTTGTAGTTGTTGGTGCAGTAGTTCTGGTACTTCTGGTTCTTGTTGTATTTGTTGTTGCAGTAGGTATAGTACTTCTGGTTCTTGTTGTAGTTGTTGTAGTAGGTATAGTACTTCTGGTTCTTGTTGCAGTTGTTGTTGCAGTAGTTCTGGTACTTCTGGTTCTTGTTGTAGTTGTTGTTGCAGTAGTTCTGGTTCTTCTGGTTCTTGTTGTAGTTGTTGTTGCAGTAGTTCTAGTTCTTCTGGTTCTTGTTGTAGTTGTTGTTGCAGTAGTTCTAGTACTTCTGGTTGTTGTTGTAGTTGTTGTAGTAGGTATAGTACTTCTGGTTCTTGTTGCAGTTGTTGTTGCAGTAGTTCTGGTACTTCTGGTTCTTGTTGTAGTTGTTGTTGCAGTAGTTCTGGTACTTCTGGTTCTTGTTGTAGTTGTTGTTGCAGTAGTTCTAGTACTTCTGGTTGTTGTTGTAGTTGTTGTAGTAGGTATAGTACTTCTGGTTCTTGTTGCAGTTGTTGTTGCAGTAGTTCTGGTACTTCTGGTTCTTGTTGTAGTTGTTGTTGCAGTAGTTCTTGTTCTTGTTGTAGTTGTTGTTGCAGTAGTTCTGGTACTTCTGGTTCTTGTTGTAGTTGTTGTTGCAGTAGTTCTGGTACTTCTGGTTTTTGTTGTAGTTGTTGTAGTAGGTATAGTACTTCTGGTTCTTGTTGTAGTTGTTGTAGTAGGTATAGTACTTCTGGTTCTTGTTGTAGTTGTTGTTGCAGTAGTTCTGGTACTTCTGGTTCTTGTTGTAGTTGTTGTAGTAGGTATAGTACTTCTGGTTCTTGTTGTAGTTATTGTTGCAGTAGTTCTGGTACTTCTGGTTCTTGTTGTAGTTGTTGTTGCAGTAGTTCTGGTACTTCTGGTTCTTGTTGTATTTGTTGTTGCAGTAGGTATAGTACTTCTGGTTCTTGTTGTAGTTGTTGTAGTAGGTATAGTACTTCTGGTTCTTGTTGTATTTGTTGTTGCAGTAGGTATAGTACTTCTGGTTCTTGTTGTAGTTGTTGTTGCAGTAGTTCTTGTTCTTGTTGTAGTTGTTGTTGCAGTAGTTCTGGTACTTCTGGTTCTTGTTGCAGTTGTTGTTGCAGTAGTTCTGGTACTTCTGGTTTTTGTTGTAGTTGTTGTTGCAGTAGTTCTGGTACTTCTGGTTCTTGTTGTAGTTGTTGTAGTAGGTATAGTACTTCTGGTTCTTGTTGCAGGTGTTGCTGCAGTAGTTCTGGTACTTCTGGTTTTTGTTGTAGTTGTTGTTGCAGTAGTTCTGGTACTTCTGGTTGTTGTTGTAGTTGTTGTAGTAGGTATAGTACTTCTGGTTCTTGTTGTAGTTATTGTTGCAGTAGTTCTGGTACTTCTGGTTCTTGTTGTAGTTGTTGTTGCAGTAGTTCTGGTACTTCTGGTTCTTGTTGTAGTTGTTGTAGTAGGTATAGTACTTCTGGTTCTTGTTGTAGTTATTGTTGCAGTAGTTCTGGTACTTCTGGTTCTTGTTGTAGTTGTTGTAGTAGGTATAGTACTTCTGGTTCTTGTTGTAGTTGTTGTTGCAGTAGTTCTGGTACTTCTGGTTCTTGTTGTAGTTGTTGTAGTAGGTATAGTACTTCTGGTTCTTGTTGTAGTTGTTGTTGCAGTAGTTCTAGTTCTTCTGGTTCTTGTTGTAGTTGTTGTAGTAGGTATAGTACTTCTGGTTCTTGTTGTAGTTGTTGTTGCAGTAGTTCTGGTACTTCTGGTTTTTGTTGTAGTTGTTGTAGTAGGTATAGTACTTCTGGTTCTTGTTGTAGTTGTTGTAGTAGGTATAGTACTTCTGGTTCTTGTTGTAGTTGTTGTTGCAGTAGTTCTGGTACTTCTGGTTCTTGTTGTAGTTGTTGTAGTAGGTATAGTACTTCTGGTTCTTGTTGTAGTTATTGTTGCAGTAGTTCTGGTACTTCTGGTTCTTGTTGTAGTTGTTGTTGCAGTAGTTCTGGTACTTCTGGTTCTTGTTGTAGTTGTTGGTGCAGTAGTTCTGGTACTTCTGGTTCTTGTTGTAGTTATTGTTGCAGTAGTTCTGGTACTTCTGGTTCTTGTTGTAGTTATTGTTGCAGTAGTTCTGGTACTTCTGGTTCTTGTTGTAGTTGTTGTTGCAGTAGTTCTGGTACTTCTGGTTCTTGTTGTAGTTGTTGTAGTAGGTATAGTACTTCTGGTTCTTGTTGTAGTTATTGCTGCAGTAGTTCTGGTACTTCTGGTTCTTGTTGTAGTTGTTGTTGCAGTAGTTCTGGTACTTCTGGTTCTTGTTGTAGTTATTGTTGCAGTAGTTCTGGTACTTCTGGTTCTTGTTGTAGTTGTTGTTGCAGTAGTTCTGGTACTTCTGGTTCTTGTTGTAGTTGTTGGTGCAGTAGTTCTGGTACTTCTGGTTCTTGTTGTAGTTGTTGTTGCAGTAGTTCTGGTACTTCTGGTTCTTGTTGTAGTTGTTGGTGCAGTAGTTCTGGTACTTCTGGTTCTTGTTGTAGTTATTGTTGCAGTAGTTCTGGTACTTCTGGTTGTTGTTGTAGTTGTTGTTGCAGTAGTTCTGGTACTTCTGGTTCTTGTTGTAGTTGTTGTAGTAGGTATAGTACTTCTGGTTCTTGTTGTAGTTATTGTTGCAGTAGTTCTGGTACTTCTGGTTCTTGTTGTAGTTGTTGTTGCAGTAGTTCTGGTACTTCTGGTTCTTGTTGTAGTTATTGTTGCAGTAGTTCTAGTACTTCTGGTTCTTGTTGTAGTTGTTGTTGCAGTAGTTCTGGTACTTCTGGTTCTTGTTGTAGTTGTTGTAGTAGGTATAGTACTTCTGGTTCTTGTTGTAGTTATTGTTGCAGTAGTTCTGGTACTTCTGGTTCTTGTTGTAGTTGTTGTTGCAGTAGTTCTGGTACTTCTGGTTCTTGTTGTAGTTGTTGGTGCAGTAGTTCTGGTACTTCTGGTTCTTGTTGTAGTTATTGTTGCAGTAGTTCTGGTACTTCTGGTTCTTGTTGTAGTTATTGTTGCAGTAGTTCTAGTTCTTCTGGTTCTTGTTGTAGTTGTTGTTGCAGTAGTTCTGGTACTTCTGGTTCTTGTTGTAGTTATTGTTGCAGTAGTTCTAGTTCTTCTGGTTCTTGTTGTAGTTGTTGTTGCAGTAGTTCTGGTACTTCTGGTTCTTGTTGTAGTTGTTGTTGCAGTAGTTCTGGTACTTCTGGTTGTTGTTGTAGTTGTTGTAGTAGGTATAGTACTTCTGGTTCTTGTTGTAGTTGTTGTTGCAGTAGTTCTAGTACTTCTGGTTCTTGTTGTAGTTGTTGTTGCAGTAGTTCTAGTACTTCTGGTTCTTGTTGTAGTTGTTGTAGTAGGTATAGTACTTCTGGTTCTTGTTGTAGTTGTTGTTGCAGTAGTTCTGGTACTTCTGGTTCTTGTTGTAGTTGTTGTAGTAGGTATAGTACTTCTGGTTCTTGTTGTAGTTATTGCTGCAGTAGTTCTGGTACTTCTGGTTCTTGTTGTAGTTGTTGTTGCAGTAGTTCTGGTACTTCTGGTTCTTGTTGTAGTTATTGTTGCAGTAGTTCTGGTACTTCTGGTTCTTGTTGTAGTTGTTGTTGCAGTAGTTCTGGTACTTCTGGTTCTTGTTGTAGTTGTTGTAGTAGGTATAGTACTTCTGGTTCTTGTTGTAGTTGTTGTTGCAGTAGTTCTGGTACTTCTGGTTCTTGTTGTAGTTGTTGGTGCAGTAGTTCTGGTACTTCTGGTTCTTGTTGTAGTTGTTGTAGTAGGTATAGTACTTCTGGTTCTTGTTGTAGTTATTGTTGCAGTAGTTCTGGTACTTCTGGTTCTTGTTGTAGTTGTTGTAGTAGGTATAGTACTTCTGGTTCTTGTTGTAGTTATTGTTGCAGTAGTTCTGGTACTTCTGGTTCTTGTTGTAGTTGTTGTTGCAGTAGGTATAGTACTTCTGGTTCTTGTTGTAGTTGTTGTTGCAGTAGTTCTAGTTCTTCTGGTTCTTGTTGTAGTTGTTGTTGCAGTAGTTCTAGTACTTCTGGTTGTTGTTGTAGTTGTTGTAGTAGGTATAGTACTTCTGGTTCTTGTTGTAGTTGTTGTTGCTGTAGTTCTAGTACTTCTGGTTCTTGTTGTAGTTGTTGTTCTAGTACTTCTGGTTCTTGTTGTAGTTGCTGTTGCCGTAGTTCTGGTACTTCTGGTTCTTGTTGTAGTTGTTGTTGCAGTAGTTGTAGTACTTCTGGTTCTTGTTGTAGTTGTTGTTCTAGTACTACTGGTTCTTGTTGTAGTTGTTGTTGCAGTAGTTCTGGTTCTTGTTGTAGTTGTTGTTGCAGTAGTTCTGGTACTTCTGGTTGTTGTAGTTGTTGTTGCAGTAGTTCTGGTACTTCTGGTTGTTGTAGTTGTTGCTGCAGTAGTTCTGGTATTTCTGGTTCTTGTTGTAGTTGTTGTAGTGGGTATAGTACTTCTGGTTCTTGTTGTAATTGTTGTTGCAGTAGTTCTGGTACTTCTGGTTCTTGTTGTAGTTGTTGTTGCAGTAGTTCTGGTTCTTCTGGTTGTTGTAGTTGTTGTTGCAGTAGTTCTAGTACTTCTGGTTGTTGTTGTAGTTGATGTAGTATATCTAGTACTTCTGGTTCTTGTTGTAGTTGTTGTTGCTGTAGTTCTAGTACTTCTGGTTCTTGTTGTAGTTGTTGTTCTAGTACTTCTGGTTCTTGTTGTAGTTGCTGTTGCCGTAGTTCTGGTACTTCTGGTTGTTGTTGTATTTGTTGTTGCAGTAGGTATAGTACTTCTGGTTCTTGTTGTAGTTGTTGTTGCAGTAGTTCTAGTACTTCTGGTTCTTGTTGTAGTTGTTGTAGTAGGTATAGTACTTCTGGTTCTTGTTGTAGTTGTTGTAGTAGGTATAGTACTTCTGGTTCTTGTTGTAGTTGTTGTTGCAGTAGTTCTAGTACTTCTGGTTCTTGTTGTAGTTGTTGTAGTAGGTATAGTACTTCTGGTTCTTGTTGCAGTTGTTGTTGCAGTAGTTCGTTCTAGTACTTCTTGTTCTTGTTGTAGTCGTTATTGTAGTAGTTCTAGTACTTCTTGTTCTTGTTGTAGTTGTTGTTCTAGTAGTTATGGTTCTTGTTGTAGTTGTTGTTCTAGTACTTCTGGTTCTTGTTGTAGTTGTTGTTGCAGTAGTTCTGGTACTTCTGGTTCTTGTTGTAGTTGTTGTTCTATTTCTTCTGGGTCTTGTTGTAGTTGTTGTTCTAGTTCTTCTGGTTCTTGTTGTAGTTGTTGTTCTAGTAGTTCTAGTTCTTCTGGTTGTAGTTGTAATTCTAGTACTTCTGGTTCTTGTTGTATTTGTTGTTGTAGTAGTTCTAGTACTTCTGGTTCTATTTGTAGTTGTTGTTCTAGTACTTCTGGTTCTAGTTGTAGTTGTTGTTGTAGTAGTTCTAGTACCCGTTGTTGTTCTTGTTGTGGTGATTTTGGTGGTAATGGTGATGGTGAAGGTGATGATGGTGGTGATGGTGGTGGTGAGGTTGTGCGTGTTGAGGCTGTCGCTGATGTCCACGTCATTTCGGCCATCTGAAAAGAGACAAGGCGTCAGCTTGAGTTTTCCATTAAGACACAGCATCGCTAGTGGACTAACTGAGACACAGCATCGCTAGTGGACACACTGAGACTCAGCATCGCTAGTGGACACACTGAGACTCAGCATCGCTAGTGGACACACTGACACACAGCATCGCTAGTGGATACACTCCATTGCATCACCACGGTTGTGGCTGCTGCAGCCAGTTTTGACATCCACGTCAATTAACCGCCAACCTCAACCTCATCGTTATATAGAATTATATTTCCTTGCGTTTAGCAACCTAATCAAACTTGAAAAAGATGTCATCATCATCATCATCATCATCATCATCATCATCATCATCATCATCATCATCATCATCATCATCATCATCATCATCATCATCATCATCACACTACCACCACCACTGTCATCTCAGCAATGGGTAGTCAGAGCCTAGTGGATACAAACTATAATAATATAGAACGTGTTTTAATAACGCTTCTTTCCCTTCTTATATTACCATTGTATTTTATACGCCGTTACATTACCTGTATATATTTATGTTGGCAGTATGTGTACATTGCATTTTATACACTGTTACATTAACTGTATATATTTAAGTTGGCAGTATATGTACATGTGTACATTTTATTTGTGGGAACTGCTGACATATTACCTGGAAGCTTGATTATCAATTGTCTAGTGTCTGTGGTGTGGAGTGTCTGTGAAAGCTTCATAATAAATTGTCTAGTATGTGTAATTTGACGTAAAATGTGTAACTGTAGATTATTGTCACACGACACCGAAGCGTATAGGCGACTACTGGTCACATTATTCTGACACCAGCGAACCAGTTGATGGTAAGGGGAAAATAATATGGTCACACATTGGCCAATCCGGGATTCGAACCAGGTACCTTTCGGTTACTAGTAAGACGCCCTACCAACTGGGCTACCCGGCCCCTCTAATTTGACGTGTCTGTGAAAGAGTACTGTACTGCAGTGCTACACTTATTGTTTATGTGATATAATGAAGCACGTTTTCATTGTAGTTTTGCATGACTTTGTTCTTGTGCATTGGAAATTGTCACACACACTACATTTTCTTGTAATTTATAGAAACAACAATATATCTTGATTGTTGAAAAAAAAAGTGTAGGTTTGTGTTGATGTAAAGACATGCCCATGTGCCCACGCATAAAGACGCTTTATCTTACTCACAGACATACACCACAGAAATAGAGACAGACAGATATACAGACAGACACAGACAGACAGACAGGCAGAAACAGTCAGACAGTTACTGGGACTCTGACTGTTGTTGTTCTGTCAAGCAGCTCTACTGAAGTTGGCACTGTCGTGGCAGCCATCGTCGACGTTGTGGCGCTGGTAGTGGTGGCGATAGTGGTGGTGGTGTTAGTGGTGGGGGCTGTCCCTGGTGTCCACGTGGTGACGGCCATCTGAAAAGAGACCAAGGCGTCAGCATGAGTTTTGCACTGAGGGAGATGCAGCATCGCTAGTGGACTCACTCCATCACTTCACTGAGGTTGGGGGCTCCAATCTTTGGTTTTGTTGATTGGACATTGTCACGCCACACGCTACATTTCCTTGTAATACAATAAATATATGTTGAACAACAGTGGAGCTTTCTGTTCATAACAAAACAAGCCCAGCTGCTGCTCCGGCATAAAGACGCTTCATCGTACTCACAGACACACACGGGGGTGAGGAGGGGAGAGAGAGGGAGAGAGAGAGAGAGCTGCTGTTGCAGAGTCTCTTACTGTTGTTGGTGGAGGCTGTTCCTGATGTTCAGAACGTCGTCCTTGTGGCGCTGGTGGTGGTGGAGGCAGTGGCTGAGGCTGACCATGGTGTAATCCACTTAGTAGTAGTTGTTGTTGTTGTAGTAGTTGTTGTAGTTGTTGTTGCTGTGGTTGATGTTGTAGTTGTTGTTGCTGTGGTTGATGCTGTTGTTGTTGTTGTTGCTGTAGTTGATGTTGTAGTAGTTCTTGTACTTGTTGTTGTAGTACTAGAGGTTCTTGATATTTTTGTAGTTGTTGTTGTTGCAGTTGTTGTTGTTGTTGTAGTTGCTGTATTTGCTCTTGTAGTAGTTTTTTATTGGTGGTGGTGGTTGAGGCGGTTCCTGGTGTCCACGTTGCCTCGGTCGTCTCGGGATTCCATGTCAGCCCGGCCATCT